>NW_020769375.1:4344959-4361995 GCF_900518735.1 Pseudonaja textilis | reverse complement strand
AATAGAATAGAATAGAATAGAATAGAATAGAATAGAATAGAATAGAACAAGTGTGATTGGACACACAAGGAATTTGTCTTGGTGCAAATGCTCTCAGTATACATAAAAGAATAGATACATTCATCAAGAGTCAAAAATCATAAGGTACATCACTTAATAATAATCATAGGGTACAAAAAGCAATCAAATCATACTATGAAACAGTCAATATAAATCATAAGGATACAAGCGACAAAGTTGCAATCATACAGTCACAAGTGGGAGGGAAGGGGTGATAAGGAGTGATGAGAAGATTAATAGTAATAGAAGTGAAGACTTTGTAAATAGTTGAACAGTGTTGAGGGAGTTTAGCAGAGTGATGGCTTTGGGGGAAAAACTGTTCAGTTGAGACAAGGTATAATTTGGAACACATCATTTGACCATAATATAATTGCATTTAGCCAACTAGTCTATGGAACATAAAAAATATAACTTCAATAAGAGCCCACAGTTTTTATTATTGGTAACAACCCTCAAGGAAAGATGTTCTCATTTTTCTTAACAAAGTATGGAAATGTCTTGCCATCACCTTCTAGGATTCCCCCTCCCCATCTAATCTCTATCTCCCTAATTTCCAGTCTTCCCTCGTCTAGCTACTTAGCTCTTTTTAACTTCCAAGTCCATTCCATGCTAAGCCATGTATTGCAAATAGCCTGTTAAGCTCCAGATTGAAGATTAATGTAAATTCCTCCCAGTAATTCATAAGTTAAACTTTTCCAGCATATTTTCAGTTTTGCATCCATCTATTTCTGTGGTCTTTCATTCATCAGTACCCGGTCATTGGTTTGATTTCTGAACAATATAGTGTCAGAGCTGGGCTACCAGAATCCAGAATGTTTCTTAAAGCATCATTACACATCTGAACAGGAGCATTTATATCCCAAAGAAAGGCCAGCCATAGGTCAAGATTTACAATTTGAGCTGTCAGTTTATCAGGTTGAAGCAGGTGGCAGGGGCAGAGAGAAATCAACCCCAGTAGAAGTTTAAAAAAAAACAGAGACAGAAGAGAAGCACTGATAAGTGATGGGTGAAACTATAAGCTCAAACTGACAAATAAAAAGCCGGCTAAAGTATACAAATGAAATGGAGAATCAGTTCTTGAAAGAGGTGACCCCCGTCACAAAGACTTGCCAATCAAAACAGGAGAAAGAGATTCCTCATCACATCTTCTGACATTCAAAATTTCTCATTTCTCGTTGCAGATCCAATAATAATAATAATGATCACCAGCCATTTCAAAAATGAACTCGGTACATTAAAGATAAAAACCATGGATGGAGTATGCGAAGAAATAAAAACCAAACTGGTAAAAGTGAGGAAGAAATAATACAGTGAGCAATATGAATGTGGTTAACATTAAATCATGTGGATTTGTTTTAAAAAAATGCATGCCTATTTTAGCTGCATCCATATATAATATTAAGCCAGGACTTTTTTTAACCACACAATAAATTATAATGACACAGTTCATTTATAATGCTAAGCCACCATAGCCTAGTTGAAGCATCAGAATAAACCTAAGTGGGAAGGAACCCAACTTGTTGGTACTAATCATCATCTATTGTCTACTATGATTATCAGAGGTTTGACCTACTCAAAAATCCTTAGGATTTGGAGTTGAGACCAGCATAGAAAAACACATTTACTAAAGCCTGCAAAACTAATGCTTAGAAGTAAGCATTTGGATCAGTTTCTTTGTGAGATACCACTGTTCCTCTTAGTGTCACCTGAAAGACCAAGCCAGGGATAAAGGCAAGGTACCAACTACTACAATTTTTCAGAATGCGAATTCTTCCCTGTCCTGCATGATCAGAAAAATAATCTGTCTCAGGGACTAATTTGGAAGAAAAGACTGGATAGAACTTATTTAAAATAAATAAGCAAACAAAATAAGCAGAAGGCTTAAAAAGACAGAGGAATGCTGGTGTCATTCTTGTCCCTTTGAAGAGACAGAGACAGTTGATGTGCAAAATAACAAGGGAACACCCACAATTCAAAGAATCCTAAAAGTGGGGGTAAGGTAGGGGAAACAAAGACCTAATTTTGTTCTGCTCAGTGCCACATTTTCAGTTCAACCATCTACTGAATTATCCCTAACAAGTAACCTTTTGCCTTCTGATTTTACACCGCTGCTGAAGGATTACCTACCACTTCCTGAGGAGTTTTCATCATTAGATAGCTTCTCAGAAGGCTTGGCCGAAATCTACATCCCTGAATTTCCATTAGTTTTTATCCTAGTCTTGAATTCATTGGCCAATCTCTCCGAATTTTTCTGAACTTCTTATCCTTTAGATTCACTGTGGATGGATTAGTTAGACATTGAACAGCACAGTTATCTCTAAAAGGTTGCTCACTCAACAGGCCTGGAATGACCAGCATTCAAACACCATAGATGGAGACACTATTCTTGTCCTCCAAATCATTTCCTTACTTGATGCAGAACAGAGGAGAGAAAACCACCCAGTATTCCAGTTTCCATTTCTATTCTGCTGGCTTTATGTATAGAAAAGGCTTAAGGCTAGAATAATCAAAGACTTTTGGGGAGTTCTCCATGTTGATTATCCACAACATTGTTTCCAGTGGACCTGGAAAGTTCTGCACCTCTTGATTGTCCATGAAAATTATTGCCTGTGTGTCTTTCCCCATCCGACCCAATTTTACCAGCTGTGGCCAAGTAAATGATATTTATTTATTTATTTATTTATTTATTTATTTATTTATCAATCAAATTTATAGCCATCTCATTGTCTGGTGACTCTAAGCAATTTTGATATTTGGTGATGTTGACATTAATTTCCCTCCCTCCTTCCCTCCTCCCTCTCTCTTTCTTTGTGTCTGTGTGTGTACATGGGGATGGGGGATAGATGGATGGATGGATAGATGTATGGATGGATAGATGGAGAGAGAGAGGGGGGAAGGCGAGGGGTACCGAGTGGCACATATACTTATTATGTTCTGGATATAGAAATTGACTGGGAGCATGCTGGGTGCAAACTAAAGTGGAAATTATCCATGGTAATTTTTCAACAAAACATTTGAATTTTAAAAAATTGAATAAGAGGTTCCTAAATGGAAACCAAGCTTCCAGGTTCTTGTTGTTCAGGTGGGAGACAGGGTTAGTGTTTAGAAAATGATGTTTCTCATTTTTTTTAGTGCCATTATCTCTTTTACATACCATCTCCTCCTCCGGAGCGTCCTATATCATGAATCATTTTCTTGAAGCATTCTTAATGAACATGTGCCTCCTTACTGCCATGAAAGAACCTGAGAATTAAACACAACCTTTCCTCACCTTGGAGATCTGAGAGATGTGAGACTCAGTGGACTGTAGGCCACCATCACTACGGTTAGTCTCCATAGCATTGAAAAGAATACATTGCTAATCTCAGAATGGAAGTCTATGTGAACTCTTAACTGCATTATAAAGCTAAAACCCATACTTTTCAGGAAATTGAAAAGAATACAGTGCTAATCTCAGAATGGGAGTCTATGTGAACTCTTAACTGCATTATAAAGCTAAAACCCATACTTTTCAGGAAATTGCAATGCAATTTAGAATGCAAAAAGGGGAAAATACTGATGAAAAGTATTCAGAAACATGCATTAGAAGAAGCTATTTATTAAAATGTACATACTAAGAAAATTCAGCAAAAATTCTACTTCAGAACGAGAGTATAAGATTTTTTTATGCACACACAAACATATAATCATGAATCTCTATAGAAATGAGATGGAATGCAGTCACACCTAGAAACAGGAGAAACAGTATGAAATTGGCTAAGATTAACCATGCTGTACTCTATTTCCCATGAACAAATACTGACATATGGCACCCTCAACTAATCACAGTTCCCAATGACATTTTAAAAAGATACATAGATGTTTTTCAACAGAGGAAGAAAGGATATATTAGAATTCCAGTGGAAAACTGTATCACACACAAGGTCAAATTTGTGTTTTTTATTCTTTCATTCTTTTTCTGATGAAGAATGCATGAATAATATCACACTGGTACATGTTGATAGAACAAAAAAAGGCAGTACCTAGGAGAAAAGAAAACAAAAACATGTAGGCAAAGCCTCAAAAGATCAACTTGTTAGACAATGTGCTATGCACAAGATGATTTTCAAATCATAATGATCTGATTTAATTAGAACAAGAAGCAGCACTTCATCTTTTTTAGCTGCTGGAAAATAGAACCCTTCCCAATTGATAGGGAATATATTACTTTTAATGCAGCTTCTTTAAATCTTTATTTATTAGTTTTTCAGAGAGCCCATCTTACTTATGTGACTCTAGGCGACTTGCATCTTTTTTAAAAAAAAAGAGCAATAAATATTAATAAATAATAAAAATTTAAATATCACATTGAGGCTCTGGTTATACATAAACACATGCACCATATGCACATAAAGAAGCATCTTACAGGTTTAAGATTTTTTTAATATGGATAAAAGATGTGAAATTAAAATAGAAATAACTGAAATTGAAATTAAATGGTGCTGACCTTCAGAATAGAGAAGATATGAGTAAATTGGGGATGGAAGAAGGACTGGACTTGCAGAAAAGATTACATAGCCAAGACAGAAACATGAAAAATTCAAAGTATTGATTTTCATGAGACACAGAAAAACTTGAACAGGCTTTTAAGATCCTTTACTCTAATCCTTTAATAATAAAGACCATTCCTAGACTCCCTACTGTGGTCATTCCTTGCCCTGGCCTATCTGAATGGTTGACACATTAACACATACATTCACGAAGAGCATTGCTGGCTTAAAATAACATTATTTCAAACCCATCTATCCATTTCTTACAACAGCAAAATCTTTCACCTATAGGATTCTGAAGGACAAACTATAGAACAACCATATTCTTCTCATCAGCTAACTAGCATGCACAATTCTGTAGCTCTGAACCCGGTAATTCCATATAATCAATTATCATTGCTAAACTTCTCTGCCATGAATTTCTCTCTCTCTCTCTTCTTGAAGGCATCCAAGTTATTCATTTCAGATCAGGCTAGAATAACTTCCCTCAAAGAAAAGATATAGCTAACTGAATCATTGAGCATGAATGTTTTACAGTGAAAACCATTGCAAAAGCTACAAAGCTTAACAGAATTGTTTTCCAAACTAGAATATCAATTTACTGCATTCTTTCCTTTGTCTTTGTCATTTGCTTACATAAAGACAAATTCACTGGTGATGTTGGTGACAGAGAAATAACATTTTTAGGATTACATAAGGAAATAATGAACAGTGAACCATTTCTGATCAGTGTACCAGAAACTCTTGTAATTCTTTATCTTCCAGCCGCTCTTTAATATATATATTTCATACTGAAAACTCAGTGAATCATTTAAGTTGGTGCCTATTGGCCCAACAGAGAAGCTGTAAAGAAGATCTGATCATCAAATGGTTCATACACTTTCTCTTTCTCTTGCTCCTGTCATTTTAAATAGCCTAAGAGGAAAAGATATCATCTGTGTGTATACTAGAAAGTGTCAACCATGCTTACCTTTTAGGCAGAAATGAATATTTCTGAGTCTTAGGATTATATACAACAGCCCTATTTTTAAAAAAATATGTTTCAGGAAATCAGTTCGCCCCTTGGTGAACTGATTTCTTTCTCTTTTTATTGGAATTTTTCCTATAAGACAAGGAAGAAAACAATTTTAAAAAACTGCAGAATGAAAAAAAAATAAAGGACAGAAAAGAAAGATGGATTCACTAATTAAATCCAGAAAAAAAAAAAAACAACTATCATGCCTTACTACACAACCTGTGACCTGTTGCATTATTGTTTCAGAGATTTTTCCTTACTAAACAGAGAGACAGAATGATCACAAGTGGGCAAAAAAAGCAATGGTAGCAAGAGTAACTTCCAACTTCCTACAGGCTTCTGGGAATCTGGCAGGGAGCATTGGAAATCACTTTCCTTCCTCTTCATTCTCCTTCCGTCTCTTCCTTTCCCTTTTCTTTCCTTCCAAATAGGGATTGTGAGAGTGACTGGGAAACTGTCACAGAATGCTAAAGACAAAGATCATGTGACTAAAGCAACAGAATAGCAGCAGCCAGTAGCAATGAAGCAGTTACAATTTCACCTAGTTAAAGATTATGAAAACAAGGGTATTAGTAGTATATAGACAACATACATTACACCATATGATTATCATTTATTTTGGAAATGATGTTAAAAGTTTTAAGAATTTTTAAAATCTGTTGTGTATATTAAGATTGCCAGGTGATCTTAATAGATGTAACAGCCAGCAAACGTTTGTCTGGTAAAGCTGCAAATTACACTGTTGCATCAGTTTATCCCAGAGCAATAATCTCCCCTGACCAATTTCAGAAATGGTCCTTCATTTCACAGTTTCCATCTCACTTTTATGTCTTTGCATCTTTATTTTAGTCATATGAATTTGGCAAAATAGGACAACTGCTGTTCAGCTGTACCTTCAGACATTCATTGTTTGACCCCAAGCAAATTCTATTTATCTTTCCATTTACACCACTGACTCATTTTAGTCTGAATAGAATATTCCTCAGGAGCCGTTCAATATTTTCCGCCTTTTTTCTTTTCCTTCTCCTCTTTTTGTAAAACAATGGATATATTTATGTTCCCTTGCCTTCCTTTATAGCCAAATGAGAGAAAGAAGGAGGGGGAACCTTTGAAAAACCTGCGAGAAATTTCCTCACTCATTTTCCTTTCCCAAATACCTCGTAAAATTTACAAATGATTGTCATTTGAATGTTAAGTAAGAAACAGTAGATACAATAAACCGGATGTGTGTGTATCTGGATATATACTTGTTTACGTTGTGTATTGCCACTAATTATGAAGAGAAGGCTGATCCTGAATACAGCAACAAGGTATGGACTATGAAGCATGCTAGAAAATTGATAATCCAATAGACCGCTAAGTAGCACAATACTTTTTGGATACGATGTTGTTTTCTGAGGCTAAATGACACCTCCAATAACTATGATTTTTTGTTGTGCCTCTGGGCACTTTGTATGACAATACAGGGATGTGGAAAATGGTTGTCAGCTTTCACAGCTGCTTCTTAAAGATGGAAAGGCTAATTATACAAACTCCTCTTTTTATCCAATCATTGCACATTTTTACAGCCATGAAATATCTGAATACTAAAGATGAGTTGGTCTTGCCTCGTTCTGGACTTTCAAATAGGGACTCAGCAATGTGAAATGTTGGCAGATAAGGGACAGAGAAATTTCCCTCAATTTATTTCTACTAGTTCTCATTTAAAGAAAGAAAATTGGTTTTGGATATTTTTTTTTTCTTTCTTTCAAAGGGAAAGCTGATTTTGGTAAAAATTTCATGAACACAAGGGGGCAATCCTATATTTACTTAGTGACAAGATGTCCATGGGACTTATGAATACCTTATGTTTTATTGTACAATCTATTTTCCAGCAGCCTTTAGCCTCTCAACATTCCAGATTTCCATGTTAAGACATTTTGTTGAATGCATCCTATGGGCCTTCCCTAGAAGCAAAGGTGTAATTCTGCTCAGTGGCACAAGTAGTCCTTGATTTGTGACTGTAAGGAAGCCTGGGATTTCCTTCATAAGTCATGACATTTGTACAATGACGCACCTACATGAACAATATACTTTCATAATTTTTTTAGCAGTTGTTCAATGGACATGGTGATTGTTAAATGAACATCAGTCATTAAATTAGACAATGCATTTCTATGGGTGTTTTTTTTTGCCTGGAACCATCCCAAAAAGCTGATTTCCAGCAAAAAAAAAAAAATGTAAATCACATCACATGATCATGCAACTGGCTACAAAAGTGAATGTAAATATGGTCATGTGACTGTGCCACTGACAGAACTCCAGGGCTGGGTTCTAAGCACGTTTAGTTTAGTTTAGTTTACTTTATAATCATTGCACCTTGTACAAAGAAATCAAAGACCATCTTCAGTGCACATCATGACCATGAAAATAAACACAAACACACATCCTTCACAATCCACATATTGAATTGAAAACCCCCAACACTGCACCAACACTGTATTATATAGCAGAATTCAAAAGAGCTACTGCCCTGGGATAGAAGCTGTTTTCAGCCTATCTGTCCTTGTTTTTATTATTCTGTACCATCTGCCAGATGGTAATAGTTCAAAAAAGGGTTCCTAGCATGAGATGGATCTTTGAGAATGTTTTTAACTTTCTTAAGGCAGCAGGAGCTAAAAAGCTCTTCCAAAGAGGGGAGAGGGCAACCCATGATCTTCTGGGCAATGATGTTAACCCTCTGGAGTGCTTTCCTATCTGCCCCTGGGCAATTGGCAAACCAGACACAGGCACAGTAAGTTAAGATACTCTCTATGGTGCAGCGGTAGAAGGTCACCAGCAGTTTTCCATTCAGTTGTTGTTTTCTGCTGGGCCCTTTTGACCAGTGCTGCAATGTGAACACTCCAGGTCAGGTCCTCTTTTATGGTAACACCCAGAAACTTAAAACTGGCCACTTGGTCCACTCAGTCTCCACTGATAAGCAAGGGATGGATGTCTGATCTGTTCCTTCTATAGTCCACTATAAGCTCCTTGGTCTTATTGATGTTGAGGACCAAATTATTGTCTCCACACCACTTTAAGTTATTTACCTATGATAATTTTGAATAGTCAGTTGGTCATTGAGCAAAGATTACCTATATTTCTTCTTGAACTACTCAAGGTGATGAAGATACTATATTAATATTGAAATATTTGAGACATATGTTAATGCAGTCAGTTTGAAATGTCTCAAGAACTCATGTCAACTCTAGGTCTGTCATAATTATGATCTCTGTGTGTGTTTGTGTGTGTGTATATCCACATGCATATCAAAGGCATAACAATTCACATACAAGCAGCAGGGATAAGCTCTATTTCCCAAAACAACATCTGTTGATGCACAAAATGGGACATCTACAGTGAGAATGTCATCTGTCACTCTATTGACCAACTTAAGTTTTAACTTAGCACAAGATTTAAACGCACATGGAAGTTGATGTCCATGTAGCCATACATGCTAGACTTTCTCAGTGCAGTTATTCTATTGAACAAGTAGATGCCGCTTCTGATGGGAAATTACAAAAGAAGGCCAACAGATTGTTGTGATACTCAAGATGACTTTATTTGATCAATGCTGGGGTTTAGAATTACTGGACCTTGCATTCCCAGGTTCCTAAAAATGTAGAGGTTTAATACTATTGTGGTTGGGAACATGTTAAAAAAATTTCTTTTTTTTCTTTTAAGGAAGGCAAGGGCCTCAATAAATTAGGCAATTATGTAATGAGGATTGAACAAAAAAATTACGTAAAACTTCCTTTTCTGTGATGACCTGGGGCATGGCACAAAAATAACAAAATCACCAAAGAAAATAAATTACCTTTAACTTGGCCCCCAATGTCTAGTTATCCTCAGCTGGAAATCAATCTCTTCCAGAAACAGTCTACGAAGGGAAGAAATGCAGTCTGAACCCAAAGTAAAGTTAATTAGAAATAAAAAAACCCAACACAAACCATGCTGAAGTAATTAACATGACAGGCCAGGATGATAAATTGCAGACTTCCAAAAGATAACACAGCACCCCAGTTGGAGGACGCCAAAACCTAGATAAGCCTGACAAAGATAATGCATGCTTTGCTTCCAGCAATTTTGCCATGCGCAGTTTGCCCTTTTAAACAGTCTTCCCAACTGCAGCCCATGAAGGAGATCAGGCCCCTTTCCTCTCCTGTAAGCCACATTGTTCCCTTCTCCGTTCCTCCTTGCGTGCCCTAGGATGAAGAGCGAATGGTTCTGGGTCTTCCTCTGAATGCCCAATCGGATGTGCCTTTCCCCCATTACTTCCACAGCCACTGGATCCATGCTCCCATTCCTTGTCAGCTGCTCAATCTCCCCCTCAGAATCAGACTCCAACAAGCGCGTGACACTTTCTGGGAAGAGGAACTGTGAATCTTATCCATGATTTACAAGTGAAGTCCATTCCTAGTGAAGTAGAAATATCAAATTTCCCTTAGAGAGATGTTTCTATATAAATATATAGTTTTAAACACTTCTCCTATGAATTTCTTTGTGTCTTCTTGGCTTGCAGCTACACACTTGAGAAATTTAGAAAGAGTCCATCATTTATCCACCATTGAGCAAATGTCTCTACCTGTAGCAATCTGTCTTGAATAGTTTTAATAGCAATTTTTTTTTGCATCCATTTAGTATTACAAGATATTGAATTTGTTACCTCAGTGGTCTTATAAATAACTGCCCACCAGCCCTTGAAATAGGAAAGACCCGAAGTCTAAAATTCGTAATATCGCAATGCAATTTGGTTAATTTATCACAATAATCAGATCATTCTTATTGTTGTTTGTTAAGTGATCTGAGCTACTTTTCACCTTGCATATAAACTCACTGCATTTTATTGGATGAACCAGTTTATGTTTTAGTTCAAGGCTAATTATCTCACAGGACCACCTTCTGAAATTGTTTCTGTTTATTAACTGTTGAAGACAGCTGTGATAGAATGTAGGTACCCAATTTCAAACAAATTATTTTCACACTAGATGCTGGACAGATGAAATTGCAGAGCCATACTGTCTGAAGGAAAATATGCAACTTATATGATTTTCCCCTCCCACCCACCCCTCAGATTTTTCCTAAGGGCTATATTAAGGAAACTTCCAAAATTTAGCTTTTAATTTCCAACCTGTTGCACAAACGTTATCTGTATGTAGTTTGCTTCAACTTTCAGTATGGTAGTACTTCTGTCCTTTAAACTATGTTTAACAGGGTTGTTTTTTATTGTTTATTTTGTTTTTAGAAGGAAAAGACAGAACTGACTTTAACAATGACCTTCTAAAGATTGGCTTGCATTGGGTTGAAGGATCATTGCCCTAAGTTAGGCACATTAAAACTGGTGGTACAACAGTTAGAAATGGAAGCAAAAGTCAATACTGGTGTCTTGTAACTCTGGCAGCTACTTCTACTAGCTTAACATAATCCATTCGTACTCACAAAGCAAGTTACAAATAAGCACCAAGGTGGTAAAAGGTGATGCTTTGGCAACATTTTCAGAATTTAATGTCCTACATTACCCTGTGATGAAATTGATCTGCTTGATGAATTTGATATTACCCAATGTAGGTGTCAGGTCTACATTGTCCTGTCATTCTCGGGGGGGGGGGGGGGGGGGGGGGTGGCTTGCTGGTATTTTTCAGATGATTTTGCTTTTGCTGTAACTGCTTGGGAATTAGGGAAGGTGATTGTCTTCAGAAATGGAGCAGATTCCCTCCCAACCATTTCTAGCCTGGTTTCAAGGCCATCATGCCTGAGAGTGAACTGTTGTCTGCGTCGCACCTCAGAGTTTCTGAAACAATCTTGCAGCATCATATTGGCTGCCGGTGTAATGGTACTGGTACAGTAAAGTTGTCTGACTTTACTGTAGTCATAATCTCTTAGGAAAAGTTCTTTTGATTCAACTCAAAGGAGTCAAGAGTCTCATTTTCCTGGGGGAGTAGCTGGGACAGGTCCTAGTATTCCCTTGTATGAAATTAACAAGACATTTCATTTCTCTCTGTTTAATATGCATCTCAGTCTTCACACCGGCACTTTAAAAATCAGAGCATTATCCTTTCACCCTTGATACCTTTGCATCAGGGGTTTGAGGCAATCAAGATAAATTTCCCATGGCTTTTTATACAGTAGCTTTCCTTTAAATCTTCCAAAACTTGTTGTAGAATTTATGGGAATTTGGGAGCCATGAAGATTTGTTTCCCTTGAGTATGGAGAAATAATAAAGAAAAAGGACACCTGTGCAAATCTGCATTCAAGAGTATATTGTACCTTGGCCTCTGAAAATATTATTTTCCTAGTATGTTGTCTTTAACCACTCCACTCATTTTTCTCTTAATTCCTCATTTAGGATTTGTCTCAGTTTTCTAATCTGTATTCAAGACAATGAATTGCAGCCGATCCCTCCCTACCATTTAATGAACTGCCAGGATTCGCTTCGTTACTTCGAAGACTGAAGCAGAAATACTCAGGAAGAAGGTAATTATCATGTTCATCAGTCACACTTTTTCCTCAGTTACTTTTACCTTTTTTTGCAAGGGGAGAATAAGTTAATTTAGTGAAAATAATGGGTGTTTTATAGCTAGCAGGAATGAAGACCTCTTTTTAAGGGGAAAAAAATAAATCAAAGCAACAACAGAATAAGTCTCCTGGATTGCAAAGAGCTACATGAGGCCCTTGTCATGACAGACTGCAGCATTAGCTGATTTGGGCTGATCTTATGGAAACTTAAGCAGGATTCACTCAGGTTATCACTTGGACAAAAGGTTACCAGGTGCTCCAATAATTGTATACTAAGCCGGAGAAGAAACAAGAATAGAAATAAAAATTCCCAGAAGAAGGCAACAGCAAACCATTTGCATTCTTCTGCCAAGATTAGATTGACATGAACATGAAGTCTCTAAAAGCTGATATGAGCATGAAGTCCCGAAAGCTTATGAGATGCGGTGGCACAGTGGTTAGAGTGTAGTATTGCAGGCTACCAGTACTTCTGCTGACTGCCGGCTGCCTACAATTTGGCAGTTCGAATTTCACCAAGCACAAGGTTGACTCAGAGTTCCAAGGTGGGTAAAATGAGGACACAATTTGTTGGGGGCAACAGACTGACTCTATAAACCGCTTAGAGAGGGCTGGAAAGCACTGTGAAGGCAGTGTATAAATCTAATTGCTATTGCAATTGCTATTGTTGGGTCCTTAGAGCTAAGTTTTTTTTTTTTTTTGCAGATGTTTCATTACCCATCTAACATTATCAGTGCCAGTAGGGAGTGGGTTTGTTCTCTATTTATATAAATTGCTTGCCCTATTAGGGTTGGTGAGAGTGTTCTTGGTGGTTTATTGACTATTTGATTGTTTGTCTCAGTTAGTAGTTCCTTGATTGGGGTATTGTTTATTGCTTAATTGTTGGCCTACTGTTGATATTGATGTTAATCTCTACTTTTCTGGGTATTGATTATTGGCAATCAATTATTAGATCTGTTTGTTTCTTTTTTAGTGTTATGATTCTCTTTTGAGAGGTATGTAGATGTTGTTTATCTCTATGTGCCTATCGATGGCCAATTTGTCTGAGTGCCAGGCTTCCATGGTCTTGGATGCTCACATCCAAGGCTTGGCATGGTCTTGGATTCTCACAGTTTCTCAGTTGAAACTAGGGTGAAATCTGTATGTGTATTGTACAATTAAGGAGTTTTCATCATGTCTTCTGATTTCTAGTTAGTGTTCATGGATGCACTCTGCTAGTCTTCTGCCTGTTTGTCCTAGCTTGTCTCAAGGGCATCTTTACTTACAGGAAATGAAAAGAATAAGAAGGTGCCCCAAGACTGTGCATTTTTCTTATTGATCTCTGGAAGGTTATTTGAAGTTTGCTCTAAACTTTTTTCTTCCGCAAAGATTTTACATACATATATATTTCATGATGCATTTGAATATCCCCAGCCTATCCCCTGTCTTTTGAATTAGCCTTCCCCCACTTTCTTTCTTTTATGCATGCAACAAATTAATTATTATTCCAGTTTATTGTACATTTAAAGAGGAGCAGTGGTGGAGCCTTATAAAATATTTATTAATAAATGTTAAGAATTCAAGGCCTACAAATAATATCCATCTGAATTTATGGTAGAGAAGCATTTTTTATTTTACACTATTTTATTTATAAAGGACTGAATGGCTACCTTATTTATTTATTTGAAGAGAAAGAGAAAATGAAGCAAGGACTTGCATGAATCAGAGACCTATACATAGTCTTAAAGATTCTTGATTTCAGGAATAGTAGGTTTTTTTTTAATTAACCAAGATTTGCTTGCTTGCTTAAGAATACACTGAAAGTCATCTAACCCTGTTTATCTGAAATTTGATGTTCTATTTACTTTATCATCCTTTTGTGGGAAGCATCTTAATAAAAGTGGGTGTCGAGAAAGAGGTCATGATAAAAACCACAATTGTCCTTTCTGTCCCACGAATCAAACATCTGCAGGAGTAGTTAAGGGAATGAATGACAAAAATTATATTGTGATATATAACATATGACTTAGGTATTCACAGCAGAATGCAAGTACACATGGACAAAACCAGTTGTCATTGTATAATGTGACATTTTCAGTTTGTTGAGGATTCCTCTGACAACAAGGGTTCTAGTTGTCACCTATGCTTCAACATCTGGTTAATATCAGTGTGGGAAGGGTTCATTTCGAACTTTGAAGTCTGCATTGCTATTACTATTAATCTTCTTATCACTCCTTAACACCCATCCCCTCCCACTTATGACTGTATGACTGTAACCTTGTTGCTTGTATCCTAATAATTTTTATTGACTGTTTCCGAGTATGGTTTGATTGCTTATTGTACCCTATGACTATTATTAAGTGTTGAACCTTATGATTTTGACTCTTGACAAATGTATCTTTTGTTTTATGTATACTGAGAGCATATACACCAAGACAAATTCCTTGTGTGTCCAATCACACTTGGCCAATGAATTCTATTCTATTCTATTCTATTCTATTCTATTCTATTCTATTCTATTCTGAAGTGAGGTGCCATCCATAGACTGATGACACACAGTTCCACCATGCACATTTGAACTCAAAAGAAGCCAGAAATAATCTTACAGTTGTTGGCTACTTAGTGAACTTGGCCTAATCTCAGTATTTCACTGGAAGAGGAAGAGCAAGTAAAAATACTTACAGGCTGTTAAAGCTAAATCAGTCATTACTCTCTTCTCAGTGTCCTGTTTCTGCAGTTTCTCTTTCCTTATGTGCTATTTAGAATGTATCACTTCTTCCTAAAGCCAGCACATGTATATAGTCTGGTCAATGTTCTTGGGAATATTGTCATCTTGCAAAAGTGCAGATGTGCTAGCAGATCTTTTGATAACTCACAGGGGCCTTATTAAATGCAACAGAGGAATGGCTTCATAGCAACCAAAAGTTTGCATGGGATTTCAGTGCTTTTGCTGACTTTTTCAGTTGAACTCCTTTTTCAATTTGAATCATCCTAGCTTCTCAGATTTCCCTCCCTTCAAAAAAAAAAATCTAATTACAACCCTCATATTGAAAAAGGTGGGTGATGGGGGCATTAGCAACCCATTTCTCTTTTGCATAGAATAAGAATGAGGACAGTGTTAGAACCTGTAAGGTGATATACTAATTGCTATTCCTTGTATAGTCCTATTACTTTCTGGAAGGTGAATATTGGTCATGAGCCATGATTAGAGTGCAATATTGCAGGCTACTTCTGCTGACTGCCAGCTGCCTGCAATTTGGCAGTTCAAATCTTACCAGGCTCAAGGTTGACTCAGCTTCCGAGGTAGGTAAAATGAGGACCCAAATTGTTGGGGGCAATAGGCTGACTCTGTAAACTGCTCAGAGAGTAAAGCACTG
Organism: Pseudonaja textilis; assembly: GCF_900518735.1. The sequence continues at coordinate 4,346,504 of NW_020769375.1, read as the reverse complement.
TAAGGTGGTATATAAGTCTAAGTGCTATTGCTATTATAGTGTTCTGTGCCTTGTCTGTTTTTCAAGATTATAAGAGAATAGGACTGCTGTTCATTTACAATCACTCTGAGAAATATTGGGATATGAAAAAAAAAGCCTTTTGTTTCTAAAGTGATCTTTAAACATTGGGTGGGTTTTTATTTTGGTTTTGCCTTAGGTTTTTTTCTCTTAGGTCATCAGATGGTTAAGATAACTTATGAAGGCTTAAATGTCATCCTAACTGGACTTCCTTATGAACTGACATATAAGGAATCAGAATGAAGTTCAAAATTAGAATTTTGAATACTGGGAATTTTTTTAGGCAATACTGGGAATTTTTTCTTGCACAACCCACCATATCCTATAATAATTAATAGCAAGCCACTCACTATAGATGAAGACAGTGCCATGTTGCACAGACTAAAATAAACTTTGAATACAGATTTTCTTCATTTTGAAGTTCGTGTCACTTTATTATTATTTCAGATCTTCAGATTAACTTTAATATCTGGCAGATGCTTGAAAGTATCCATGTAGTTTTCTTGGCAATATTTTTCAGAAGTCATTTGTGAGTGTCTTATTTTTAGGGTTGAAAAAAAGTGACCAGCCCCAAAATAATCTAACATACACCTAAAGTGGGACTGCAATTCATAGATGCCATGTTTCTAGGAAGAGGTCTTTAACCACTACATCCATCTGACTCTCATGTGTCACTTAGGACTATTTGGTTGGAGATTGGCAACTATTATTGAAAAAAGTAAAGTTCTACATTTAGGCAAGAAAAACAAAATGCACAGGTGCGGTATATGTTGGTACCTTGCTCAACGGTAGTCCTAGTGGAGTCCTAGTGCAAAATAATTTAAATATGAGCCAGCCCTGTGCAACAGCTGCCAAAAAAGCCAACACAGTTCTAGGCTGTGTAAACAGAGGGATAGAATCAAGATCATGTGAAGTGTTTATACCACTTTATAATGCCTTGGTAAGGCCACACTTGGAATACTGCATCCAGTTTTGGTCACCACAACATAAAAAAGATGTGGAGGCTCTAGAAAGAGTGCAGAGAAGAGCAACAAAGATGATTAGGGAGCTGGAGGCTAAAACATATGAAAAATGGTTGCAGGAATTGGGTATGTCTAATTTGATGAAAAGAAGGACTAGGGGTGACATGATAGCAGTGTTCCAGTATCTCAGGTGGTGCCACAAAGAAGAGAGAGTCAGGCTATTCTCCAAAGCACCTAAGGGCAAGACAAGAAGCAATAGGTGGAAACTAATCAAGGAGAGAAGCAACTTAGAACTAAGGAGAAATTTCCTAACTGTTAGAACAATTAGTCAGTGGAACAACTTGCCTCCAGAAGTTGTGACTGCTCCAACACTGGAAGTTTTTAAAAAGAGGTTGGACAACCATGTCTGAAGTGGTGTAGGGCTTCCTGCCTAGGCAGGGGTTGGACTAGAAGACCTCCAAGGTCTCTTCTGACTCTGTTATTCTATTCTATTCTATTCTATTCTATTCTATTCTATTCTATTCTA
>NW_020769375.1:4333701-4344949 GCF_900518735.1 Pseudonaja textilis | reverse complement strand
TATTCTATTCTATTCTATTCTATTCTATTCTATTCTATTCTATTCTATTCTATTCTATTCTATTCTAAACCCCAGTTGTCTTGCTTTGCACATCATAGTAAACCTGACTGATATAACATAATATCTGCATTCATGCAACTTTCAGTGCCATAACCAGATAGACCATATTGTAGCTCAGTATGAAATGATGATAAATGTTGCATTTATTCTGCTTATATCAAGACTAATTAGCTACACTGAGGAGCATAAATTGAAATAATAGTTTAAACATCCAAGCATTCAATACTAAATCTAAATTCACACATAATGTTAACCTATACTTTTTGCATGCTATATCAATAAAGCATGTTCAATAAATCACAGTGGCTAGGTTCACATCATATACTATGGCAAACACAAGAGTTTGAGGCAGTATTTCTTGAGTTTTAGCATAGTATTTTTTTCATTCAGGTGGTGTATATTCAACAATGTTTTTTTCTTCTAAAGTATATGGTACTTTTGTCTCACCTAAGTATTTCATTCTTCATCCAATATGCTTTGAGGAACAGTGAAGAGAGCATGGTAACTACTGTTGTTTAAAGGCTACCATCCTTCCAATTCAGGCCCCAACCCAAGAATGATATGTGGTATTTCTTCCAAGCTGAGTTTTAATTGTTTCATACCTACAAACAAAATCTTACCAGATTGAAGAGTCTATTTCATCCACAATACAGTCTGTGAACTATTAGGAGATGCTGTCTTCACCCTCTTTCTCTTACATATCTCATCAGGGCTGAGTTGCCTCTTAATCCTCTGAAATGCACCATCTCCCTCCTGGGGATCCACATCCAGTCCACGTTCCAACACACTCCACAAGTTGAAGAATGAACCTCTGCAGTGGAAAAGTTGCAAAGAATCCCCTTATTTGGCCTGTCAAAATCCTGTTGACCACTAGTTGGGAGCAAAGAAATTCAGAACTTTTTAAATGATTTGTTGTCATCTAGTCACAGTGGTCCTTCAAACTGTTGCACTTCAAATATAGTCACCCTAGCACAGAGCCTAATTTTCTTACTAGTGACCTATAATGTATTCTGGAGTCATCCAATTATCATTCTGTAAGGTAATGAGGAAAGGCTTTATATCATTTTAACAATGGCTAGGTATGCCATAAAATATTGTAAGTCAGTAGTGTGAAAATAGCCCAAAGAAGCAGAATGCCCATCAATTTCTAGATAATGATAGGATGGTGATTTATTTATTCGTTTGATTTGTCAATCGCTTACAAGATAATAGATATAAGTATATATATATAGTTATGAATACATGACATGGGTACATATAAGAAAAATAAAAGAAACAATAGGACAGGGATGGTAGGCATGTTGGTGCGCTTATGCACGCCCCCCCACTTTCTTAGGAAAGGGGTAAGGTCAATAGTAGACGGTCTAAGGTTAAAGTTTTTGGGGTTTGGGGAGAGTATTCCAGACATTGACCACTCTGTTGCTGAAGTTGTATTTCCTGCAATCAAATTTGATGCGATTAACCTTGAGTTTGTATCTATTGTTTGCTCTTGTGTTGTTATGGTTGAAGCTGAAATATTAATTGACAGGTAAGTCATTGCAATGTATGATTTTATATACCATACTTAGATTAGACCAAAGACAGCGTAATTCAAGGTTTTCTAAGTCTAGAATTTCAAGTCTGGTGGCATAAGGTATTCTACAACGAGTAGAGGAGTGGAGAACTTTTCTTGTGAAATATTTCTGGACTTTTTCAACTGTGCTAATATCAGATACGTAACGTGGGTTCCAACTGATGAGCTGTATTTGAGTATTGGTCTAGCAAATGTTTTGTATGCTGTTGTTAGTAGTGTGATATTATATTATATATTATATAATTATATATATTATAATTATAAAATTATAATTATATATTATATATATAATCTATAATCTATAATATTATATATATATTCATAGATTTTCACGGGTACAGGTATGTAGGTCTAAGTGTGTTCGGGTCTTTTCCGATGTAAGATTAAGAGTATCTTGGTGACGTTTCGGCGAGGTTCCACTCGCCATCCTCAGGCTGGTGTTTTTGGCATATATATAGTAGTGTGATATATAGTTAGTAGTGTGATAGTAGTGATAGTGTGATAGTAGTGGGATATGATAGTGTGATAGTAGTGTGATATGAAGGAACAGATGTTAATATGTTTGCGATCACTTTTTCTAATCCAGAGGGGTTAGATTATCCACATTAGGGTGTTGCATAGAGCTTTTATAAGCACATTTATGCACAGATTCTTATTCATCCAGTAATCAAAGATCCTGGAAATCCTATGTGTTCTGCCAATGTCAGGTTCCAAAAACCAAGAAAGTACCTTGCAGAGGTACTTCTAAGCAGTTTCTTTTAATGTTCCTCACCCAGAGAGAGAAATCTTGCCAGACTAAACTATTTACACCAATATAGATTTACTCTGAACTCTTAGGGATAGGCTATTCTGAATCTTTTCCTCCCACTGAAACTAACCAAACTTCACTATCTTTTTCTCCTCTAGAATACCCTCTTTCCTTCATTCCTGGGAATCTATATTCCATTACTTCTGTTTTGCACAGCTAGATAGCTGGAGGTTGGGAATGGAACCAAGATGCTTATATCTACCTGATCAAATCCCTCCGTGGGTGGCTATCCGTTCAAGAAGCTAACAGAATTGTATCAATGAGACACACATTTGCCCTTAGTTCAGGTTTGGAGAAGCTAAATCTGTTAATAAAAACTTCAACGGACTCTTTCTGGCTAAAATGCAGGGCAGCCTGTGGAACTGAACAGAATGTGCCAGATCAAAAAAAAAAGAAAACAAACAAACAAACAAAGGAACCAGCATTCCATTTATGCTTTAATCACATACCACATGATTATAGCTTTGGCTTTGCCCTTCCTCCATGGTTTTCTATTCCACTTTGAAAGATTTGCCTTTTTTAAATCTTAAGCTGTTCATCCGCTAAAAGCATATTTATCCACCTCTCTTGTTTACTGTCATTAATAGCAAGGGCACTCCACTGTGTGTCCTTGAAATAGCATAAATTCTCTCGTTTCATATGCACGGAAACATACAAGCACGCAAACGTGGTAGGGGAAAAAAATAGGAAGATTGTAATTTAATGATTCCACACAGAGTGAAAAAAATCAGTTGTGAATCTTAGAAATGTTTCTGAATTCATTTAAAAGTTTTCTAAAAAAAAGAAAAAAAGTGGCACTCTTTAATTTATTTACCATTTTTTTGTTCCAAAAAGAAAAATACTACTTTGTATCAAAACACAACCTCTTACTGTGATTAAAAAAAAAAAACAATCCTACCATTCCACTATACTAATTATTCTAATGCACTTTAATAATCCACAAAGTATATTTCTGTAGGCAACTCTAAGACTCATAGAAAGTGCTTTTAAGTGGCACACAAACACTGTGCCCCTCCCACCGACCCCATGCTTTTTGGTCTTTGGGGAAGTTTACAAAATTATTCTGCAGACTCAGTGGTAAACTATAGCTTTGACTGATTGATTTAATGTTTATGCTTTATGCTTTTATATGTTTTAGTTTTTCCATGGTTACTTTATTTTAAATGCTTGTTTTTGCTTTTAACTCTAGTAAAGAGGGTTAAAGCAAATAAACAAATAAGATTAAAGAAACTGGTTAAAAATGTTATTGTAATATTGGAGAGGGAAGTGGGACAATATCTCTCCTATTTATATTGTTTTATAAGGTAAAAAGTTATCATTGTTCTTCACAGTGGAGTTCTTTATGTTCTCTCTGCTTGGTTGCTTGCTTGAAGACATTTCATTACCTGACTAGGTATCATCATCAGTGCGAGTTAGGATGGGGTGATGGGATAGTCCTACTGGTGCAATAAAAGGAGAATCTGGTCTTTCCAATCATGAAATACTAAGGTTTTCTCTATACCAGCCAGAGAAATGCTTCCCCTGCCCTCCTACCAATTCTCATTCAGTTGTATGACAGCAAAATGGCTTTCTTAGGCTAAAGATAAATTATGATGAATTAATGGATGTAATCCAATTCTCTTGCAAATGTTTAGTTATAAGATGCCCTGAGAATATCTGTAAATGCTGTTTTTTTAAATATCTGCTGGCCACTTGATTTTCTAGATTTCTGTTTAGTCTTGGAATATATCAGGGGGGAATAGAACTGAACCCATTGGCTTTTTCAGTAGCAGTGTCATTATAATTGCTAAAGAGATTCTTGTCCTTGAGAAATTCCTGGTGAATTTCACATTTTCTTTGAGAAATTCAGACAAATCATTCATCCAAACTCTATTTTTATAAATTTAACCAGGAATTTCTGTTTAACATCACTGTGTATTGGTTGCATCCACATAATCTATTAGCAATATTAACCCCCATTCTTAACAATTTAATATGATACTTATTTTTGTGGATTTTATGACTGTTTCCGCAACTGGGCTCAACAAAATGCTTTTCCTGGAAAAAGGGCAGCAACTTGTTTCCTGTAAAACTATCAAAAAGAAAGCTCAATATTCAATATAATTCAATAGAGGGAAGTGTCTTGTAGCATGCTGTGGCAGCTTCACACACGATGAATGTTGAAATGGATGGCAAATGAAACAGGTAAAATAAAACAATAGGGGGAGTTATTAGCAAACACATGACTGGTTAGTAACAGGATGGGAAAATAGTAAAAATTCCAGGGCAGTTCACTAGATAAGAAGCACTTGTATAGTTGCTATCAGCCTTGTGAGATAGTTCAGTCAAGAAGCACACCCAGAAGTACTAGCTCTAACTTTAATGTAAGGTCTTCATGACTAGAATCTTGCAAAATTGAAAGTACATCCCTCCTCCACAAGAAACTAGGAAAGGTCCCTTCTGAGTTGTTTGTCATGCTCCCATTCCTTCTGCAAGTTCTACCGTCTCTTATCTCACTGTTGACTGTACTTCCTCCTGCCTCCAAGGTCATTTCCACATACCATTACAGATGTCAAGAAATCTATACGTCTCTGTGAGCTTACTAGAAGTTGAGCTCATCTTCAAAGATACCTTTACTTCTCTACCATTATGCTCTTATTGGAAACCACTGGCTGGTTCTACTCTGTCATCACTTTTTAATAGCCTTCCGTTATATTGACATAATGTGGGAAGACCTGTAAAATGTGGGCTGAATGAAGAAGCTTACCTACAAGGATATGCTTTCCCGTTCTGCAAAGCAGGCATTTTTCTTATTATAATAAAGCCCACAAACAAGATCAGTGATGTAGCCTGGTATAGAGATGTGAAGTCACAATGCAGCATTTTTTATTAGAACTAAGGCATTTAGAGGCAACTCTGTTATGGAAGCATTGGGAAACACAGGTATGTTTAGGAGACCGCTATCAGCATTTTCATGATAAACCCCAAGTTTTCAGGGCTTTCTAAATGTTAGATAGGCCTACTGAAGAATGAAATGTGGCCATAAAAGACCCACAAAGGAGACATATTTTAACTAATGAAAGTTGGGCAAATGAAAAAAAGGAACATGTAACTCCTGAAGGACTTGTGCTAGTAAATGTTTTTCTTCAACCACAGTTCTTCTGCAAGAAGTCTAAGTAGGAAGAAAAATATATTTTGCGAGCTGTGAAGTTCAGACTGAAAGAGAATCTATTCTGAACTAAGCAGAACCCAAAGAAATACATTTTGAGCAAAAGAGGAATTGAAACAGAGATTGTAAATGAAAACCTTCCATTATATTGTTGCTGTTGCATTGTGATGTCGAGAGAGCCAGATATGATCCAAACAAAGCTGCAACCTTCTTTTTTCCACCTGTGATAGGCAGATATTGTTCTCAGATGTTGTTTTTTTATGGTATTAAAAATGGTATTAAATGGTATTAAAAATACCATTGCAGGATGCAAATTGTCCTAAATAAAATTATACTTTGCAATTGATTGACTGATGATGACTATGTCTATGCTGATGGTATTCTGGTGATGTTCCAGATGTTTTGGGATTGTACCTAAGATAATTATCACTATTCGTACTATTGTTGCTTTTTTTTTTTCACAGTCATTCTGTGTCTATTTGCAAGTCTTTGTATTTTGTGATTCTTTTCCCCCCCAATTGTTCCTCTTCTATTCTCCTGTCTCCAGGAACTACTGCAATGTTCACTATATTTGTGTTTTTTTTCTCTTCTTAAAAACAATTAAATCAAGTCTGGAGGAGAAGGATTATGTGTTTATTATTATCATTAGATGGTGCCTCTTATTGTCCCTTCAAAAAGATGATCTGAAACATCGGAAAGGCTGAAAAATGGGGGCAAACTGCTATTGAAGATACAGTCCCCAAGAAACTTCTCAGTAATTCACCTTTCATTTGGAGAAAAGCAATGGGATTCTTCCACTAATATTAATTTCCCCAAAGAATGTTGACTGATTCTGATACAACTCCTGGAGTAACAGATGGAAGAAATAAACTCCACCCAATATTTTGGAAAGACTGTCAGAGTGGCAGTTTAAATAAATCAATGGACTATATTCACATATCACCCTTTATGACTAGCTTGGCTTTTGCTTAGCATAGTCAACGAACCTAGACAATTGTGATTTAACCATTTATGTTGTTCAACAAACCATAGTTAAACATATTAAGTATGATCTGAAAGCCAATAAAAAGTTGGTGTCTGAGAAATGGGTATTATGCACTTCAATTTTTGTAACAAAAGATCCTCCTGCAATGGTAATATTAGTTTAATTTAAACAGCTACAATATACATAAAACATTTCAACTGAGGCTCATAAAGCAGAACATATTTTCACTATATCATTTATCTGCATTTAACAGATAACAGATAATCAGAGTTGGAAAGGATCTAGTCCAACCCCCCACCCAGGTGGAAGACCTTATATCATTTCTGACAAATGGCAGTCTAATCTCTTCTTGAAAGTCACAAGTGATGGCGCTCCCACAACTTCCTAGGGCAAGCTGTTCCATTGGTTGATTGTTCTCACTGTCAGAAAGTTTCTCCTATTTCCAGGTTAAATCTCTCCTTGTTCAGTTTCCATCCATTATTCCTTGTCTGGCCTACAGGCACTTTAGAAAATATCTTGATCCCTTCCTCCCTCTGGCAGCCCCTCAAATATTGGAACACTGCTATCATGCCTCCTCTTGTCCTTCTCTTCACCAGACTATCTATGCCCAGTTCCTGTAAACATTCTTCATATGTTTTAGTCTCCAGTCCCCTAATCATCCTGGTTGCCTTCCTCTGTACTTTTTCTGGAGACTCAACTTTTTTTATATAATGTGGCAACCAAAAGTGGATGCAGTATTCCAGGTGTGGTCTTACCAAGGCCTTATAGAGTGGTACCAGTACCTCACTTGATCTTGATTGCATCTATCTGTTAATGCAATTCAGGATTGCATTAGCTTTTTGTCTGTTGCTGCACACTGCTGGCTCATATTTAGCTGGTTGTCCACTAAGACTCCTCTCACAGTTACTGCTATTGAGCCTGGTTTCACCCAGTCTATATGTGTACTTTTGGTTTTTCTTGCCTAAATGTAGGACTTTACATTTCATACACTTTGGAATTTTAGATCACTTGCATGAAACTATTTGTTTTCACTCTGCTTGCATACCTAGACAAAAAGTTAGAAAAAAATGAATAATGTAAATGAAGAAAACATCTTCGTTTAGAAGGCAACTTAACACCACAACATACAAATATGTATTTCTTTCCCATTAGAGAAAATGTGGGGTGTATACATATTGCTGGATTAAAGCACTCTCAGAATGGATCCCACTTGATAAAAAGCATCCAGGAAAGAGACCTCTAAAACAAGATGGATTGACAACATCAACAAGTATTGTGGGGCCAGTTGAGAAAAAAAAGCTCAGATCCATATTGGTTGGAAACATACGGAAGAGATCTTCATCCTGCAAGAGGATAGGCAATGGCTAAGATGATGATGATGATGATATGTATGTATATATGTGTGTGTATGTCCTCTTCTTTTTATAAAGATTTCCAAAATTGGAGTATTCTTCCTTTCCTTCCCTTCCCTTCCCTTATGTTCCTTTTCTTTGAAAATCTCTATTAGGTACGGAAAACAGTCTCTTCCTGCTGAGAGACATAAAACTGAGTTGCAACAGGGATAAATGACCATCTTACAAAATGCTGTATTTTTCATACTTCTTGCTGGATGAACGTTAGCTGAGTCTTTAAGATCCTGACACAGCAAACACACATGTAAACACAACCATGCCGGCATTATTAAAAAAGAGAAAACTGTAATATGCTAGATGGAATTCCACCAGGCTATATTGCAGCACTACTGTACATTTATAACATTTCCATTTGTTAGATGGAAAATACAAATCTAAATCTTCCATAAAACTTCCTCCAAGTAGCCCCATCTGCTGCCATTAGCTAGATGAATGCCAGTGAGACTATTTTGTTTGAGTTTTTGCTCAGCTGTGAGAAAATATAACAATTCTGCTTAATCAGACCAGCCAGCATTCAATGTCATACATTGGCCAACTAGGTGTACTCAAATATTTCTTAAGCAATAAAGAGAAATATGGTAGCATTCTTACACTGATCTGCCCCAAAGGCTTGAATGAATTTAAAGAATTAATTGAAATTGCTAAGGCTAGATGGATAACCCATAAGGATACTAATGAAACTGATTGATGTGAACATAGAACCATAAACTGCCAATTCTGAAAACTCCTGGAATCCAGAGAAATTTCCAGAACAGATCTTTGGAGTTTTAAATTGTTCCAAAATTTGGGGGAGGGGGGGGAGATGAGTAGACTCAGAAAACTACTATCAGGCTAAGAACAATGTAGGACAATTTGGCTAGAGTTTAGTCCTTTATTTGTTTACAGACAACAGACAGAATCTTGCCAGTCTAAACCCTTAAAACTACACAATTCAGAATTCTGGAAAAACAGTTTTGTTCCAGATTGCTTCTTAGGAAAAGATAATAAAAATATTGGAGCAAGGGAAAGATAGATTTCAGAAAGAAAAATTGTATGTTGCTTAAGATTCTCCCATCATCAATACACACTCTTAAAAGACTGCTTTCAACTTGTGAAGTGCTCACACTTAACATTCATTACCTTACTGCAATTTTATGCATACATTAACACTAAGTCAGCCTCATTGTACTTAATGAGATTCACTTTATAATAGACACGTATATGAGCTTTCTATTAGGGAACAATTCCTACCAGACATAGTCACCTTGGTATCATCTAAAGTAGGTTACTTTGGCCTGCTGCCATACAAGACTAGTCTTGACATTTTCTAGGAGATGAGAATTTCTTCAGGTTGCCTCCAGACAATTTTGGAAGAAAGTCAAAATTATAGGAGTTGAAGTTGAAAAATCTTGTATTACAGACCAGGAAGACTACAGCAGCTGAAATTGTTATAAAGATGGACATCAGTGCTAGTTCAATGGAAACAAATATACTGGAAAAAAATTGCATGATTCTCCCCCACCCTCCGGTTATATACAAGCTCCTGTGCATTCTAGAGGACAAAAGGACAAAAGGAAGGAAGCAGATAAGCTGGAAACTCTGATTTGGAAATATCTAAATTTAACTTGATGTTCAGTGTCTGGAATAGCTGCAGTAATAAAGAAGCAATAAAAGGAGCTGTAGCTAAACAATGGCAGTACCAAGGAGAACATCTCTAGATAAGAAATGCTTCTTCCAAAGACCCAAAAATGATATAGACTGTCACCTTAAATATAATTACATTATTATAAGCTATTATGGGACTATTTCATGCATCTTCCTTGGCTTCACTGATTACCATCACAACTAGGAGAGATCAAAGATGGATCTGCTGACACTTTGCATTCCACGATGCTCTTATTACTGCCCTAAACTCTTCCTCCTACTTTAATCTAGGTGAGAGGGAAAATACCATCAGAATTCTGTTGGTAGCATTTCTCAGCAGTTATCATTTGAAATATTTGCCTCTTTGACCTTCCTCAGATAAAATCATGCTTTGGGAGAAAGAAGTCATTAACTCCCATTGAAACAATCGAATAGATGAGTGGCATCTTAAAAACTAAATGATATTTTTGTATCTTTCTTGGTCTGCCAGTAAGTGAAAGAACACCCACTCACACCCGCTCGTCTTGCCCTTAGATGCTAAAATGACAAAACTGTGGCTACAGGCCAGTTGCACCAGTTAAGATTACTGTCCATTTGATATGACTAAGTCTTTCTTACATGCTTAGATTGGGCTAGCCCTAGCATTCTCTTTACAGAATGGACAGGAAATTGAGGACAATCACTAGCCCACACTGTCTTACTTTGCTATGCAAAGCAGTTATTTTATGTTTAGGAAATGTAGGCTAACACAACCTGCATTTCAGGACAATGTGTCATTGAACGAGATTGGCTATGAGATCTCTGCATGCCAATAGACACCATGGATTCCTCACAGTGGGTTCTTTAAAGAACTGTCTTGGATGACATTAATAAGGTTGCTAGTATGTGAATTACTAAATTACTGTCAGAACAGAGAACAGAAACGTTCCATTGCCAGAGAGGCAAGAACAACATACAGGAACAAAAACATACAGGAAGAGAAAGAAAGAAAACATTACCCACCCACCCCGCCCCCTGTATCAACCAGTGAGAGTCAATTTGGCATAGTAGTAAAGACAGGGTAGAAACTTGCAGTACATTAGCAACAGTCTTGCCTTAGGTATAAAGCCAGCTAGATGGCCTTGGGCCAGTTCCTCTCTGGCAGCCCTAGAAAGGAGGCAATGGAAAACCATTTCTGAAAATGTAGAAATGTAGAGACTTGTCCAGGCAGTTGCCAAGAGCCAACACTGGGTTGAAGATGAACAAAGACCTGCAGACAAAATCTTACAGTACTATGGTATTCAAAAAAAATGATTATAGAATCATTACTTAAGACATATGAACCAGTTGGAGGAATGGATTGTGAAGATGGCTGAGTTTGCAGAAACAGCTAAATTGACTTGTTTGATTAAGGAGGGAAGTACAAAACTTTACACAAAGACTGGAAACCTTTCATAGACTTTTTGCTGACAATTAATAAAATGAACTGCTGATTTCAGTACTTATTGATTAAAATAGGTTTGCTTATGGAAAGAAGGCAACTATGATATACAATATGAGAGGGTGGAAAAGGTAATCACTATGTTTGTAACTGCTGCGATAGATAGATAGATAGATAGATAGATAGATAGATAGATAGATAGATAGATAGATAGATAGA
>NW_020769375.1:4297193-4333691 GCF_900518735.1 Pseudonaja textilis | reverse complement strand
AGATAGATAGATAGATAGATAGATAGATAGATAGATAGATAGATAGAATGAATTTGTTTTCTGAGGTTCTCGTGGGTATTTGTATGTGGATCTTTGGCTATTCGGGTTTTCTCCCACATAAGATTGGAAGTATCTAGGCAACGTTTTGATGAAGTCTCATTCATCATCTTCAGGCTTCTGTCTCCGGCTCTGTGCTTCTCAGAGTGATGTGAGATTGCAGCTGCTTCTTCCTTTTAACTGCTAGTGGGGGTGTGACTTGATTGGGTGGGGGCTTGGCTGTGTTCTGATTGGGTGGGGGTATGTTCTCATTGGTTGGGGGTTTGGCTGTGTTCTGATTGGTTGGGGGGGGTGGCCGTATTCTGATTGGCTGGAGGTATGTTCTGTTCAGGTGGGGGCTTGGTTGTGCTCAGGTTAGTCTTGGTTGCTGGGGGATTTGACCTGGTGAGCTGTGATCCTGCTGTTTGGCTTCGAGTTCGTGGTCGTGCAGCATCTTCATGGTGGGTCTCAGTTCGCTTCATGTATGGCTCGGAGGGGTTTGAAGTGGGTATTGATGCAGCTGCAGTGCGGCTTCTGGTCTGTGGTCATGTCTCATCTTCTGTGTGGGTGTGAGTCTGCTTTCTATGTGGAAGTGTGGTGGTGGCATCTTGTGTGTCCCTCGTGGGTGTGTGTCTGATGTCATTATCTGTGTGTGTGTGTATATATATATATATATATATATATATATATGTTCCGATATATATCAGAAGTCACTTCTTTCGATATCTTTTTCTTTTTTTGTGTTATTCTTCACTTTTTCTTTGATCCTTTTATGTTTTTTTTACTTCTTCTGTCTTCCTGTAGTTTTTAAAAAAATCTTTGTAAAATCTACTTTTAATAAAACAAAATTAAAAAAGAAAGATATACAAGCCAAAGTGTAACGCATAATATATACTGTACAATTTTTGTCTGAGAATCACAAACTCAGAACAAATGTCCATGTCAAGTTTTTCCTTTTCCTTTTCCCCCCTGTGCCTGATTAGGGAAGTCCATGGCCTTCTAATTGGTAATGCTATGCTGTTCCCAGCAGTCTAATAGTGACACCTGGCTAATTACTGACCCTTTGAAATGTTGAGTGTGTTGACCTTATCTGACTCTCCAAAGTATCATTTGTTGTTTAATTACAGCCTTCAATGACTTTGGCCCTGGCCTGTTTTGTGAGCCAGCAAGGTCCTGTGGAGGAGGAAGACCTGGAACCTTTGAAAACCTGCCTGCTTTTAGAATAAAATTGTTACAGAGCCATTAATCTGGTTTTGTAACTCCTGCGGGCTCTTTCCAGCATCCAAGAACTGTATTTAATATTTCTAGGAGGGCAGTGGGCAGGATGGTGAGACCATGACTTTATTTTCCTCCTCCAACTATCTTCCCTCCCTTAAAAAAAAAAAAAAAGTTAAGCCCAACCTAAGACTTTTTTTCCACAACTGACAATGATTGGAAACCATTATGATTTCATTAGAGGGTCACTGGAAAAGAATATCAGGAAATTTAGATTCCCAAGACCCACCTTGTGAAGTTGCCATCAAAAACCAAATTGGGAGAAAATCAATCAGCTCAAAATTCACAAAAGTGCAAGTGTTACTGTTATAACTCAGCCATTCCCTTCCTGTTATTAGACAACCAGATTAAAAGCTTAACATCTATCTAGAAGCTACTCAGAATAATGATTCCACTAGAAGAAAATTTCTAGGAAAAGGAAGAATCCCATTTCTGTCTTCACTAATGCCAATTTTATATATCAGATGATGATGCTTTTTAAAAAAAATCTTCCTCAAAAACAAGCCTAACTGAACAAAATATTATTTAAAATGCTTATATTGATTGGTTTCCATGTCTAGCTAAGGCTTTTCACCTTTGGGGTATTTTTTCTTATAATTTTTTTATTCTTCCAACTTAAACCAATTCTATTTGTAATTTTTTCTTCTTCAGTTTTATTGGCTTTGTCCTTTTTCCTACAAATAATTCATTTATTTCCCCTTTGCTGCCCCCCCAGTCTCTGGAACTGACTCCCATGGCATATCTGTGCATTTATCTCTATTGTTATTATGAAGCCTTTTGATGGCATCTGAAAAGAGTTTTCTATAAAACTCTTGTAAAAATTGTCAAAACTCGGTTGTAACGGTATATAATCCTAAACCTAGTTGCACATCCAATCCAATATTTCACTCTATTACAAGAAGTTAAACAGTGGAAATAACTATCTAGGGAAATGGTGGCCTCCTTTACTGCAGAGGCTGGATAGTCAATTTACGATGGATGATGGTAATTTCCAGATTCTATCACATAATTACTTCGTGACCATGCCATAAGTCTACATATGCATTATTGCAATGTATGTGTTCTTTCCTATTTAACAAAAATGTCAACATGTCACTTCTAATAACTGCATAGATACCTCCATTTTGTTTTCATAGGAGTAATATTGAAGTAGTTTGTCATGAATTTATTATTCCAGGATATTTGAAACTCCCCAGTTAAACTTATAGCCTTGGAATTTTATAGTAACTTCCCATCCAAGTTCTAGTTCAGTCTGACTTCACTTAGCTTTTTTGAGGTCCATCAACATCAACATGGTACTATCTCTATTGTCATAAATCTGTGTTTCTCAAACTTGGCAAATTTAAAGTTGGTGGACTTCAACACAGAATTCCCCAGCCGTTCATGACTGGCTGGGAAATTCTGATGATATATCCATTCCCTTATATATTAAATTATATAAATTCCATTAAATCTTCTTCCTTCTTTCATTGTCTTCTAGTCTGGAAACCCTGCAATTTATATATTATTACCCGCAAATCATCCAATGATCAAAATAAAGTATTTGATCCCCTCATAGGTGGATAGCTTCTAGAGATCAAAACACAACTATATACATTTCTATTTTATTCACTTAGTACAGGGGCTGAAGACTTATTCTCATGTGAAACCAGACATCAACAACAGTCAACATATACTTCTTTTCTGAGTAATCTGCTTAAGACTTGTTTGTCAATGGTAAATTGACAGAACCAGAGTGGATGTGACCAGTTCCAAAATGTGATGGAGCCATCTATTCCTTTCCTTCTTCCACCCTTTTCTTGATTGAGTCCCATTTGTCTCTTCCCACCTCCCTTCCTCTATATAGCAATAATCTTTCAGAAGTCCAATTTGTTTGACTGCAGAAGTATTTTAAAATTAGGAAAATGGTGGCATGGAGCCCAAGAGCCAGAAGTTGGCCAGGCCTGGTAAATTCTACTGAAATGTCAGGGGTGTCTCTGAAGAAGGTAGGAAAACATCAGTTTAAAAAAAATGTAGCTTACCTTTTGTTTACAGCAGTGCAATGGGACATAAAACTTATTAGTTCAACTATCACTTTCCCTTCTCAGTCCTACTGACAGATTACAATTTTGGAAAGGTTATCTTAGTGATATTTTTTTTTTCCAAAGGGAAATCTTGATTTGGGAAAGAGAAAATTTTCCAAGATTTTTCATATGCTGGCTACCATTTCTTTATTTACCCAATATATTCTATTTGGGGATACATTCCAGGAGAAAACAGAACAACCAAGACAACACATTAAACCTATTTTCATTGGTAATTAATACACAGCTTTATTTCTGGGAAAGGGATGAGAAGATTAAATTGAGAAATGGTATTCCTGCTGCTGTGTTTTCCATCCCTATAGTCCTTTTAAGTAGTGGCTTGGGTTTTTTTTTTTTTTAAATGAACTACCTGGGATGAAGCTGAACTACAGAGGGATAAAAAGATATCTCATTAGAGCATGCCTTTTTACTTATTGTCAGCATTTAATTAGTTTGACTGTGTTCATGTTTATACAGAAAATGGTATGGCCCCAATATAATTAGAGGTCAGTAACAAATGCTATTTAATTTAGCTATGTTATGGGTAAAAGGAAAGGGGAAAAACAGATGGGACAAAACATCCCCAAGCCACAAATTGTTAAACTTAAAACTATTGAAAGATCAACCCACTTGTGTATTGAGAGTTTTCTCCTGAAAGAGGGAAGCGATTCACTTCATACAAATGCACAGAAGCATAATCTTGATTTGTTTACATGGGCAGCTAAGACCAAGAAAAGAGATTGTTCAGTACAAGAGTGGACAACTTGCTAGTAACTCTCAACATTTTTCTTGTGGGTTCATAATCACCTGATGATGTCTACTGTAGTTACAAATGTCCCAATATTACTAGACCAACTTTACAGCATAGTCTATCCACAATAGTAACAAATTTTTTTTAAAAAATGAATGTCATCCCTTTGCTGAACTATCTCTTAACCATATTGGTTAACTAGAAAAAGACATGAAAATCACTGTCTCCTACTTACAAAAGGGATCCAGTGACCACCAGCCAACAAAGTCTTATGCTATATCTAAGTTCCATCTCATGATGATACAAGTTCAATTCTCAGGATAAATATCATAGGTTGGCAAAAGATGGCTGTTTGTAACTATATCAGATAACTACCTTGCATTCAGAGTTGTGATCAGATTAAACTCCCTCTCCCTCCGCCCCCGGTTTTTTTTTTGTTTCTTTTTTTTTGAGGATGGTAGCATATTTTGCAATATATTTGCTTGCATTCAGTTTAGGTTGGATTTTGTTTGCTAATGCCAGTCCAGTAATCCATTGTCATTCCATCTATTGATATTTTAAATTTTAGGACTATGCAAGCTTTAAAAGGTGCTTCATATTGTCATCTCATCTCACATTGATTTATCATAGATGTTTGCACTCAAAAGGACAAAAATTCCTTTCTCAATAACGAAATTGTACTATGCTGGAAATTTCAGTGCAGTTGTTTCAAAGTTTTGTGTCATTCATTTTCCTTACTTTTCTTTCTCTCTTTCCCTTTTTTGTTTCTTCTTTTCCTTTCTCTTTCTCTCTCCTTTTTTTCTCTTTTTCCTTTTCCTTTTTCTCTTTCCTTTTGTAGAGTTTGTCTGTGTGCACATGATCTATCCCAAAGGTTTGGTTTGACTACTAGCAAAGTGAAGTGGAGAGAGCCAATAAATTAATATCCAAAACTTTACAAAGAAGGAATTGGCCTCAGAAATTCCAAGCATACCTTCAAATGCTTAATAAAGTCCTACCACCAGCAAGATTGGCAAGGATGTTTAAAGACAAAACAGGTAAATGCTGGAAATGTCACCAGATACCAGGAACATATTACCATATATGGTGGACATGCATAGAAGCTAGAAGATACTGGACAAAAATACATACATGGTTGGAAATGATGATACATCAACATATTGATTTAAAACCTGAAATATTTCTGTTAGGGATTATACTTGAAAATTATAGTAGAGATAATGTATATTTAATTATTCATGTATTGACTGCAGCTAGAATTGTATTTGCACAAAATTGGAAAAGTGAAGAGATTCCGAATGAAGAAACTGTGATTAGAAAAATATTAGATTTTGCAAAAATGAATAGATTAACATTAGCAATTCAAGAGAAAGAACAAACTGAATATTATATGATATGGGATTTATTTTATCACTGGTTGGAAAATAAATATGGAAGTTAGAAACTAGAGAAGACTAGTATAAAATAGTAAAAATGTGGTAAGAATTAAAAATGTAAAGATGAGGAATGTTAGAAGAATTTGATATGTAGATTAGTATGATGTAAGAATAGAATATTAAAGTGAAAACAATGAATATGTATAAACTATAATGGTTATTGCACAAAATATGTATTCTTAGATGACACACTGTTCAAACAAAAGATGGAATGTTTGTATAAATAAAATTTTAAAAAAATAATTAAAAAAATAAAGTCCTACTACAGTTTTGTATCACCCAAAGATTTCATAAAGGATCTTTAATAAGAAGTAATTTTCTTTATACATTTCTTTATAAGGGATAAAAGTATTCACTTACGGACAAAGTGTGTATACCTGCAACTTTATGATCCACAAAAAGAAGATGGATGAATTGGACTAGAGCAAACGTTAAAGTCTGGAATATTTATTAACTTACCTTCAGAGTTTGCCACTATTTGCTTCTTCCTAGGCTAGAAGTGCATGACTGGTCCAAGGTTACCCAGCTAACTTCATGCCAAATGAGATATATTTAGGTTACAGATATAACTTGGGGGGGGGGGGGGTTGGGGGTTGTTACTACCTACTAAGTAACTATTAAGTTACTATCTTTACTTACTTTGCTAGACAATGAAAGGGTCACTTCATTTTTGAAACCCAGTATATTTCACACAACATGTGCTAAAAGCATTAAAGCTGGTAATCACAACACGAGAAGTGGAAAAAAAGTTTTTGATATAGGATTCAGTGAAACATGCAATCATCCAATTGTTGAAAACCAACCTTTGTATCAAACTGCCAAACAGGCAGACAATAACAATTGCAGTAGCCATTGATCAACTGAAAATTCTAGGACAAACAGTTGGAAACAATACACAATACATAAACAACTGTTGGCAACATTTCAGTTTAACTTTCAGGAAGAACTCTGACATCTTAGAAAGAACACTTCATGCAGAGATAATGCCAAATACTCAAAAGTTGCCATTGGCCAAATCCTTCGTAAAAACATCATAGGAAATATGCAGGAATATTCAGGAAAACCAATAATCCAACCATAGCCTTAAATCACTCACTGTCTAACTTCAGAACTCTCAGAACTCCACTCTCTAAGTGGAGGATAATGGATTGGTTAATAATTCATTCCATGACTTTACAGGTGATGCAGCATAAGGAGATTGTTCTGTAATTTTCACCTAGGCTGGAGTCTCCCTTTTTGAAGATGGGGATGACCGTGCCTTGTGATCATAGTTTTGGCAAGGAGCTGGTCCTGAAAGATTTTTCAAAGATTATGCTTAGAGGTTCTGCTATGGCAGTGGATAGCTTTTTTAAGAAGTAGGCACATATTCCATCCGGTCCAATAGATAGAGATGGTTTTAGATTGCATAGTGCTTTTTCAACATTGTCTTCTGTAAAATCGATATGTATTAGATCATTGTACTTGTCTGTGGTTTGACTAGGAAATACCGGGCATGATCCATTGCTGTTTACAAATATTGAGCCAAAGAATGTGTTAAAGAGGTTGGCTTTAATGGTGTCATCATTGCAGTCTTTACCATTAGGTCCTTTCAGGGGTGGAATGGACCTAACCAGATTAAATTTACATCTCCATCTATATATCTTAGATTTAAAAGATTTGATATTTAAATATAAATTATTAAGTTTTCAAGACCAAAATATAATCTAAACAAATTAGGTGAACTTTTCTTTTTCAATACTCAGTTTTCTAAACTTTAACCATGAAGATCAATTTGAGTTTTACATAAAGAAATTATATTCTGCCCTTTTTTCTTTCAAAATTACTTTCTTTCCCCCCTTGCTCTTTTCTTTTCATTATAATTAAGCAATAATTTTACTTGAGTAGTGAAAGCATACAGAAGACCACACTTGACATTTTTAAAATAAGAATATCAGCTATGATCATTAATATTCTATTTCATAGCCAACACTAAGAAACATCAGGTTTTTATTTTAAAACATAATTAGTTGTGGGTGTTTTTCTTCTTCCTCTCTTTTACACACATTGAACAATGTTGCTAATCGTGACTTATTTGCTTCCTTTAAAATTCCACATAAGCTTCTTTTAATTGCAAATATATACATTTGCACATCAAATTCTATTTATTGTCACTAATGCTGGTTTAAGAGTTTTTTGGCAGCTGAAGTTACATTTCCTTCGGAGAGTTCTCTGCTTTGGCCAAAATTTTCTTTTCTACATTTAACATCTAACATTTAACAACATCTACATTTAACAACTGAGTGCCCAGCACTGGAAATTGCTGGAATATATATATTCTTTAAGAACATTGAATAGATAGATAGATAGATGGATAGGATAGAGATATAGAGTTAAAGATACAAAATCAATGTTTTTTTTTTAAATTGCATTTCTTTAAAATTCCATTGAAGTTTTGCAAGGTAATAAAAAAACCAACAAAATTGTGTATTGTGAAATATTATATGCGCCAAGACAAATTCCTTATGTGTCTAATCACAGTTGACCAATAATTCATTCATTCATTCATTCATTCTAGCCACTCTATGATCCATGCTGGAATAAACTTCCATTGGCAGGATTTAGAATGGGCGCAAAAAGAAAACCTGCTAAAATGGAAAATACATAAATAGTCATAAATTATCCTTTCTCCACTCATGAAAATGAAGTTCTTAAGAAGCTTGATATATAAGCTGGCTATGATCATGCAACATATTTAATTAGGTAAGGTAAAGACCTAGTGAAAGCATTCATATTGCACAAGCTAAACTTTGTTAGTATTAGCCTCAGTAGGTTCTTAATGGTTTAGCATTTATTTTTTTTATTTATTTGTCAAAAGCTTACAATATAACAGAAACAAGAATAAACATAAGTTTAAATACAAGAAATAGGAACTAATAATTGGGGACAATAGGACAGGGATGGTAGGCACGATTGTACACTTATGCACGCCCCTTACAGACCTCTTAGAAATGGAATGAGGTCAATAGAGGTTAGTTTGAGGGTGGGGGTTAGAGGAAGTAACAACAGAGCCAGGTAGTGCATTCCAGGCATTGACCACTCTGTTGCTGAAATCATACTTCCTGCAATCGAGTTTGGAGTGGTTTACATTTAGTTTATATCTGTTGTATGCTCTTGTGTTGTTGTTGTTAAAGCTGAAATATTCATTAACTGGTAAGATGTTGTTACATATTATTTTATGTACTATGCTTAGGTCCAATCTTAGTAGGCATAATTCAAGGTTGTCTAAGCCTAGAATCTCAAGTCTGGTATTCTGTTGCGAACAGAGAAATGTAGTACTCTTCTGGTAAAATACTTCTGGATTCACTCAATTGTATTTATCTATGATATACAATGTGGATCCCAGATAGCAGAGTATTGGTCTAGCAAAGGTTTTGAATGCCTAGTTTGTAAAACAATATTACCAGAGGAGAAGCTTCATAAAATTAAATTTACAACACTTAAAGCTTTTTTGGCAATACTGTTGCAGTGAGCTTTGGTGCTTAGATGATTCGATATGAGAACTCCAAGGTCCTTGACAAAGTGAGGGTCATCAACAAGGTCATATCTGCCTAGTTTGTATTTGGTATATAGATTATTTTTTTACCAATGTGTAGGACAGAGCATTTACTGGTAGAGATTTGGAGTTGCAATGCAAATTGGTTTAAATTAATTCCTAATTTTCTAGTTTAATGGAAAGAAAAACTAGGGGTGACATCCCAGCAGTGTTCCAATATCTAAGGGGCTTCCACAAGGAACAAAGGGTAAACTCATTCTCCAATGCATCTGAAGATGGGACAAGAAGCAATGGATGGAAACTAATCAAGGAGAGAACCAACTTAGAACTAAGACAAAATTTCCTGAGAATTAGAACAATTAATTAGTGGAACAACTTGGAACCAGAAGTTGTGAGTGCTCAAACAATGGAGGTTTTTAAGAAAAGATTGGACAGTCATTTGGCTGGACTGGTATTGAACAAAGGGTTGGACCAGTAGACTTCAAAAGCCCCTTCCAAATCTGTTTCTCTGTTCTGGTTCAATATACTGTGAAAATCCAGAAATGGGTTAATCTAGCAATTAGATTGCTAGATTAAATTTGTATGTTTTACAGTGAAGACCATTATGATAATTTATTTGTGCCATATATGTTTCGTTGGGAAAGAGAAGATCACAGACGTAGAAAAGATTCACATTTCAAAATGTGTTGTTATGAGCTCAGAAATTCCAAAATGAGGACATTTATACCCTAAAGTCTGTGACTGCAAACTTCAGCAGCATCAGTAATTATGATGTGTATTCATCCTTAGTAGTTTTGAGCTTAGAACCATACCGCCTCATTGGAAATTGGCTGAGAGATGGAAACTTCATTTGATTCTCTTCAATTAACTTCTCTTAATTTGGCCTCCTAATGTGATTCCATATAAATGTTGGTCTTCTCCCCTCATTTTCATCGTTCCGATCACACATTGCAAAATATCTCATCAATACCTTTAACTTTTAAATGATATCACAATGAGAATGTTGTTGCTGTTTGCAGGCTTTCACACATTTCTGTACACAACATGGCTCATAAAGTCTAATGAGAATAAGTTCATTAAATTAATCCCAATAATTAACAAACTTGCTGCCTGCTTCTCAGATGTCTAATTCTGTGACACAATCTTGGCATCTAGCTTCCAGTCTGGAAGCTGGAAACTCATCCAAAAAGCCTCTTTAAGAGAAGAGGAAATTCATCTTCATTAGAATTCCATCATTTAATTTACAACCCATTGGTGATACCTATTAGCAAAGCAACTCTTCTGCAGGATTAAAAAAAAATGGCCAAGATACGAGAGTTCATAGAAGCAATTTTTCATCCACACACAGCTGTCTCTAACATAAAAGTGATACACTGTGGATGGTTTATTCTTGATTTAACCCCTTTTACACTTTTCATATTTATTTTAAGACTATGTTTCTTTCAAGTTTCTTCATGTTTCCCTAAAATAATATCTGTGTGATCTTTGACAAGGATTATTTTTCTATTGAGGGTATTTCAAAAAGATCAATGCTGTGGATAGGTCTAAGTCTCACCCATTGCCAACAGAACAGAGGAAGCAATCAATGTTCTCTACTCCTTCATTATTTTCATTAATTAAAAAAAAATTCCTTCCCAGTGCACATCTCCCAGCCTGTCTCCAAACATATTTGTCAAATGACTTTCTTCTATTTATAGCTTTCCAAGGTCACTGATTTAAGAAAAGTACTTAAGAAGAGGTCAGAAGAGAAAATTGGGACAATCGCTACCATTGCTGTAGTTCCTTTGCGTGTAATCTGAGTCCTCCCTTCTTCAGTGCTTGAGCCATAAATCCGTGAACCCTCATCAATCCTTTCATCCAACTTTGCTTTTGATTAGAAAGACCCTGCCCTGCAGGCGCTGTCACTAGTTTGTCAGAATAACAAAGTTGGAAGGGACCTTGGAGGTCTTCTAGTCCAACCCCTACACAAGAGACTCTACACCATTTCAGGAAAGTGGCTGTCCAGTCTCTTTTTCAAAACCTACAGTGATAAAGCACCCCTGAGTTTTTAACGCAAGCTGTTCTAATAGTTAATTGTTCTCACTGTTAGGAAATTTATCCTTCGTTCTAGGTTGTATCTCTCCTTGATTAATTTCTTTCCATTGTTTGTGGTCTTGCCTTTTGATGCTTTGGACAAAACGTTTTTTTTTTAATGTTTTTGAATGCTGATCTTCAGCCAGTTCAATAAAATTCAAAGAACCTAAATACCTCTCTATTTCAGGAGGTCTTTCAGCCAATAAACAAATGAAATGAACAACAGTGACAATCTGTGCTAAAACCTAGAATTCTGCAGATGTTTAATTTTTTATTTTCAGGAAAAAGGAAATTTAGTTAATGGAGTGAAAGGTCACAGGAACTAAAAATAACATTTTGAACCAGAGGCTTCCAAGTTGGTACAGATGTAATTTGTCAATTCAACAAATCCCAAGCATAAAAATAATTTAATAAATAAATAAATTAGGATGTCTGAATTAAATTAGTGTTTTGTACTGGTTTGAACCTATTTGAAAATTTGGGGTGACACTAGTACTAAATATTTAAACCCACCCAATTTCTCCAACATTTTGCTGGAGAAAACTACAAAAGTGTTAGATTCCGACAACCTTTCATTACATTATCTCCATCAACCATAAAGACAATCTGCACAAATTTCTCAGACATGACTATCACACTTAAATATTCTGTGAGTAAAAGCTAGGAGAGGAAAAAAAAAATACATTGGTTTAGATTTCACCTCATTACATTATAAAGCAATATTAATGAAGTTAGACACATCCAGCTCCATTTAGTATTTTTTCTCCTCTGTCAAATTTACAAATGCAATTTTATAACAACTTTCACTCTGAGGGTTACTCCGTGAGGAAATAAAGGAGCAAAAAAGTAACATACAAACAAACAAACAAGAGCTAAATCTGTAACACTTACTGAAATAGACAACTTTCTAAACAGAGTTCCTTGATCAGGGTCCTTGCAGCTACAAATAACCAAAGATCTTAGTCTCTAGTTTGTTTATTACCAACCTTTCACTCTGTAGCAAAGTTGGGCCTCACAAAAAAATATTCCCATATTTAGCAACACAATTGCCTTATGTGCAATTCCCTCCTTCTCTCAATGTTTTTCACCCTGTCTGAGAATCATATCAGTTGTTAGCAAATACGCAGAAGGAAACATGAAGTGCTGCACAACATTATCATTTCAAACAAGGTGAATCTAAGTTGAGGGCAGAAGACATCTGGTTTCCATCAAACACACCAAAGAGATGGACATTACACCTCGCCAGCCATCAAATACATTAGACCCATTACACATTGCCTTTAACTTTGTTTGTTACAGTACTAGTCGTCATTTTCCCATCACAGAAATCTCCAGTGGTCCAGAAATGATAAAATCAAATCTATACTATTTCTTCTCACACATGGGCAGTTTCTGAAGTGAGGGGGAAAAATGTGATGAAATTGGTATAAGCCAAGAACAAAACAACCTATTGATAAAGTACTTGAAAGTAATAGAAAATATAGATATAGGTTTGAGCTGTAATTCTGAATCAATTCAATTTTTTTGTGTGACTGTAAAAAAAAATCTAAAGAGTTTTATAAAGCTGTCTAGGGAAAAATGAAATATGTACAATAAGTGTTTTTTCCCCCAAGGAAACCTAGGAAGAAATTCATGAATAACTGAGAAAAATAAATGAACTATAAGCATGGATAAACATGTTAAATTTATGGTTCAAATTAATTGATTACATAAAAAGGGGCAGACATTTTCCTTTGAAAATAATTGTAGCCCATTCCACAAATTGTGCAGCTGATATTAAATGGATGGACCTAGGATCAATTTAAGAAGTATTATTTAGTGGCATTCAAATAGTATTTCTTTGGAACATTTTATCTGTAAATGGCTCCATCAACACCAATTGATTAAAAAACAACAACAATCCGGACAGAAGAAATAGGGATTCAGAAATAAAATGATGAAAGAAGATCAAGGCCTCCACATTACCCCCTACAAAAAATAAAATGAGCAGATGTAGAGAAAACTGACCTAGAGATGGTACATTAGGTTTAAAGAGTGCTTACAAACTTGAAAAATGGGAGCTTTACCTTGTACCAAGTATCTTCATAGAGAGAGGGCTTTCTTTATTGAGGTCAGGCTGCCAAAACAAAGAAAGACACATGGAATTACTTCTGAGCAGTTTCCTTTACAGTTCCTCACATATAGACAGAAATCGTGCCAAAACTAAAGCAATTGTTTGCATCATGATTGATATATTGAGAGAATTGTTAGAGTGGATCCTCTTTAATTTTCTTTTTCCTGACCGAACTATCTATGCTTCACTTCACTTTGCCTTCTGCAATGCATTCCCTTCTTGCTGGGAATCCACATTGACACGTCCAATGGAATGAAGAAAATGGTAGAACAGTGCTGAGCATTAAAACCACTTCCTTGTAGAGACTACATGTATTTCAAATTTTAAAAAAAGCTATCGAGAATAAAAAGGGTTGATACACACAATCAACAATTCTTCATGCAATGTTAGTTTTTTAAATAAATGCAAAGATATTATAGGAGTATTTAGCCTTGAACATTTCTACTACTGCTTTCTTATTTTTGAGTTTGAGGGGAAAAACAACAACCCTTTCATTGATCAGAATGTTTTTCTGAACCACATGTAAACTTATCTATATTCTTCCAGTGTCAAAAGACACTTTTCCTTGACAATAATCTTCAATAAATATTATTCCACCATGTTATGTTTATGAATTCAAAATAATAGTAGGCAGTAAGTGAAGAGTGTCTTATTTATAATTAACAAAGAAGAAGAATTATTAGCTCTTCCATTTTGCAGGGTTTCGGCGGCAGGCAGGAATCCGCGATCGTGCACGGTTTCTGCCTGGGCTCACCACTGGAGTGCCCCAAGCCAGCTGGCTTTGGAGCTAAGCCACCCTGTAGAGGTGGTGAAGACAGGGGAGTGCCAGCAGGGTTGAGGGGAGCCGCATTTCTCCTCCTCAGCTGGCCAAATTCCCTTTCCCGAAGGCGGTAAGAGCAGCGGTCAGAAATGGCCCCTCAAAGAAGCACTCAACTGGAAAAGAAAGTGCAGGAGGAAGTTAAGAAGTGAAAGTTTTGGCTGACCAGGATAAGAAGCAATAACTAAGGTATCCTGGAATTTAAATTTTATAAAAGATACATCGCTCCCAAAGAAGACTCGGAAGCAGCGAATGAAAGTGAAAAGGGAAAGTTTTTTTCTCAGTCTCCTTCCTTACATTGACAGTGAAAAGAGCTGAATGAGAAATCAGAAAAATCTGCTTTAGCACCAATAGGTAATTAAACTGGAAATATAATTAAATGCCAAAGGGACAATAAAGATTTCTGAACACTAAAAAATTCTTTTTTTGCTATAAGTGGGAAGGGAGAGGAAAAGAATAAGGGCAGGATTTGGAAGGAGGAGTCTGCCTGGAATTCAAAAGAATCTAAAGTTAAATCTTAATAAGACTTCTAAAAGATACATTTTAACTAGAGCTTTGCAACTAAATAGTAACCCCAGGAAGAGAAAATGAAAAAAGAAGAAAGTGTTAAAAGAAACAGCTTGTGTATATTTGGATTGCTTGGTGACTTTGGGACTTCTGGAAATTATATTTGAATGACTAAAAACAATTGGGTGGTTGTTTAAAAAAATTCTACAATGGCATCACTTGTGGATAAACTGAAAATGGAATTTAAAAAATATAAAGAAGAGGCACAAGAAGGGAAGGGCTCTATTGGCTCAGTTTTTCAATTCTTAGAAATGGCGATCTGTACCTACGAGAAACTACAAGAAAAGACTGCGCAACAAGAAGATTGGGACAAAGAAGAAGCCATCTTTAATGAACAAGTAACTTTATCTGGGGAAGAAAGGGGAAAGGGGGGAAAGAGAATGGAGAATTTAAGACCTAAAAGAACAGTCAAAAAAGGGAAAAATCATGTGAAAAGTGGATATAATGTTAGAAAGCAACAAAAAAGGGGAATACAGAAGAGGGAAATGGAGGTGGAGAGACAAGGAGGTAAAAAGGGGAGAGAGAAGAAAGGGAAGAAGGAAGGGAAGAGAAGTTACAAAGGTTTGGAGCAAGATTTAAAGAAACAGGACTTATTCAGAGATAATGGGTGAAAAATTAACTGAAAAAGGGATTCTGTAAAGGTACATAAGATTGTATTGTTATATTTGTATTAGAAATAATGTTAGAAAACTGGAAACAACATATGATTAAAAAGTGGGATAAAATAGTCAGTGTAATTCAGTGAAACTTTTGTGAACCAAATAAACGAAATGAAATAAATGAGAGAATTGAATTAGGAAGGAATGGGAACATTTTAACTACTCAATGTTTTATCAAATATAAATGAAGTGTGTGGGGGGGAAGTAACTATGGAAAGTTTATAGGTGTTCCCATAGAAGTATGATATCTATTTGAAAAGTAATGTGTAAAATGTTTAAGATTTAAATGAATATTAATATTAATGATACAATTGAATTAGTATGGATTATTGTTTTAATTATATTATATATTCATAATTTTTCCTTTTTTTAAAATACAGTGTATAGTTCTAGAATGTACAAGCAGAATCTGAATGGAAGTTATGCATTATATTAAGTGTTATAATTTTAAGGGAAAGATATAAAGGCATCATACTCCAATCAGGGATTACAGGAGAAATTTTGTTTAATGAGAAAAGATAATAGACAGCTGAAATAGGACAGACAAAGAATATAAGTATAATGATCTAAATTGAGATGAAATAAATAAAATAAAATTAAGAAAGTTAAAAGAGGGGAGAAGCTATATTGAAAACGTAGAATGGTAATAAGATATGGAATGGTATATAAAACTGAGCATGAACTTGAATTTGTGTCTGTACGAAGAGATGTAACCCGGGATCAAAAAAGATGCTTTCAAAAAAGATGTTTTATGTTTTTATGTTTTAAGTTTTGTTTGTTTATGTTTGTTTTTAAAAATCAATAAAATTTTCAAAAAAAAAAAGAAGAATTATTTGAAGTTCATAGATGCTAGAAAGAAAGAATTTATTTGATCAGGGAACACTGCTGCCTAATGTGGATCAATTCCTACAAAGCGTTTCTCAAGTTCTAAATTTTTCTCTCCCTGCCAAATAACTTCTGCCAACAAAGGCCCAACAAATAAATTGCCATTTTAACAAAACTGGAGCACTTTCATTTAACAGGGAATGTCTCACTACTTACTTAGTGGAGCCAGGCTTGCCATTAGAATATTCCAGCCATATTGCAATGGGCAAACATCTTGGTTTCAGGAGCCAAAAACAGTTACATAATTTTGAACCTTCTATATCCAAATCCAGACGGCCCAATGTTTTGCTCTCAATATTGGCCATTCTGATTCAGGCTCACAAATGGCAAAGAAAAACATTAGATCTCCCTTGATGCTTTGGAATTGATTTATTAGTTTATGTCTATCTTCTCCTTTTGGTGTTCAAGATGATTTAGGTGGTGAGAGTGTAGCCTCTTCTACCTTTACTTCCATTCCAATGTCTTAGTAAGACCATACTTGGATTATTGCACTCAGTTTTGGTCACCATGCTATAAAAAATATATCGAGACTCTAGAAAGAATGCAGAGAAGAGCAACAAGGACGATTAGGGGACTGAAGAATAAAGCATACGAAGAACAGTTGCAGGATTTAGGTATGTCTACCTTAATGGAAAAAAGGATTCGGCGTGATATGATAGCAGTCTTCCGAAATCTAAGAGCTAGCCATAAAGAAGAGGAGGTCTCCAAAGCACCTGAAGGAAGGACAAGAAGCAATGGATGGAAAGTGATCAAGGAGAGCACCAACCTAGATCTAAGAATAACTTTTCTGATAGTTAGAACAATTAATCAGTGGAAGAACTTGACTCCAGAAATTGTGGGTGCTCCAACACTGAAGGTTTTTAAGAATAATTTGAACAATCATTTGTCTGAAATGGTATAAGGTTTTCTGCTTGCGCAGCTGGTTGGACTAGAAGACCTCCAAGGTCCCTTCCAACTCTGTTATTCTGCTGCAATAGGTAGGTTGAGAGAGCATCAGTGCCCCAAAGACAATCACTAAACTCTGTGTTTGAGGAGAATCTAAATCTGGTACTACTCAGTCCAAGTCTAAAAAAATCCCTAATTTTTCCCTGATTACATAGATTACTGTATTCATCAAGAGGGCCTGCTGATACCAGAAACGTCATAATTGTCCAGAGGTCAGCAATTACTTCTTCTCTATGGTAGTCAATTAGTAATTGTAAAATACACGCCACACAGGCATATACACACCAGTTATGTCTTAAAAGGCAGACACCAAGAGCTTTGCCCAATTTGTGTCACTTTAGCGTTTGTTCATCTTTGTTTCCACCCTTACTTCACTATGTTGGAATGGAGAGGACAAAAAAAAGTGGTTATTTATTTATTTTATAGATTTATATAGCAGCTCAATCATAAACAGTGACTCTGGGAAGTGTACAACATTAAAAATAAACAGTATAAAAATTCCCCACCCCCTTAATAGTACTTGTTAATGTGATTTTCAGTGTTCAAATTTTTCAATTAAATTATGTTAAGATACGTGCATTTAAAGAGCCATATTAGGACATTTGGGAAATATGAAAAATAAAACAATGGACAAATAGCATTGCAAAATGATTCAGAAAGTTCTTGGTTGTTTAGAAATTTGCAAAGCAAAGAAAGGGTAAACAGTTTTTCTCCTTTTGGGAAAAGATATATTAGAATAATTCTTTACTTTAACAAAATTGTCATAAATAAAAGGACATCTGGTTTTGATACAGAGGTATATTTAAAATGAGAATAAAACAGAGTTTGGGGGTAGGTTAAATTTGTAAAGTACAGAAGTAGTCATTTACTTGGCATATGAAGATATATTTATTTTAGTCAACCCATCTGCTGTGACAAAAGGTCTTTCTTGGCTTCC
Organism: Pseudonaja textilis; assembly: GCF_900518735.1. Next base: position 4,315,605 of record NW_020769375.1, on the reverse strand, counting down.
TTCCACTCAGATCTTTGTTGTACATTAAATTTAATACAGCAATAGATCTACAATGTGGCAGTATCAAATTCTTATTTCTGCAAAATCCCATTCCCTCTCCACCGCACTAACCTACTTTCCAGCTCCATTCTCCTATGCAGGCAACAAAAGAAGACCCAGCTGATCAGCTGGGACTTGGGAGGCAGAGAATAGATGGGGGCAGGGCCACTCAGAGAAGGTATTTGCTGGTTTTCTGAACTACTCTAAATTTCCGCTACTGATTTTCCAGAACTGGTCAGAACCTGCTGAATACCACCTCTGAATGGAATGCTGAGACATCAACATCCAATCTGGGTCGGCCACTAGGACCAGAGTTTTACTCTTCTGGCGCCAGATTAGATTTTGCAACATTATCCTGGGACACAGATATTTGCCTTTATTTGCTGAGACACCACCTTGCAAGCTCTACTTTCTTTTTTTGTGCATGCACAGAAATGTATATAGATGTATAAAAGGGAAGGCTCGTATATAGAGGGAAACTGCTTTCATAATTCTGCTTTACCTGTGCTTCCCCCTGCAGACTTCCAAAGCATTGTATTTTATCATGTCCTGTGCATCAAGCCCCACCCCTTCCCGAGACTAATGGAAAACACAGTCGTAGGGTGCAAACTATGATATTTAAAATCAAATGAGAAAAATGGTGGTAATTAATAACTGTAATCTATTTTTAAATGACAGAAATAATGTCCTTTCCCTCAAATTGCACTGCTATTTTAGAGCTGATATTTTAATTAGATTGGCTCAAAGTACCATACATACTTTCAGGAAGTCTCTGTGGGAGCTGAAAACATTGCTATAAAAGCACTATCATCTTTCTCTTCCCTGCCCAAGTGTTAGAAGGCATTGCATTTTTTCTTTCTCTTCCACTTTAAACTTTTTTATTTCTTTGCTTTTTGTTGAGGAAACAAAAACATGGATTTTTTTGTTGTTGTTGAGGAAACAAGATATGAAGATGTAACAGTGCATGGATATACAAAGGAAGAGTTTCTAATATTTAATTATTATGTGTTTTTTTTTCAGTAATACATGCAGAACAAAAGTGGGAAAGTCATAGGGATTCTCATAGGCAGAAATCCGAATTCATAAATGTCATAAATTGTCATAAATAAGTAGGAGAATTTAATAGAAAATATTAAAATACCCACTTTGAACTATTTTGCACTGTAGCTTGCAAAATGTCTCTCTGTGTGTATGTGTATAATTACAACTGTACTAAACTTTGCAGGGGTACTTTAAACAAAGCGCACATTTTCATCAATTTTGAAAGAGTGAAACGAAACTATCATGGTGTTCCATTCTGACTCTCTGACAGACTCAGTAGCAGGGGCTGTTCACACACACAACTCTGTTCAGCTGCTTCCAGTCAGTTGCAGACTGCTCCAGAGGTGGCTGTTAGTGTGATGAAAAGGGCCTTGAACAAGAGGAAAAGCATTGCCTCCACAGAGTGAAGCCTTTTGACAAAACAATTTGCAGCTGTCTTACCCCAGGCCTGAAATCACAGCTACCAAATTGTGTGCATTAGGGAAGATTCCAAATTGTGTGAATTGTTGTAATGGAGACATTGCTTTGACAAATGCGTTCAGATATGCTTACATTATTTAAGGAGAAGTTGCACAGAAATGTGTATTCACAGTGCTGATCTTATAATAGCAACAGCCATTTGTTACAGATGGATACAGTTCTAAGATGTTCTCCTTCCCACCTGATTTTTTTAGATGGAGACAATCAGGTAAAAAATATATTGACCAGGAAATCAAGTATGGGATGAGGCAATCTGTCAAATAAACTGGTCACGTAGAAACTATTAAAAAAATAAAGCCATTGCAGCCCATTTAAATTGCTTTACCTGTTTAAGTATTGCTTTTCTTTCGAGTTCCCATGATGCCAGGATCCCATTTGAACACAGTAGGACTGCCACATCTGGGCTGGAAAAATCTAGAGAACCACTACATGGCAATAAAGGTTTTCTGTCCTTTTTACCTCCCAGAAATTTAGGCCTAATACCAGATTTCCTGATTTGAGTTCTTCTAATAGTTCCCATGGCAATGCTCTTCAAAGAAGAGTTGGCTTCAGTACCATAGTATGGAACATATGCTTTGCTTGCAGAAGTTCTCAGATTCAACCTGTAACAGAATAGCAGCATTGGAAGGGACCTTGGAGGTCTTCTAGTCCAACCTTTTTCCTGCGCAAGCAGGAAACTATAGCTAGACAGATGGGTGTCCAAGCAGAAAACATGGCTGCCCAATCTCTTCTTAAATATCTCCAGTGATGGAGCATCCACAGCTTCTGGGTGCAAGTTGTTCTACTGTCCAGGAAATTCCTTCTTAGTTCCACAGGTTTATTGTTCTCATTGTTGAGAAATTTATCCTTAGTTCTAGGTTGGTTCTCTCCTTAATTAGTGTTCATTGCTACTTGTCCTGCCTTCAGGTGCTTTGGTAAATAGGTTGCAACCCTCTTATTTGTGGAAGCCCCCCTCCCCCCCAAAAAATTGGAACACTACTATCATGTCACCCCTGGTCCTTCTTTTCACTAGCCTAGACATACCCAATTCCTGCAACTGTTCTTCATATGTTTTGGCATCTGCCCCCCAATCTTCTTTATTGCTCTTCTCTCCACTCTTTCCAGGGTCTCAATATATATTTTCATGCTATGGTGATCAAAATTGGATGCAATAGTCCAAGTCTGGTCTTATCAAGGCATTATGAAGTGTCAACTCCAGTTTAAAAAGTTGGGTTTACCGGAGATGAAAATTATCTTGGATAATATTCTATTTAGCATCCCAGAGTAGGAAATAGTTGGTGACTTTAAAGCAAACAAATACAATATTTACAAAAGAGAAAACCCTATTTAAAACATTCCAGTGTCTCAAGTTCTATTAAAATTTGAATTCTTAAAGAACACAAGTTTTTCTGGAAAGTACCAGAACTCAGGTGCTCAGGACTGATGTGTAAAAGCATTTATGAAAATATTTTCTGGCCAAATAAAATTAAATAAGGCTTACAAGAAATGCTTGTATTTCCATCAGTGTTCATAGCAAAAAGATAAATGTTTTACTGCTGTGTTTGATCTTCACTGTCTGAAACAGGTTTGTGAGATAACATGGTATGGTCCTTTCATCTGCCTTGTTTCCAGAAAGACAATGACAGATAAAAGCAGCTACCCTCCAACTTAACTCTCTCTTTCTTTCTTCCCTTGTCCCCAAAGTGGGCTATGTCTTTGGTAAGGGGCATTATCATATTAGTCTTATAAAGATTTCTGAGAAATGATAAGAGTATACAATGTCAGAAAAATAAATAATAAATAAACCCAAGGTGTTTCAAGACAGTTCTCTATGCTGAAATCTGGCTTTATGAACAGGAGGCAAGATTTCATTTGATAACGGCTTTTTAGCCTTCATAATGAATTTTTAACCTACTTGTAAAATAATGCATTGATATTTTTACAACAAACCTTCAGTGAAAAGCTCTTGAGAAAAAAACTTAGCAAAACAACTACTGATCAGAGTTCTCCCAGAAACATTTAACAGAATGCCAAATAACAGATACTTCAGCATTTGAATGATTTTCAGTACTCAGCAAAGATGCGGTATAAGGCTATTGGCCAATGTGGCACAATAATTCGCCATCGGAATGTGGGGTGATTGGATGGCTACAAAGGAGTTTGGCTAGATTCATGAGGGATCAAGTTATCAATGGCAATTAATATTGATAGTATTTTACCAAAACTGTTAAATGGGATTACTAGATATAGAAAGAGACAATTGCTCTCCATCCATGCTTATAAGCTCCTACTGTATTAATTCACCATTAGAATTTGTGGTGGTTTGGATGGTTTAGAAAGGAGTTTAGATAGGTTCATGAGGAATCCAGTTTTCAGTGGCAATTAACATTGATAATATTTTACTGAAACCATTAAATATGATTGCTGGAGGTAGTAGGAGGCTCACTACCCAAGTTTGTGAGCTCCCACTGTATAACAAAGAATGCTAGTTTAATTGAATTTATGGTTTGAACCATCAGAATTCTTCACATGTTCTTAACTGGAGCTTTTTTCTAATCATGAAGAAGGCTGTTTGAATTATACCTTACCTCATTTTGCTATACTGTGGAGTCCTTGGTCTTCTCTGAGCTTGGTTGTTGTCTTTTTGCAAGAAAAAGAAACTCTTTTTGATAGTTCCACTGTAAGCTCTCTCTCTATATATATATTAGACTATATTAGACTATATTGACTGAGGATCATACAATATGAATCTCATAAAATAGGGTCTCCAATTTTATACCATAACAAATATATTCATCTCCAAGACACTAGAAGGCCATTTTCCCCTTCTATTGCATTTTAAATATTCACATTAAATATATTATTTTATATGACATAGTTTACACTTCTGATTTATTTCTCTCATCTAGTGTTGATCTCTTGAACTCATTTTTTTTTGTAAAAACCTGCTTGATGTTAAAATTTATTAATCTGCTGTTTTGCTTCGACATGGTTCATTTAGCTAAAGATACGAGTTTGTAGTTACTGTTTATTGATTCTTGTTTATCTGAGATGAGATCTTCAGCACAAGAAACATTTTATTTTTAAAGTCATTTCAGAGGACATTGACAGGTTAGCAATATTTATGAGGCAAAATCACTGCGTTAATTGATTCCATATTTAGATATTACTGTATATATGCATTTTTAAACTGTTCCACATGAACAAACCTGACACACTGAACACCATGTTCACTCTGCTAAAATGATGATGATTATGATAGTGAGGATGAGGAGGAGGAGGAGGAGGAGGAGGGTTTGTCTTATTGGAAACCGTAAATTGCCATAAATTGATTTGACCTCAAGTAGAGAATGAACATTATTACTTTCTCAATTCTAAAGTACAACTGCATTCTGGTCATAAAAATCTGAACATTACTTTTTCACATTTTAAATTTGTATACTAAATGTGTTTTCTTCTTTTTTTAAAAAAATTCAAAATAACATAGGGAGATAAAACCTATTAAAGAAAGCTAAGAAATCTGGAAATATCATACAGAACAATGATTGGACTTCTTGGAATCTACCTAATCAACAGTGAATCCTCCAGCTTTCTTTCTTCACATTAAGCTGCATTGGACTAAGAGAAAGAGAGAGAGTGAGAGAGAGAAAGAGAGAGAGAGAGAGAGAGAGAGAGAGAGAGAGAGAGAGAGAGATTATTATCCAGTAGTATTCTTTATTGACTCTAACTTGGAGAAAAATATAAATCTTATAAATAACTATTATTACAAATGAAGATGAATATACAAGTTCCCTGGTAAAGTTGAAAGATCCAATCTGGGTTGGTCACAGAAACCAGAGGTTTAGTCTTCCAAACTTTCAGATTTGTCCTGGAGCCAATCCTCAGGGAACTCATCTAGCAGACTGTGATTGAACCCTAATCCTTAGTCGGTCAACAGGAGTGCTGATTTACCGCCAGCTTATCAAATACTGGATGCGGGGGCTCAGTGGCTAAGACGCTGAGCTTGTTGATCAGAAAGATCGGCAGCCCAGCAGTTCAAATACCTAGCATCATGTAATGGAGTGATCTCCCGTTACTTGTCCCAGCTTCTGCCAACCTAGAAGTTCAAAAGCATGTAAAAATGCTAGTAGAAAAATAGGGACCACTTTGATGGGAAGGTAACAGTATTCCATGTGCCTTCGGCATTTAGTCATGCTGGCCACATCAGGGAAACGATCATGGAAACCTATTTGGGAAGCACTGGATCTTCAGCTTTGCAACGGAGATGAGCACCGTCCCCTAGAGCGAGAAATGACTAGCACGTATGTGCGAGGGGAACCTTTACCTTTATCAAATACTTAGGAGGTGAGAACCTGGCAGCATAAGGAAACAACAACCAGCCATGAACATCTAAATGAATATCCCAGTGAATTGTTCTGACCCAAACCTTGTTCTAAGGAAACAAACATGAAACAGAGGTAACAGCAAAACCTTTTAATGATTCTTTATGAATTCGGTTCCTTCACAGTTAAAAGGCTGTTTCAAACTAATTGTCTATGATAAGAACGAGCCTCATCAAGGTTGTGCAAGGCTGCAAAGAACACTAGATAAAGTTACTAAGAAATATTTCAAACACAAAGAGTCTTCAAACACCAACCAAGATATTCTAAATGTCTACAAGGCTTGAGTGAAAAAACTTATTTGCTTCCTGCAAAGAATTCCAGTTTCTCAGCTGGCTTTTATCTCTTAAGGGGATGTCAATTACTTGCAGCCTTACATCCAAATTGCCCATGCTGCTGCAGCTACTTTTCCTTCGAGCAGCCCTGCATGCATGCACACTGGGCACAGGCTCCTCGAGGTCCTCTTTATCACTTCTGCCAGCCTCCACAATCTCCAAAGGCAGCATTCTACTTCCTGATGGTCCTGGCCCCAACCCTGCGTCACACTCAGGCCCCTCATCTGAGTTCTTGCTCTCCAAGACCCCAGCCATCCACACCTGCTGCCGATGAACCACAACATGAACAGGTAAAAAGCCACACACAACAGCCACCATATAAATACCACACCCAGAATAGCCCCATGCACACACTCTGCCAAAGAGAAGTTCCCTGCAGATGGGCTCCAGCATGAGTCCAAAAGCTCAGAAGTCTAAACCTCTGGTCCTGGTGACTGAGCCAGATTGGATCCCACATAACTATTATTTTTAAAGGAATCATTGTGCAAGATAATCTCAAGTATTTGTCTATCATTGCCACTGTTACCAATTATTTGATTATGCGTTCAGATCCAATCTACTTACCATCCAAATATCTGGAGAATGGTGCACATTGAGTGGACTGTTAGAATAAATTTTCCTCCTTTCCTGTCTATAGGACATTCCATCTTTCCTTTGCAACCCCTAGTATTTCTAACAACTGTGACAGATGATAAGCCCTAAAATATTCATTACTATATTTTTAATTGTAGTAATCAAAGTCATGATTTTTAATGTGTTTCCCAGCAGGCTAAGAAGTCTGGTTCAGCTAACTATGAAAGTATCCAAATTAAGACTTCCGGTTTGAAGGGCTTCGGTGACAGACAGAAATCTGTGATCGTGTGTGATTTCTGTCTGGGCTCGCCGCTGGAGCGCCCCGAGCTGACTGGGGGGAGGGGGGAGACCACCAGCAGGGTTGAGGAGAGCCGCATCTCTCCTCCTCAGCTGGCCATTACTCCTTTTCCCGAAGGCGGTTGCAGCGGTGGTCAGAAATGGCCACCACAAAGGAGAACTCGACTGGAAAAGAATGTGCAGGAGGAAGATAAGAAGTGAAAGTTTTGGCTGACCGGGTTAAATTGTAAAAGCAACAACTAAGGTACCCTGGAATTTAAACTTACAAAAAATAACATCTCTCCCAAAGAAGAGTCAGAAGCAGTGAAGGAAAGTGAAAAGGGAAAGATTTGGCTTTTTTTCCCCTTCTCTCTTCTTCCCTATACTGACAACTAAGAGACTTAAATAAGAAATCAGAAAAATCCACTTTGATATTAATAGGCAATTAAGCTGAAAATAAAACAAAATGCCAAAGGGATAATAAAGGTTTCTGGACATTAAAAATGTTCTTTTTCATAAGCAGGAAGGGAGAGAAAAAGAATAAGGGCAGGATCTGGAAGAAGGAGGAGACTGCCTGGAATTAAAAAGAATCTACAGTAAAACTTCAACAAGACTTCTAAAAGATACATTTTAACTGAAACTTTTTAAGACTTTAATGAATATTAATATTAATGATAGAATTGAATTGGAATGGAATGTTGTTTTAATTATATACATTTATATTTTTTTTCTTTTTTTAAGAATACAGTGTGTATCTGAATGGAAGTTATGTATTATATTGAATGTTACAACTTTAGGGAAAAGATATAAAGGCGTCATACTCCAATCAGTAACTACAGGAGAAATTTTGTTTAACGAGAAAAGATAATAGATAATTGAAACAGGACAGACAAGAACTATAAATACAATGATTTGAATTGATATGAGATAATTAAAATAAAATTGAGAAAATTAAAAGAGGGAAGAAGCTATGCAGAAAATGTAAAATAGTAATAAGATATGGAATAGAATATAAAAATGAGCATGAACCTGAATTAGTGTCTGTACGAAGAAATGTAACCCAGGATTACGCTACTTTCAAAAAAGATGTTTTATTTGTATTTTTTTCTCTTTGTGAAAACTCAAATAAAATTTACAAAAAAAAAGAAAAGAAAGTATCCAAATTAAGTAGATTGTTGGAGAGTTTTGTGCCTTTGCTGTCTTCAGCATTTGAAAGCAGCTTCTCATGAGGCTGCTTAAAATTCAAGCACTCTGCAACTAAGAAACTCCAAAAAGAGGTAATGAACCATAAATTATTGCCGTTAGATATTTAATACTCAATCAGTATGTGCTCTCTCATGCATATCCCACTGGCATTGCATTCAGTCTGACAATGTGGTATTGGTTCAATTACTTTGCTCATTTACAATAAAAGATTAATGAAAAAAAGGTATATTTTAGTTCACAGAGATTAATTGCATTCCTTCCTTTCCGTAGACTAGAAATATTCAGCCCATAATCCTGATAGCTTTTTCATCAACAAGTACATGGCAAATTAATAGACTTTTGACTGCTGGGATTCTTGGTGCCTTTGGCAAAAGGCACCAGGGAAAAAAAGCTCAGCTGAAAGGTTGGCTTTTCTAGTAAGTAGGCATTCATTTAGTGTTTTTCTCTTTTTAATCCATTCTGGTGGCCTTCTGAATTACCCTGAATACAAATGAATGAAGGGGGAGGACACTGCTATATTCCTGATCATGTGTGTTCACTTCTACGATGAGAACAATAGGCTACTGCCAGGAAAAGAGATTGTATGAAGACAGACACTCACATATACATGTTTACAAGATGGATAAACTACTAACCATTGCTGGGTAAATGTGGCGCTGTGTCTAAAATTTTCTAATAAACCATATTTCAGCCTGATAGGGAATTAATAAAGGGTATGTATATCTAAGTGCAAAAGGACAAATATTTTTTATTATTATTTTTCAAATAATTTTATTGTACTTTTCCACATTTAAAAACTCATATACTATCTTTGCAACTCTGTGAAATTGACATTTCCTTTTAGGTCAACATACATAAATACATTAATTTTTATTTCTACTGTCTAATCAGTTATACCACTTATCCCTGACAGTGTAATATTCCATATCTTCTCTATCTTGCAGTTCCAATGTGAGTTTAACCATTTCTTCACAATCCAACACTTTCTTCATTATCATACTTTCAGACAAGTATTTTTAAACCAGCTACACTTTTAAAAAGCAGTTAACAGCATGACAATAGGCTCCACCCAAATGAATCCGTTTTCTTTTTCTTTGTCATTTTAATGAGATACACAAACATATATCCTGCATTAACACTTACATAGCATCATTTTCTATTACTTATACCTAAGCGCTACATTTGACTTGTGAAAGGAATATAATCCAGGTGTCTTACAAACACCAGCAAAGCAGTCACCAATGAAATTATAAAGCAACATTTTTAAGCATCCCAAAATAATTAAGTGAAAGAAGGGTAATGCAGTATAATCTAGTAAAAATATAATATTTTAAAAAGGTCAGTTTTTTAAAAAAAAATAGGAGAAAAGAATTTATGGACCCAATCCTTATTCACGCAGAACTTCCCCCCAGACTATTAAGAATGAAAATTAAAGATAGTTGCCTACAATTCTGAGATTGCTAATGCAATCTAATAAAGCCATAAATTGCCTTTGTTCAAAGGGCAAAGAGAATCCTAAGAACCTGCTGAGTCCTCATCAATGCATCCCACCATATATGTGAAGTAGCTATGCAATGAGATAGCTTTCACATCATAGCTCTATTCATTTCTTTTCTTGTTGTAACAATTTTATTAAAGTTGCAGAGATTAAAAAAAAAAAACCAATTGCAAAGCTAAATAAGGATAGAAGAATAAAAAAGGGGGAAAGAAAAAAGGGGTATTGAAGAGTAAAAAAAAAGTCCTAAAAAGAAAATTCAAAGAAAAATTGAAGGGAAAAATAAAACTACAATATAGAAAAAGAAAATGAATGTGTGCATTTTGTGTGTGTGTATACCTATATTTCTTTCCTCATCACATGTGCATCACAGTTTCAGTAACTAATCACATTCTCTAAAAATACAATGTGATCTCTTTTTCTCATGTCATCTCTTATCTATAAATAAATTCTTAAAGTCTTACTAGTCAGTTATTTAATCAGTAAAAGTCCATTAAAGGGACTTTTAATTTCCTTTTGATTTTAACAATCTAGATGTTTAATCCCTTTAAATAATATCCCAGAACTTATTTTTTTAATTTATTTATTTTTCTTCTGGTTATTGATTTCTGCTGCAACACCATTCTCCTACTCTCTCAAGGATGTTCACCTCTTCATGTCATCACTGGAACTTGTCCCTTACTTCATAATTCTTATCAGTATTAATATAGAAGTTTAATATTTATATTGCTATGCAAGCAATGATGAGAGACAGTCTTTATTTAAAGTTGTTACTACTTTAACATAACACATGAAAGAAAGGAAGGAAGGAAGGAAGGAAGGAAGGAAGGAAGGAAGGAAGGAAGGAAGGAAGGAAGGAATAAAATACATTTAATAATCTATTAGCACCAATTATGTTTCTAAATAAATAAAAAAAACAGAAGTTATCACAATGATAGAAATGGAAGAGACAACTTCATAATGGAATGTGCAATCCAACCATGATGTAATTGCCAGAGGAGATAATACATTTCTGTTCTTTGGATATGTTCAAATCCAAAAGCTAGATTCTATTCAAGATAATTTTGCAACAAGTAAGGTTGAATGACTTTTTCCAATTTTATTATTTTATTCAGTCATTTCAAAATTTGGCAAGCCATTTATGATATGATTAAAAGTTCCCTGCTTATTTTGATGAGTGGCATCCTAGATTTCTGCCTGAAAATCCTCCCCCAAAATCACAGAAGAGATTTCAGTGCCTTAAATCAGACTGAAGGCCATCCTTTTCCTGATTAAACCAACAAGATAAGTTATTTTGTATCAGTAGATATAAAAATAAAGAATATTTTCAGTAAACTAACATATTATTCTGGTATCTTACAAAATATTTAACTACAAAGTGTTTTATAACTGAATGCCTATATTTCCTTTTCTGAAAATTTATTTTAAATACTATGCATCAAAATCAGTCCATACAACTTTTAAAGGGAAGAGATGTTGCATACATCAGTTCAGTTCTAATTAATTAAGCAGACTGTAGACTGATGTCTTTTTTTAAAAAAAACATTTTATTTGAAATATATATGTAAAAATATTTAGTCATTTTTGAAGAAAATAGTGATTTTACTATGGGCATTTCATTAAAAGCCATCTGGAATTTCATTCATATTTCATTCATATTAGCCAAACCTAAATCTTGGCCTCCGCTTAGAAAAGAAAATAAATGTATATAAACCCTAAGTTCTATAACATGAAATGATGTTTCCAGTGAAGTGTTTTAATTGAGTGGTTTTGAGCCAGTCATTTTCTTTCAGAGGAAGAAGGCAATGTCAAACCACTTCCAAAATCTTGCTAGAAAATTGCAGAGTCCAGGCAGTTACCAGAGCACCAATTCACTGCGTGCAATGGACCATGACCAAATTGCCACAGCAAATGCATCATGGCAAAGTCACCATAGGACAAATTGCCATGGCCAACTCACCATGGGCCAACTCACTGTGGGACAAGAGTTACACTAATATCTAAGAAACGGTGGGATAGAATCATAAAAGTAAGCAAAAGGAGGGACAAAATGAAATGTGAATGTCAAAAATTAAAATTATTTCTAAATTATTTTAAATAATAAAATTGAATTGTTGAATTGTCCCATGGTGAGTTATCATGTAGTGAGTTGGTCGAGGCAAGTTGGCCATGGCAGGTTGGCTGTGGAAAGTTGTTCCATTCTGGTTACCAGAAATTAACATTGATTCAAGGGCATGCACGTACACACACACACACACACACACACACACACACACACAAACACACACACACATATGGAGGGAGGGAGGGAGAGAGAGAAAGAGAGAGAGAGAGAGAAAGAGAGAGAATGTTTAGAATACTACTCAAGAAACTGCAGAAGAGAAAATTGAGCTGGAATTCAGGAATTACACTTAGGCTTAGAATAACTTTGTCACTTTGAATGTACACTAATGGGCATACATTAAAATGAAATTCATTGCATTACAGATTTCACCACCTCTAATATACACTACATAAACATGACAAAATAAATAAATACAAAATTATACATATACCCACATATATTATAGGACACATAGAAACAACACAGTTTATTTCAGATGTATGCATGTACATGGTGAGAAAAATGAATCTTGCGAGTTTACCAGATGGATGGCATAAGAAACAAAGCTGTTACAGAATCTGGTAGTCCTGCTAATACTTCAAAACCTTTTCCCAGAGGGGAGCAACCAAAACAGACAGTGAAGTGAGTGTGTGGGGTCTCTAACAATGCTTTGAACTGGAAGCACATAGCACTTATAAGCAGTATCCTGAATAATGGGAAGTGAGCTTCCTATCATTTTCCCATCCTTAACACTCTCTTTATGGACTTTCTATCTGAGGCGCTGCTGCCACCAACCAAACAGTGATGCAATTTGTTCAAATGCTCTCAATCATGCCTCTGCTAAAAGTGGTCAGGACAGAAGGAGAATTGGTGCCAATATGATGAACAGGAAACACCAATGGTAGTGGAATCACTAATGAATTTGACATAGAAGATCAATGTAGTGGTTGAAATCTTTGTTTAAGATGAAGGAGACTCACATTCATATATAATCTAACATAGAACCTAAGTGGATGACATTTTGTTATTCACCTTTGGGTATTTACTAAAAGAAAAAAAACAGGATATCTCAAATATATTAAATCTATTTTATAGGTATTTATGGGGATGATAATAATGGAAAAAGGGAAAATTATAAATACCACTTTGAGTTCACAGAACAAAAGAATTATATACTTAAATGATAAGGTTATATCAGTATGCAGTACCAAGCTATATCTAGTCCAAGGAGATTCTAGCTGGATTTACAGACCACAGTAAATCTGGATTAAAAATGTACAATTGTTGGATTAATATAATATGTTCTGCTCAAGCTCATAAAGCATATTATGACTTAATGTGATGGTTTGGCTCCTACGACATGCTGATTCACAAATTACTAACCCCACATTAATCTAGTCTAACATGCTATGCAAAACTAATTACCAAGATAAAGGTTAAAGATGATTTACCACCAGACAGTAACAGTACTTTTCTAGCAGAAACTGGATTCACTCAGTAATGAATCCATTGTTTGTTTAACTTTGGATTGCTGGGGGGAAAAGATCAGCTGTTTTCAAACAATATTTTAAACAAGCCATGGTTTACTTGTAAAACTTCATTCTGGCTCAAGAAAATATGTAAAACAGCTCCAAGGGTTTGATGAAGAAACATTTTATTCTAACAAACAATGGCCACAAATCTTTATATCTCAGCTATCAGAACATCAACTCATCTTCAACTGTAGGCTTTAGGTAGTGGTAGGGTTCAAAAAAAGTTACTACTGGTTCTGTGGGCATGGCTTGGTGGGCGTGGCAGGGGAAGGTTACTGTAAAATCTCCATTTCCTCCTCACTCCAGGGGAAGGTTACTGCAAAATCCCATTCCCTACCCACTTCACTAACCTGTTTTCCAGCTGTGTTATCCTGTGCAGGCCAATAAAAGAAGACCCAGCTGATCAGATGGGACACAATGGGAGGCAGATAATAGTTGGGGGTGGGGCCAGTCAGAGGTGGTACTTGCCAGTTCTCCAAAATTTCCACTACCAGTTCTCCAGAATTGGCTCAGAACCTGCTAAATACCACCTCTGGCCTTAGAGAACCTTTTCAAAGATTTTCTTTTATGCACAAGGCCATATTAATCAATGCATTTTTGCTTATAAGGAATTATGTTTGGTAGCCAGATATCCTCTCACATGATCATCATCCAAGCTTGTATTCTTGGTTGTGCATGCTTATTATACCTGGGAGATCTTTTGGCCCATTATTGAGGGTAAAATATGGGATTGTGAAATGGTTCTTTCATGTCTGGAGCATAGTGTTGAAAATCCTATGAGCTCAGAACGATTCAACATCATGTTCAAAACAGTTAAAACATCCATTTTAGTTGGGGAAATGCACACAATTAGAACAATCTGTTTTCTGAGACATCCTGAAAGAGAGTGAACATTCCCTGTTCTACCTTAATCGTTGTTCTTATTCAAAAAGTCCTGAATCTTCTTCCAACAGAATCTGTCCTGCCTAAGTGAGCAGGACACTGAACCTGTTTCATCAAGCTTTGACCTGTTCCTGTTTCAACTACAGGTACTCCTCATCTTACAATCACAATTAAGCCCCAAATCTCTGTTGCTAAGTGAGTTTTGACCCATGATGCAGCTTTTCTAGCCACCGTTTTTAAATGAATCACTGAGGCTGTTAAGTTAATGACATGGTTTTTAAGTGAATCTGGCTTCCCCGTTGAGTTTGTTTGTCAGAAGTCACAAAAGGTGATTGTATGACCCTGGGATACTGCAACTGTCATAAATATGAGTCAGTTGCCAAGCATCTGGGTTTTGATCATTTGACTATGGGGATGCTTCAATGGACATAAGTGTGAAAAATGGCCTCTTTTTTCAGTGCCATTCTGTTCTGATCCAAACCCTTTTCCAATAAAACAAACACGAACCAAAGGGAACAGAAACCTTTTAATGATTCTTACAAATCCCCAGTTAAAAGGCTGCTGCAAACTAATTAACTTTGATGAGCACAACACAAGAGTCTTCATATACCAACTAAGATACTGCAATGTCCATGAGGCTGAGTTTCAAAATGTCTTTGCTTCCTGCAAAGAATGTCCAATTCCCAGCTGGATTTTATCTTCTTGAAGGAGGGGCCATTACCTTGCAGACTTACTCCCGAGTTGCCTGTGCTGCTGTAGCTGTTCTTTTCAACGAGCAGCCCTGCACCCATGTGCACTTGGCACGGGCTCCTCAGGAACCTCCTTATCGCTTCTGCCAGCCCCCATAATCTCTGAAGGCAGCAGTCCACTCCCTAATGGTCCTGGCTCCGCATATGAGTTCTCGTTCTCCTCAGCCATCCACACCTGCTGCCAGCTAACCACAACACATCTGTTTAACTGGATAGAAGCATTCCTGTCAAACAGACAACAAATGGTCAAAATTGGGAGCATCCTATCAAATTCTGTACCTGTCAACAGTGATGTACCCCAAGGCAGTGTTCTAGGGCCAACTCTCTTCATACTCTACATAAATGACCTCTGTGATCTTATTAAGAGCAACTGAATTCTCTTTGCTGATGATGTAAAGCTATTCAACACCACAGACAATACTGCTATCTTTCAAAAAGACCTCGACTGGTCAAACAAATAGCAACTTCAAATCTCAACAAATAAATGCTCTGTCTTACATATTGGCAAAAAAAATCAGAAAATAAAATACAGGCTGAATAGTCAAGACCTTGTTGATGATCCAAACTCTGTCAAGGACCTTGGAGTATTCATCTCTAATGATCTAAGTGCTAGAGCCCACTCTAACTACATAGCCAGTTTGCTTTCCAGGTTCTTTTCTTTTTCCCCAGACCTATATATATGGATCTTTGGTTATTTGGGTTTTCTCCTGCGTAAAATTGGAAGTATCTAGGTGACGTTTTGATGAAATCTCATTCATCATCTTCATCGAAACGCCGCCTAGATACTTCCAATTTTACGTGGGAGAAAACCCGAATAACCAAAGAGATAGATAGATAGATAGATAGATAGATAGATAGATAGATAGATAGATAGATAGATAGATAGATATACAAGCATCAATTTAGAAGGGATAACTATGTTGTTTTCTCTATTAATTGTTTTCAAAAAATAAGAGGCAAAATAAGTTGTTCAGGGTTAGACAGATGCAGGTCATCTGGACAAAGAAAATCAGAATATAGTTTAATGTGTAAACTTTAAAAAATTAAGAAGAGATAGGTCACTTTAATTGTGCTGTTGATCTTCCTTGGAGATCAAAGCACTGAAAGAACTTATTATTAAAAGGTGTACCTTTATGTGGCCCTAAACTACAGTTTAAATAATATCCATCAAACACTTATTGGCAAATGCATTTACTCAATTAAAATTCTTCAGATAAGGAAATCCTTTAAAATGCTTGTTTAAAATAACTTGAGATGTAGCCTTACAAAGTGCAGGTGGTGGGGAGAGATGGGATGATAAAAAGTTGCTTCAGCAGTCTTGATAATGCTCATTCTTTGTTTCCCTGGTATCCCCACTTTTCTCCTCCATTTGAACACACGAGGCAGCTAATAATAAGCTGTAAAAGAGAAAAGGGGGAAAAAAATCAAATATATAAATTAAAACAGCTGAAAGTTTAATTAAAATTGAAGGATCTGAGCAACATCACAAAGGATAATATCATTAAGGAACTTTGTGGGTCGTATTAAAACACATTGAATTTCAATACAGGGTTGGAGATAAGGAACAGAAATGAATGGATATTGGTTTTAGCTGCTTCAAACAGTTTGCAACATGCAGGCTTTCATTTTATCTCAGAGTGATGAAATCTAACAAATTCTGCCATAAAGCAAGCCTTAAATTGCTGAAAAATGTGACCCAGGCCTTATAAATGGATAAAGATTGCTTTGTCCCCGGTATTATCCTCATGTATAAAAATAGTTCAAGTAGCAGATCAAATATTTCATGATAATCCTAATAACCCTAATACTAATCATATGTTTAAAAGCTTTGAGTTGTGATTTGCCTTCTCCTACTATTCTTTCTACCTGATCTGTTTTTCTTTTATGTCCATGTATTCCTAAGATTGGAGCTATCTCATACTTCATATTTGTAAGCCATCCTAGGATGTTTTCCAGCAAACTCAAGAATAAAAATGCTGATAGTTAGGTAGACAGATACTGGAGATAGACAGATAGGTGATAGAAATTTGTGTGTATGTGGGAAGAGATAATACATATATTAATTTTTTTTAAGGAAAAAAACAGGTTACAAATCCAAGATGTACTATAAAAAACATAAAAAGTCTAAAACATTAAAA
The DNA here is from genome assembly GCF_900518735.1 of Pseudonaja textilis. The sequence continues at coordinate 4,298,397 of NW_020769375.1, read as the reverse complement.
TCAAATGTCATTGCTCCAAGAAAATCTCCAAACCACAGTAAAATGAGATGTATTTTTGGTTACACTTAGCCAATTATGCTTCCATCAATTTCCTTTTCAAAATTTAAAATTACTGAGATTAAACTCTTCATTGACATGACCTTTCGAAAATCTCAGTTAATGAGTCTTTTCTTCCTCATTTCCTCCCTGAACTCTTTCAAACCAAAGAGAATTGTGCTTCTAAAAAGTCTGTTCTTACAGCAGTAAAATGCTTGCTTCTTCTGTAGCCTTATGCGATATACAAAGATACTAGATTATCTATTTTGTACAACATGAAGATTGGAAGACAAAGACTTTCTGGGTCATTGAATAATGTTCCACTACTCAATTTAAGATACCTAACTGGAAAAAGAATGCTTAGAGTGAGCTACATTTCACTTTGAACGCCCAATGAGCAGCAAGGTAATCTATTAACAAATAAAATAAAACATAAAATAAATAGCTATAGGTGAAGGAAGTTCAATAGAACCCACTGAACTATAATGAAATCTAATTTCCAATGTCCACCAAATCTTCATCTTTTTAAGGGATGAAGATTTCTGAAGAACATCAACCTGAAGCTTCTTAAATGTGCTCTATGCCCACACAATGTCTGGAATTTGAATCATGTAAGTGCTATGGAAAAGTTATTATGTCACATACACAAATGTTGAAAATGACCTATGCAGCCTAGCACTGCTTATATATTCATTTCATTTTAATTTTAATGTCTCAACAGAGCTGCAGTCAAACATAATATATTAATTTCAAGGCAATTTATATCTTCTATTTTCTAACATGACAGAGTCTTCAAATGTCTATTAACACTCTCTTAAACTGTGAATGATACATAACTATGTCTTTTAATATAAACCGAGGGTGGTGACAGAACAAACTATGCTTTTTAAAATAAAATAATTGAGCACTGTTCAACACAATAATACTCTACCATTTCATATTTTACAATTAATTGTTCCTAAGTTCAGTAGATAAATAGTAATTTAACTGTCCTACCTAAAAGTCTTTTTTAAGAGGAAGCCCTTGATGTCTTCTAAGCTCCCTGATCAATTGTAATGTATTTATTTGTTTCTTTATTTTAAATAGCAAGTAGCATATTGAATAGCAAAATGCTGGCATTCATATATATATATATATATATATATATATATATATATATATATATATA
>NW_020769375.1:4269663-4296285 GCF_900518735.1 Pseudonaja textilis | reverse complement strand
CCCAACCAATCAGAACACAGCCAAACCCCCTACCAATGAGAACACACCCCCACCCAATCAGAACACAGCCAAGCCCCCACCGAATCAAGTCCCACCCCCACTAGCAGTTAAAAGGAAGAAGCAGCTGCAATCTCACATCACTCTGAGAAGCACAGAGCCGGAGACAGAAGCCTGAAGATGATGAATGAGACTTCATCGAAACGTTGCCTAGATACTTCGAATCTTACGCAGGAGAAAACCCGAACAACCAAAGATCCACATACAAATACCCGCGAGAACCTCAGAAAACAAATATATATCTATCTATCTGTGAAGCCAGATGTATATAAATACATCTGGCTTCACAGACTTTCTTAAAAAACAGACAAACAGAGGCATAGGGGACCTATAGTTTAGTATTATAAGCAGAAGCTGCCAAGAAGAAAAAACACAGTATTAAGCAGTTTGCTTAAATAAATGTTCTGTTCAGAGACAGCCCAATTTGTGCTATTTTGTGACAGTAACCAACATTTAAAGATCCAAATAGCTTTCCCCCTCTCACATCTCAGTCTTCTGATTTCTTTTCTTCTAGAAATTGGAATTGGTTTTAGACATTTTAAGCAGTAATTGAAAAAAAGAAGGGAAAAGAATAAGTGATTGCTGAGCTATCATGCCACTATGAGAAAAGATTCCAGGGAAAATCTTGTTCTTGAAATTTCAGGTGAAATACAGAAACAATCCCCAAAAGTCCATTCTTGAAACTTGAATAAAACAAAGCTATCCCAATAGAGCTAATGACATTATTGAACAACCTGTCATGTTTATATCAAAATGAGACTTCTGTATATGTCATTGCAGCCACACTTGAATTTGCCTTCTTCTGGTTTTTTTTTTTGTTTTTTTTTTGCTTTGCTGCATTGTCTAATCAGAGGATGGGAAGAGTGGGACATAAATAACAAATGCTGGACATGTGTCAGGCTCCAAGAACCAAGAAAGATACATAGAGTTACATCTGAGGATTTTCCTTTTATTGACAGAAATCTTGCCTATAGACAGAAATCTTGCCAAACGAAAGCAACTACTTGGATCATTAAAGATACACTCTGAGAATTGCTGGAGAAGAGATGTTTTAACTCTCTTTCTTCTAGCCAAATTATCTAAACATTCCTGTCTCTTTGCCCTCTGGAATGTAGCCCTTCTCTCCTGGGAATCCAGCCTATTTTCCACCACAGTTGTAGATCTAGAAAAATGTGTGCACAAAAATTGGATTGGAAAGGAAAAAAGAAGAAAAGGAAATTTGACATAGACAGCAGAATGAATGTATTACCCAGCATGAAGGAAAGAGCTGAAAAAAAGAATAAACTAAGATGGTTTATGTACAATTGTTATAATATTTATGTGAATAATAATAGGGAAGTATATATTCTCTTGCCTTTGCTGGAAGATGTATGGTAGAAGAACTCAGCAGCTGGTTTAGACACTCCCTTTGTGTAATCTTTTGCCTACAGTTTAGTTACAATTGACTGTTAAATCATCATAGCCCTGTTTTTTTTTCCTAAAAAAGGCACAAATTCTGGTATGTAAACCACAGTAGTAAAAGTGACTTTTTGCTTGTCTGCTTTGGCTAGATTCTTCAGAGGTTTACCCAACTGGATCAAATATGACAGGACAGCCAAAAACCTCATTCCAAATTGTTTTTTGAGAGGCACAGCTCATGATGATGTGTATAATTATTCCCCACAATGACCAGAGTGATGAAAACGCAGATACCTAATCTGCACCTATCAAAGGTCAATTAGGAGTTGCAAAAGTTACAGGACTCCAGGTCAGCCTAGCAAACAATATTGCAAAAGTTTCATGAGAACATTTCACAATATCAGAGAAAGTATCTGGTTTTCAGATGTATTTATTTTTTGGTCCCTTGAAATATGTGCTAATACAATATACGTGTTGCATTTTCCACCAATTTAAAAATAGCCTGTTCACACTACTTCAGGTGAGAATTAAACATATTCAATTCATTATATAATTGAAGCTCTGAATTGATCTCATTTGCTGAATGGAAGCAAATTTTGCATTTGGGTAAACCCTATAAATTGTCAGAGTTTTAATCAAATCGTCTTTAAATAAGTTCTCCACATTTAATCTTTGCACAACCCCAGTAAATATGAAGAAGACAAACTTTACTCTGCAGAAATATAGCTTTATTAAACACTACTGTAATCTAACCACACTCCTGCAAGTTATTAACTTCTTTAAGTATTTATTTTATTCCCAGTGTTTCTCAACCATGCCAACTTTAAGATGTGTGGACTACAACTCCCAGAATCCCCTAGCCAGCCCTAAAGTTGCAAAGCCCTGAGGAACGCTTATTTTCTATAGTGATGAGCATTTCTTTAAGAATGTGGAACCATTGTACTGTGGAATATACTGCATTGTTTCAAACAACCAGGGTTTGCATTGCATTTCTTGTTATTTTTGCTAGGATATTTAACAACTTCTGTATATAACACAGATCTCAATAACACAGCTTTTGCTTTCCAAATTTTACTGCTCGTTCTGCAACGTCTGGGTTTTCCTTCTCTTCTTTCCTATGTTATCTGTATCCTAACATCTCCCATCATAATCATTTCTAAGCTCTGAAGGTCATCATTATGAGTTCAACATCAGAAGAATAAGCCCTGGTCCCTGATCAGAGATATATTCCTACTGTGGACAGGACCACTTCTAACGCAAAACAGAATCTGGTACAACATATGCAAGCCTCTATCCTGTATTCCCAAGCTCCTAAAGATAACTTGCAAGCATGCTAAATGATGTTCAAGAGCTACAACAGATGTTCACCTTAATGTCACTGTAAAGCTCTATAATGCCAGCATTTGCTTCTGCCTTGTGCCAAGACTTTATTATCATCTAATGAGACTGGACAAATTAGCCTGAAGAATATTAGGAAAAGAAATGTTTTGAGGTTTAAAGTGAGCAAATGGAAAATGCATTTCATTTTAATAAATGATGACTCATCCTTATCTTTTTTTCCTTTTCTTTTTCTTTTTGGTGGTGATGGTGTAATGGCAAGAGGAATAAAAGAAAAAGAGAATTACTGTCTTTCAAAAGGAGAATTTTCTCAGTGCAATGCAGACACTCTATGCTTCACTCCCCCATTTTTTAAAAATTTCCATCTGGAAAACAAGAATTCCCATTTGCCAAGAATTCACCACAAAAGCTGCATGATTATGGACAATTTGTCCATAGTTTTGTTGAATAAAGTACTAATGGCTGAATTCAAAACATAGTGAAGCAGAAATAAAGCTACCATGTTTGGGCTCATGCTATGCACAACCCCAATAATTGATTTTGTGCAGATCATGGTGTTTTCTGAAAGAGTGGTGTGGTGGCCTAGAAGTGGAATTCTTACTTCACAGTCAGGAGGCTGTGAGTTTGATCCTCGGTAGAGGCAGATATTTCTCTCCCTGAGCACACTGAGATACTGAACATTCATTTCCTCAAATCTAAGCTTCAGCCAGCAAAAACTGTTTCAGACTTATATTATTTGAATGAGTTTAAAAAGAAAAAAAAATGCTTGAAACCACTTCTATTACTGTACTTCATGGTATAGTTTCAGTTTAGAAATCCAGTCAGAGGTCCAGTCAGCTGAATCATTGAATAAAATTGACTTTCTAAATTGGATACTTGTTTTGAATAAAATTAAATGCATTACTTCTAAATTGATCTAAAAGTCTTATGGATCCCCCATTTTTTGGAAGGGATCAGCTCCTTTTGACAATCTAATTTGGAGATCCAAAATGAACCAATGCTTTAACTGCTTCAGTTTCCATATCTCTACCATATAACTAAGCATAATGTTAACTAAACAAATTTAAATAAATTAAATCAAGTATTGAATTTTGTTCTGACTATGCCCACTTCTGCCCAAGCCATATGATGTCCTTGCATCCAAAAATGTCACCATCTCTTTATTTTAAGGTACAAAACATCTATTTATTTATTTTATTTGTCAATTGCTTACAAGATAATAGGTGTAAGTATAAACATGAGTAAGAATGCACGAAATAGGTACAAATAAATGGGGATAATAGGACAGGGATGGGAGGCATCGTGATGGTGCACTTATGCACGTTCCTTACTTTTAACTCAAATTTTTCAAAAGTCTATTCAAGTGAAAAGAAGAATGCTGTACTTTAAATAATCTGAATCTCTTTTTTATGTATTACAAATAGTTTTTTCAAAGCGACACATGCCGTATATTGTTGTGAGCTCAATATGGCAAATTTAATCATTCAGTGTCAATTACACTGTGGCAGGATTGTGACTTCAACAGTAATTTACGAACTTTAATTAAACTGATTTCCAGCTAATTTTTGGAAAATATCCCTCCAATTACAGAGGGCATCTGTTATAATGAGAGCTTTGGAAAATGCCTATTTGCTTTAAAGACTAGGTGCATTGTACAATTAAGCATGTATTGTGTTTCAATGTATTTGAGAGAACACTGATGACCACAATGTGTTAGAAGCTTAGAGGATTGTGATAATAAAGAGTGAGATAAAAAAGAGGGGAATTCTACATTAAGAAAACATTACAGTTCATTATCTTCATTAACTGAGGCCATTTTTTCAACCCAAAAAAGATAGAAAATCTGATAAGTGGAAACCAAGAAACAAGATTACTTAATAACTATAGTTAAGTTTGCAAATAACTAGTTTCACATGGCTGGGTTGATAACTTCACAAGTGCACCAAAACAGTAACTCCCAATCTGCTAAATCTATGCTCAGCCAATCTAATATATATATATTAGGGGGGAAAAGACTACAATAGATGTAGATATAATCATTTTCTGGAGAAAATCCTCCTGTGCAATTTTTTATATATATTTCCCTATTCTCTGTCCTATGTATCCTCTGTACTTAATGCTATTTTTAAAAATGTTCAAGACATATGGTATAAAAATTGTTAAAATATAAAAATGTATGCTGGTTCCCTCCTCCTCCCATTTTGCTTGGGCAGAATTGCATTTGATTGGGCATGCATTTGTCTGGAATGGTATAGGTCAGGAGTGTCAAACTGGCAGCCTGTGAACCAGATTTATCAGATGCAGGCCACACCCACCCCAGCTCCGCTAATGAGAAAAATGCAAAATGTCATGTGATAGCAATGTCACACAGGGAGTTTGACACACATGGCATAGGTTTTCCTGACTGAGCAGGAAGTTTTGATCTGTGGGCTGTTAGACTTCTAAACGCATATAACACCACAATTAGGTTTAATATGATAGATTTGCAGGGCCAGCGGAATGTGCAACATGTTCATACAAGTGTAATATAATATGTTACATACATATAGGTATAAGGGAATATGTGTTAGTTCTGTTTCTTTCATTTATTGAGTTATTGAGATGTATTTTGTGTTTTTTGGGGGGAGGCTGAACCAAGGGAGGCTCATTTTAATTTCGTTGTACACATGTTATGCATTAACAATAAGCGTTTGATTTTGATTTTTTTTTTTTTTGAAGTTGGACTAGAAGATCTCTGAAGTCCCTTCCAACTCTGTTATTCCTTTTGGTAATTTATAGATAAGTTTATCTATAAAAAGATATGCAGATAAAAGGATATGTAGATAAATAAAAAGGCATGTAGATATGTCAGTAGGATATAACATTCATATCTTGTGAATAATGGCCCGTGATGGTCTTTGAAAGACCACAACTGATGACCCAAGCTTGATTATGAACAACCTGAGGAATGAAGGTGTACCTATACTCAGAAAAGTTAATTTCCATCTTGCTCCCCATTCTGGAACAACAGGTGGAAAATGAATAGTACTTGATGCTTTTTGAGATTGCAGTGACTGTGTTATCTAGTTAGGTAATGAGCCATGTAGTACAGTGGTTAGAATGTAATATTGCGGGCAAACTCTCCCAACAGCCTGGAGTTTGATCCTGATAGGATTCAAGGTTGACTCAGTCTTCCATCCTTCCAAAGTCAGTAAAATGAGGGCCAAAATTGTTAGGAGAAATATGCAAATAATGGCTTATATTGCAAACCGCCAGAGAGTGCTGTGAAGCCTTCTGGGGTGCTATATATGTCTAAATTCTATTGCTACTTAAATATCTGCAAGAAAACACAACAAATTCAGAGATCAATTCAGTCCTGAGCAGCAACTATTCTATCAATACAGGTGAAGATGTAGCACAAGATTCAGGATCATTTTTTGTTTAAACTTACCTTGCTAAATAATAGGAAGGCCTCTTTCTTTTTTTTAAAAAAAGAGTGTCCCACATTTTCCTAGTTGCTGGAAAATTTGCCCACAAAGTTATTGTTACTTTTCTCAGTTCTAATTACTAAGACATGGGCATTAATCCAGGCCGGAGTAATGTTTAATGGCAAGCTTCCAGCATGGAATTTTCCAGTGGCTGCTGACAGTCATAAAAAAAGAGCCTGCAAATCTTTTCAATGCAGAGTCATTAGAGCTCATACAAAGGGCAAACTACTTGACACTTTGCAGCAATGCACTGAGCAAAAAGCCAACTATCATATTAAGTAGAAGGAAAGCACCAAAGGGAAACTAGAAACAGTAGCTTGTGGGAACAACTCAGAAAGCACATAATGGCAGTTGGCTTTTTTAATGTAATTGCTTCAACCAAGTGTATAAACACTTTCTCACCAGCCTTTCTCCTTTGTCCTTCCTGTTCAGGAACGAACAAAAATCAAACAAAACAAAACTATACATTGTTCACCAGGTTCCTATTCTCCAGCCATACTATTTTTTTTTCAACCTTTCATTTCCCTTTGCTAAAGCCAGCTGGTGTTTTACTTTGCTACTGCTTAACTTGCAGCATCTTTCCTTGATTTACAGCCCAAAATACCCTCAACCAGAAAGCAATTTTTAGTAATTAGTAGCTGGATGCCTCAAAGACAAGAGTGGTTGAGTTCTTCTAACTTTGCAAAGTTGATTTTATTTGCCTGCCTTTGCTCTCCAAATAAACTTCGGTGATGTTAATGGTTGCACAGCCATTTGCAATTCCTGGGATTGCAAGACTGGGAAAGGGAGAAGAGCAAAAGGAACTGAGTATCTCACTTAATTTATCAGGATTTCTGGACAGGAGTAGCTGGTTTAGTAGGCAAAAGTGATGGATTGTAGCTTTGCTGGACATCCTGGAAACTGGCTGCATGATTATTTTAAACTCTTTTAAACTCTTCCTCCTGCACAGTCTTAGCCGGTTGAAGATTTCTTTTTTGGCACCATTGCTGACCGCCGCTCCACCGCCTTTGGAAAAAGGAGTCTAGCCAGCTGGGGAAAGGGGTTGCGATGTTCCCAAACCCCTGCCCGGATCTCCTCTATTTTCCATTACCCCTCCAGGGTAACGACAACCCCCAAATCCAATTGGATCGGGGGTACTCCAGTGGCGAGCGCAGCAGGGACCCGCAGAGTCGTGGATTCCTGCTGCTGCCGAAGCCTTGCAACCGGAAGTGCACATGTGGCTTCTTAATAGTTATATAAACTCTGGGTGATTCAAAGATTTTATATCAGTTGCCAATCACTTATTCTGTGCTAGAATATAGTCTGGATTCCCAGAAGGAAGGGGCTGCAAAGAAGCAAGAGGCAGCTCAGTTCAGTTAATTTTTGTGAGACAAAGACAGTGAAGATGGCTCCACCTTATAGTTCCCAGATTATATGCTTGATGTAGATAGTAGAGTGTTTCAGTTTAGCAAGATTCTGTCCACAGCTAAGGAACAAGGAACATAGACTCTCATAGATGGGGTGAGGGATTATTGTTTTTACTCTTTGATATTCTTTTTTTTTGGGGGGGGGGGGTGCTTAGAGTCACTGAAAGTGAGTGTGCAGCCACATAAATTCTCTAAGTAAATAAATAAATCTTCCTGGAAGAATCACAAAGTGTCTTTCTTGGCTCCAGAGCCTGACACAAGCTCTACTTTCCTAGCCCTTTCAGCAACTTTGGTGATTTGGCATAGTAAATTAAAATTTTTGTTTAACAAGGTCTTGAATGTCTTATCAGATGATTCCCGAGAAAGGACTTAGGTTTGTGTCATCTGAACCCATACCAAATTCCCCATCTGGAAAGTCTGATGAAACACTCATAACATTTCTTCGAATTTCTCCAGTAGCCAGAGGATCTCTCCATCTCTCCTTTTCTTTTCCCTTTTGCTTCCCTTTTCTTTTTTGAATTAGAGTTCACAGATTTGTCAGCAGGAAAAGCTCATTCTTTTTATGTCAATTATTTATTTTTCTCCTGCCATTGCAAGTAGTACCTGGAATAGCAGATGTGGCAACTCTGGCACGGTTGTATATACTTTGCAAAATTGCACTTTCAAAATTATCCCCCAGCATTTTTAGAAAGAAATGTTAACCACTGCCCCCACCACCTCCAATAAATAACTAAATGGAGAATGCTGCAAAAGTTCTGTAGAGAAAAAAATGAGTAAGAAATTTTTGCTCAGCTCTATTGAAATAATGGAAATGAAATTTATTATGAAATGGCTAGGATTGATAGTCTCTATAAAAATTCAGTTTTGTTTTTCCAAAACTGGATGTAATGTAATAGGTGGCATTATTAATAATAATAGCCATATTAATAGCTCATATGCTTATCAATAAAGGAGATGTCACAGGATTTAGTTCTTCAAACTTGACAGCTTCAAGACTTGTGGACTTCAACTGCCAGAATTCCTGAGCTAACATGATTGGAGGAGAAATTCTGGGAGTTGAAGTCCACAAGTCTTGAAGCTGTCAAGTTTGAAGACCCCTGGTTTATTTAATATTATTAGGAAGTCATTGATACAGAAAAATCTTTCCAAATAAATATAACGGCTTTTTTCTTTTTTTTCTTTTTCATAAATTTCTTTTATTTATTTTTTCTTTCATTCAATCATCTCTAATTCTTAGACACTGCATGGAAAGGTTCCTGCAGTTTTCTTGGCAAGGTTTTCAGAAGTAGTTTGCCATTGCCTCCTTTAGGACTAAGAACGAGTGACTGGCTCAGACTTATCCAGGGGGTTTGGTGCCTAAGGTAGGACTAGAACTCAGGATCTCCCAATTTCTATCTTGGTTCCTTAATTAGTACAATAAACTGGCTCTCTATTGATATGCTATGATATATGATATAATAGGATGTGATGTGATGTGATGTGATGTTGTCATGCCCTTGTTGGAGACTGACTTCAAGGGAGAGGAGGAACAGCCAACAGGGAGTGGAAGTGTGGCTCCGGAGGTTGTGGAGGAGACTGGGGAAGGGCAGAGGCTGACTGGGCAGCTAGAGGCCGATCCCGTCTCCATTCTAGGGCACACAGGGAGGAGAGGATAAGGGAGACACATGAATGGTGTGGTCTATGGGGAAGGAAAGGGCCTTGATCCTCTTCATGGGATGCAGCTGTGAGAACTGGTTAAAAGGACAGACATGCATATGGGCCAGTGCTGGAAACAAAGCATGGAAATATCTCTAGTCTGTTGTTCCTCTCTGAGTTTGGCGTCCTTCCCAGTGTGTGTTCCGATATCTGTGGATGTCTTCAAACCCTTATCTTGCCTGGTTCCCTTAATGGCTTCAGTGTGGTTTGTGTTGTTTTTACTCTTTATAATTTATATCCTCCTTTTTGTAACTGCTTGTGGAGGAGTTTTTTTTTTTGTCTCCAGTCAAGGATATTTGGAGCTTTGAAGCAAAGTGAAAGAATAAAAGGGGCTTCAAATATTTTTGTGACTGTGTTTATTTTGTACCCCACCCAGGGTCATCACAGATATACAATGATATAATGTTTCTGTAATGTGATCCTCCTTGGCATTAATCACTCAGTTTTATCACATTAGTATAATTTCCTTTTTTCCCCCATATCATGCAAAAGAGTGTCAGAATTCACAGAGTGTCTTGTTTTATATTAATATTTCACTTGGTGGATTCTCTACTAAAGGCACCAATTACACAAACAGTAGAATTAGTAGTGCCATAGAAGAAGATACTATTGCATACTTATAGTTAAGAGAACAGAGATATTAATGGTATGTTTGATACTTGGCAAATATTTGTCTGTATTTGCTTGTTGGCTGGAAGGGAAAAAGCAGAATGAAAGCCATGCATTTTTCTGGTCACTGTTCTACCCTTAAAACATTGGAGAGAATTTGGCATTTAATGATATGCAAAGTGTTGTTCCTGCTTGATTGTTGCTTAGTATGTATGCCTTCAAGCATGACTTGAAGTAATTTAACAACGGGAATAACAGGCATTTGAGAGGAAACTAATTTCATACAAAGGCAGACTGCAAGCACGAGCTTTGTTCATTAAAAGTTTCCTTATTCTATAAAATGTTGTGTATCAACAGGATGATCATGCAGTCTACTTTGTAGATCAGGGCTTTCAAACTCGTTTTTATTGAGGGCCACATCAGGGTTGTGTTTGACCTCAGTGGGCTGGGTGGGGGTGGGCATGGCAAGGGTGGGGCCAGCTCGAGGTCATTTATGGAGCTCCATTTTTGACCATGACAGCCTTCTGCAGCCCTCTGCCAGTGAAAATGGAGCCTGGGCGGGTTGTATGCAGCTTCCTCAATCTCCATTTTCACTAGCAGAGGGTTGCAGGAGGCCATCATTGCTGAAAATGGCCCACTCAAGCTCCATTTTTGCTGGCAGAGGCACTGCAGGCCAATCCTTTGATGTTTCCAGGTGACCCCATGGGCCAGATTTAAGCACACCGTGGGCCAGATCCAGCCCTTGGGCCTTGAGTTTTAACCCCTGTTATAGATGGTCATGTGTTTCCCTGTATAAGAAATCTTTTTAAGTGACTTCCAATCATTGGTTTGAAGGTTACATTCAAATTTCAGGTCCATCCTAAAATTGCTCTGAAGTCTGGTTTTCAAAGGATTTCAAAGAACTCTTTTTTTTTTAATGGATATTTCAACACTTTGTCAAATGAAAACCATTGTGACCATGTCACAAACTTTGTGCACTGCTGCCTTGGTTGTCTTTCCTGAAATCACTTTGATATTTTAAGGTGACATTACGGTAAATTCCAATTGTAATGAGAAAAGTTCAGCACAGCAAAAAAGATATTGTAATCTTTTAAGGACAATGGGGTTTGGTCTAATAGTACAGTTAATGATTGTATCCTACCGCTTTCCAAATTCATAATAGTGGAAATGTTAGTGATAATAGTTATCATTCCTGGGCATTTTCCAAAAACATACTTATTGCAGTAAAACATGATATAAACAGAAACATAGATGCATAGCTTCATCCTTCTGACTTCCTTAACAAGAAGTCCCTAAATTCCTTTGTTATCATCCCTACTGTATCACACCATGCTCCGGAGACATCATTTTCAGTAATTTGCCACCAAACATTTCTCCAAAGAAAATCTCTCTGCAAGTTACTCAGAACAAAGTGAGACAATGACTTATTTTTCCTTTGTTTTTTTCAGTAACTGAACCAACCAACCAGCTGGACTCCTATCAGAGAGAAAGTGCTGATCTAATAGCAATTCAGACCTTTATTATGTATATCAAGTGCGGAAACTAATCCAGAGATGAAACAAAAATAAAAATAAAGGAACCCCTGTGGATTTTACTCTGCTTGTTGTTGCCAACCATAGGTGGGGGGGGGGGGAATGCTCATATCTGTTTCAAGGCCATTGAGCCAGCATTACCCAAAGACATTTTTGCAGTCATGTGGCCATCATGGTATCATAGACCGCTGCTACCTTCCCACCAAAGTGGTACCTATTTATCTACTCGCATTTGCTTGCTTTTGTCCTGCTAGGTTGGTCGAAAGAGCTGAGGCAAGGATAGAAGCTCACCCCATCACATGGCGCTTAGGCCTCAAACTTGAACTGCTGGCTTTCCAGCTGACAAACCGAGTGTCTTAACTGCTGAGCCATCAGGCTGCCTTGAAAGTGAAAAAGAGAAAATCAAAAAGAAAAGAAAAGAAGCATTCTTATCCATGCCCAGAATCTACAACAGTACTCCCAACTAGTAGAATAAAGTATAACAAATGCATTTAACTCAAATAACTTTCCATCAGAATCCTGCAGATTTGAATCTATTTTTATTTAGAGTATTCTCTAGATTGCTTTATTCATGTTTTTTTTTCTTGCACTTTGAATCCCAGATTGTATTGCTATTTATTTATTATTTATAGACTACACAAATGTATATGGACACACAGATGACCTTGAGTGGCTAACAACTTTAAAAACCCACAAAATAAAAGCCCTAAAGCCACATCTCAAAGCACGTTTACCTGGATTGGAGTCAGTGTAGGAAACAATGCTCTCTATAGAAGAGAATATTTGTAGTTTGGTGTTAAACTATAGAGTCCTTAGTGCTCTTTGAGCTTGGATGTTTTCCTGTTTCATTACCAAACTAGTGCATTGATAATGTCTACAAGAAAACAACCAAGCTCAGCGAGCACCAAGGACCCTACAAGTAATGATCTACAGCTCTCTTGAAAGAAAAGGCAGAACAAAATTTGTGCCTTCCTCTTTTAAGAACCCCAAGTTGGAAGAGGAATTATCTTATTCCTGATTGATTTGTAAGATTTGATTTCTCCATGCCATCATTGCCTCAGCCAACCACCTGAACAGACATATCAGATTTTAGCTTTCCTACAACTCATTTCCGTTGGAAAAACTACAGCATATGTAGGACCTATTCAAATGCATTTTTTTTTTGGAAATGCATTCTGCATTATCAATGCTTATGCATTATCAATGCTTTCTCAGCCATTTGTACTTCATCTGAAGGGACCATAGTAATATAGTCTGGATCAGCAGAAGCATTATTACATTCTCCTTTATAAATTCCCTAAGCAGTGTAAAATTTTAAGTTAGTCAGGGCTAGAAACCAGATCCAAGATGGTCTTACACATCCAAAACTGAACATGAAAATACCTAGGAGTCTAGGATCATAGTTCATTTTTATAGACTTCTCCATGATCTGGAATACCCCATGATCCAGAGTCTACAAAGCATGGGATCTTATGATTCCTAATTCAAAGCTCTGTTTTCCTTCTCTACATGGGGAAATAGAGATTGTTATGATCGAAAGCCGATAGGAATATGTGATATAGATTTTATCTGAGTTTTATAAAACCAGATACAGGGTTATTTATAAACTGGACTATTTACTCTCTAGCCAAGGTTACAAACCTGCATTCATAAGGTTTACAATTCCTGAAGCCTGTAATATTTAGCTAGCATACAATCGATTTAGTTATTTAATTAGATGATACATGAGCTACCTGTTTCTTTAATTGCTTGGTTTGCAAAAATAAAACATCCAGCATTATAAATATAATATACGGACAGCAAAATATAAAGTATAGGTAAATGAATTACTTTTTGATATCCTCACAAACTGTGACAAAGAGAAACATTTCTTCTTAGAGTGGCAGGATTTTTTTTCTATCACATGAGGCCCACTTATATTAAGTTTGACTAAGTTTTACTAAGGTTATAGAACCTCAATCAACCCCTACATATCAATAGAAAAATATAGAACAATCTCAGTCTTTCTTGCCATCTAGTGTTTGTCTGGACTTTTACGATCCAGAACTGGTTTTTTTAGTTTAAAATATTTATTTATTGTTTATTATTTATTATTAGATTTATTTACCACCTACCTCATTTCAAATGACCCTGAGTTACAACAAATTATTCGTTTTAAATTAAGTTTGTTTGGGGTATTGGGACATAATGAGAAGTCAGTAAGAAAATAGTTCAAAGATTAATTTTAAGAAATGGAATATCTTCCTTAACCAAGAAGAAGAAAAATCTACCAGTTTAAAGAAGATGACTTAGAATTCAATTTATCCCTTTTCATTTTCTGAGTGCAACATTTTGCAGTCACTTAAACAATATCTGATTTGCTGGTAGTTTCCTTCTTTGTTCGTGAAATTACCATCCTGGATCTTCAGCAACATGTCTGGATAATAGCTGGGAATAAAAAAAATGGCTCTACATAATTATAGTAATTCAGAAAAAAAAAGTGTGCTATTCCCTCAAAACCAAATTAAGTTAAAAAAATTAAGTAGGAAGTTAAACTGCAAAGCAGCAGTAGAAGTTACTGGACAGAATTTATACAGTATAAGAGAGAAATGTTAAGAAGTAAACAGGATGGAGAATCTGTAGTGCTCAATTGGGAGGGAGGGAAGGAGGAAAGAAGAAAGAAATACAAATGTAGACTAGGATATAAGGTTATAATCTTACCAAGAACCTAGTTCATAGACCTCTTTGGATTAAAACCAAATTCTTCCAAGCCAGGAACACATAAGAAATAATCAAGTTATAAAATCCAAGGTCAATTCAGAGTTCACTTTTTACTCTTCTATTAACTTTTTATTCTACAAACTGTGGATTGTCACCTCTCTGCAATGGGAGAAAGTACCTTAAGAAAGTTAAGTTTGGTATGCCACTGACAGGCAACACATGGGAAACTCCATGTCACAATCCATTGAACAAGAAAAACCAAGCAAGCAAGCAAAAGCAATCATAGTTATTCCGAAAGACACCCATTCGAGACAATATAGCATAACATAATGCCCAATTACAATACTAGTATTCAGCTTATGGAAATCCATTAGATTTAGAAGTCTGGGAAATTCATGATACTCTATGAATTGCTTTAGCAGAGGGGTGTCAAACTCGCAGCGTCATGGCAGCATTATGTGACGTATCAGGACTTTTTTCCTGTTTGCTAAACCAGGTGGGGGCAGGGCCAGCACATGATGCATCCGGCCCGCAGGCTGTGAGTTTGATACTCCTGCTTTAGCAGGACATTGTTCTCTTTACATACAATCACAAGTTCAGGAATATGGAAAGAGACTCTCTTTGTTTGTTTTATTACTTTTCAAAGTCATCTTTTCATTGCAAAAGCAATTTTAAGGAGCCTTGGGAAATATATACATGCATGCATACATACATACATACATACATACATACATACATACATACATATATTCTTAAGTTTTCACGGGTACTTACATGTATGGCATTCAGCTTTGTTTGGGTATTTTCCCATGTCATTGGAGTTGTGCTTTTAAAGTTGTAGCAACGTTTCGGCAGAATCTCATCAGAATCTATACAGAAGCCTGATGATGGCAGATGAGATTCTGCCGAAACGTTGCTACAACTTTAAAAGCACAACTACAATGATGTGGAAAAATACCCAAATAAAGCTGAATGCCATATATATATATATACACACACACCCACACAAACCTTCTATAATTTGAGACACTTCTTCTCAAGCAACAGTTGTAGTGGTCTGTTGATTTAATAACAATGTTCTATGTTAGGCTATGTTTGCAGGCAGAGATGGGGAATATAAAAGTTAACTATCCCGTCCCAATGTTCAGTGGTTAGGGTTAGGGTTAAGGTTATCTTTGGTACAACCCTCTTTGAATGAGGCCATCAGATTGATATATATCAAAAACAGTGGTGGTGTTCTACTGGTTCGGCCCAGTTCGCCTGAACCGATAACTCTGACAATCATCTGTGAGGGAACTGGTTCACTCCAACAATATTTCCTGCTTTTCAACCTCGTCTGCTTCCCAGGGCTTGCAGCAGAAGATGAGTTGCAAATGTTGTGCATGCACAAATCACGTGTTTGGTGCGCACTCACACCAAACCAATAGGAAACCTCTTTGAAACCCATGCACAAATCACGTGTTTGGTGCGCACTCACACCAAACCAATAGGAAACCTCTTTGAAACCCACGACTGTTCAAAATCACCATAATCAATCAGCATGCCATAATAATACAAAAACAGCATCTAGGTCATAGCATTCTGATACTATTTTATTGTCTTGCCCATTAACAGATGCCCACAAATCAGATTATGAATAAGAATTGTGGATGTCATAAAGTGAGGAATAGACTGAACCATTTAGGTAATTAATGTTCTGGTACATATAGGAGGTACAACATGGAAGCCACTGGAATAGGTTCAGTTTTTTTCATATATAGTACAAACATAAAGCATGTTTGTGATATACCTAGAGGAAATAGTCCTCTAGGCAGAAATCCTACTTTGTAAAATCCCACATTCTTGTCTTTTCACAAATATTTGGCATTTTGAGAAAGCATTTGATGGCTAAAACCCTGGTAATGGATTGTTCTTAACCATCATATACATTTTTATTAGACTGGTAATGTCCAAAATCTATTGGGCAAAATATAATGTTTAATAAATAAATAAGTAAAGAGTTGTTGCATACAGAAAGTTGTGTACGTTGTATTTTCAAATACACAAATAAATGTGTTGAGATCATACACACTCCAAGCTGTAAATCAATAACTACAGATTTAGTGGTGGTTGTTTGTAGAGAAGGAGAGGCAGAACTAGGGGCAGAGTAAAAAGAGTCATTGGCCTAGAGTCGTTACATTCCCACAAGCAGTCTAATCCAACCCCTGCTAAATTCTGTTAACTCTTATCTAGTGCCAATTTAATGTGGGCCATTAGTTGACTAGATTCTTATGTATAGACATGAGCAAGAATTCAGCTTAATTAAAATTTATTGGTCCTGCTTCTTTGCACCTAATGTTGTTAAATATTTTGAAATAAATTACAGAAAGGGACTGGATTTCATTACAACACCATTCATTGTTACAAACAGAGGCACATGCATTTCACAGCAGATACATGAGAAAATAATAAAACGAATACAATTAATACAAAGAATGGCTTCTGCTCTTTAACTCCATAGCTTGATCATGCAATTCACTGATACATTTATTCCATTTTAATTATTTATGTGGATGAAGTTCTCTTATTAAAAGTTTGCCATGTATTTTTTCTTAAAAAAAAAAACTTTAAAAATAAATGATTTAAATAGGAATAGTGTTACCTCCTTGAAAGCTGTCACAAGTTTGTTACAAACCTACCTCCACTAGGGGGCAAGACTATCTCATTTTAGTATTATAAGTAAACTATGAATACCATTTCTTAACTTACTAACTTTCCACTCCAGAGGCATGTGGATTAAGTTAATCAAAGGAACATGTTGCTAGTTGAAGGCCTGTCTTTGTTTTGATCTAGTAGCAACTTCAAAAGAGCTGTTGCTGTAGCACCAGAACAAAAACTTGTTTAGATTTGTCAGTTTCCACCAGTATCCTTCACTGTAAGTATGTAGATTCATCAGATGTTCCAGATATGCATGAAAAACATACTTACATGTTGCTAATTTTGCTGTAAGGAGAGTGAATTTGTTCATCTTTCATTTCGTTGTACTTAATTTTGTGTAAACTACTGCAAGGAAGAGTGATTACAAAATAAGTCTATGGTTCAAAAGTCTATGCCTTAGCTGACTTTTTTTCACTCTTTATTCTGTCTCTTGACATCCTTACCTGCCCTTTACCATCAACAAGCACCAATAAACAATTATTTGCTCTCTGATGTGCTTTTTCTGCTATTTGATTCTGATTCTTGGCTCCTGGCTCCTAAAAGAAGTTTGTGGTGATGTTGCCTTGGTTTAATCAATAAAATAGTGTAATAGTCCAACTCTGCTTCTACTCGTGAGCCTGAAGCAGAAAGATTCATAATGTGCATTTATCCAATTTTACAAAAGTTTTAGAGGTGTATACAGACTCTTCTGAAGTTTTACCTGTAGAGCATTGATGGGAAAACATTTATACATGTGTAGTACTACCATACTTCCATAATATTTTATCTGCAGTTCCTTACCCCTTATACACATGTATTATTTCTCCACAATGACCAACCCATGAACAATAGAGAAGCAATTCTGCCATATGGGTGAGCAGTGGGAATGCACAGCTGCAGAATAACTCAGTTGTATGGAACAGAGCTCATTTTCACGGCCATTCATTCATTGAGCTTGCAGAAGGGTTGTGTAAGTCTGTTTTAGTTATGAACTTCATGCCAGTATTTACAATATTAGACTGATAAAGCCGATCCATCCTCAGGGATATTGTAAAGTAAAGTGAAGTTAATTTAATATGAAAGTCCTTGAACATTCATGTATCATATAAAGCAATAATTGCACAGGCAAATGTACTAATTATCAATGTTTCCTTGCAAAAAAGATTTCCACTGTTTCTACTGCTAGTTTATGAGCAAAAAAAGTGCTCCAAGCTCCTGCCCTCCCCACTGGACTCAATTCTGAATATTACCAACCACTTTTCTGAATTCAACTAATAGTCACAATTGTCAACTAATTGTAATTACTGTCACAATTCTGCATACAATTAGTCCTTGATTTACAACTACGACTGAGCCCAGAGTTTTAATCGTAAGTCATTGCATTTTAAAAGTCAAATCACCACAGGACTGGACACGATTTTATGTTTATGATGGTCATTAACCAAGTCACAAGGCAGACGTGACCACGGGATGCTACACCTGGTCAGTGATGCAGTGATTAGAATGTAATATTGCAGGCTAACTCTGCCCAGGAGGTTGACCCTGATGAGCTCAAGGTTGACTCAGCCTTTCATCCTTCTGAGGTGGGTAAAATGAGGACCCAAAATTGTTGCGGGCAATATGCTGACTCTGTAAACCGCTTAGAGAGGGCTGTAAAGCACTATGCGATAGTATATAAGTCTAAGTGCCATTGTTATTGTTATAAAAGTGAGGCAGTTGGAAAATGCCAAAATGTGATCATGTGATCATATAAATTGCTGCAGCAAGGACTCTTTTGAGTCTGTCATAACTCTGAAGCTATTAGTTACAGGTTGAAGACTATCTGGATTAATCATGCCAAGCAGTGGTGGGTTTCAATTTGTTTTAGTACTGGTTCTGTGAGCGTGGCTTGGTGGGCGTGGCATGGCTTGGTGGGCGTGGCTTGATGGGCATGGCAGGGGAAGGATACTGCAAAATCCCCATTCCCTACCCACCCCACTAATCTGTTTTTCAGCTCCGTTCTCCTGTGCAGGGCAACCAAAGGAGACCCAGACGATCAGCTGGGACTCGGGAGGCAGAGAATAGACGGGGGAGGGGCCTGTCAGAGGTAGAATTTTCTGGTTGTCCAAACTACTCAAAATTTCCGCTACCAGTTCTCCAGAACTGGTCAGAACCTGCTGAATACCACCTCTGATGCCATGCAGCCAAAGCAAAAAGGAATTAAGGCCAAGTTGCACAGATGGTCAGAAGGCTTCTTGTATACTAGATGCATGCTTTTGGCATCAGCAGGTAAACCAAGGAAGTTTCCTTTGGGGAAAACTCAAGTAACATGAAGTTTGGCAAGCTGCAAGATGTTTATTTTGACTTATTTCAATTTTTTCTCATTTAGTTGTCTCCCTTCAATGTTTACTCATGTAAGACAAACAAACAAAACTGCTTTTTTGCAAGGTCCCCATGAGTCCCTCTGAATATATCCGCACAGAAGCATTTTCTGTACTGCTCGAGCTGTCCAGAGGCACCATCTGTTCCAACAATTGCTTACTACTCTCTAGTTTTCTCTCAACAGTCCCAGGTTACTCACTGTTCCAAATTGTTTATCTTCTGGGGATCACATTTTAAACGTTAACAGGCAAGTTCCTAATCTTATTTTTCTTCCATGCTTTTATGTTATTATCTTCTGTGAGTACTCTAAAAGTTAAGGCTGTAGTCCTACATCAGGATTTTGAGAACGTGAGCTCTGCAGTATCCTCACAAGTCCATGGGGATCTAGGAAAGAAAACTTCCCAACACTCCTGGTCCATTAGATTTCCCATGGTCCTTTCACTTGAGATAGCATTTGTACGTCTTTAAGAGCATGAGAAAGAGATATGTATGCCTTGCTGCTATCAAGTCACACCATCCAATATGTTCAGAAGCATGAAAGATGAAGAAAGCATGTATTGTTACACAGAGGATAACTGGCACGTTATGGAAAAAAATTGCAAAAAGTTAGTGGGAGCTAGAAACTGGCAGAAAAATGTGTTTATTTCATATCTTAATAAACAAAAATTGAACTAGGTTTACATATGCCTTAATAACCACTTCAAAAGAAAGAAATGGCAAGTTTTCTGAAAGTTACAATTGCCTATTCTCTCTCGCTCCCTCTTTCTCTCTTGAAGAAAACCATAAATGGGGCATTCATGAAAATAAATTTTCAAAAGCATTGCATAAAGAGAAGGGAAAAAAGCCTTTTTAAAAGGCATTCTTGGGAGAAATGATTACCATAATAAATGTTTAAAAACCTCTAAATATATAAAAGGTGAATAAAATATATAAAAGGTGAATAAAAACAATTAAAAAAGAAAAAAGACAACCGATGAAGCAAACATTAGGCAAGGGGAGATGCAGTAACAGAATATGATCCATTCACTTATTTCAACTAAGGAAAAGCATTTTTACTCTACAATGGCACCTATCATTGTACTTACAGACCAAATATAGTTCTTCACATCGAGATCCATCTATTTTGGGGAAGATACTTTGAAATCCATTGTATTGCATTTTGAATGCATATTCAGTAATTAGTTTATATATGTGTGTCTTTGTCCATTTAGAAATAGCAGGCTACTGAATTTGCCTGTAGGCCAGAGTTATATAAATCTACCCGACAGCCTCTGTGTATTTTTCTATTCATGGAATGCAAAATTTCTTTGTGTATTCTCCTTTCTTCTAAATCAAACCAATATATATTAAGAATTTGCTTTTAAAGACTGAATAATATTTTTGCTTTGGATTTCCCCCCCTCCCCCTCAGAAAAAAGCCACCTGTAAATAAAATTGAGTATTCATAGCAATAAGACTTATTTACTGATCGCCTGCTGTGATGAAAATAACCTTAATATCTTCTGCCGAAAAACGCATTTCCATTTTGTGATTATTTTTCTTCACCTGAGCATTCCTGACTCTCTCAAACAGAATGCTTTATTTCACACGATGGGACTTAGAAATCCAAAAATGATCAGAAGCTGCAGCATATAATTTTAAGTCCATTTTTATGTATATTTATGCTAAGCCTAAATCATGTTCTTGATTTCCATAAGCAGCCGGGATGAGATGGCAACCTTCTGCCACATTCCTTTTTTTAAAAAAAAAAAATGTAGACAGCTTTGATGAACGAAATTGATTGGTACGGGATGAACAAAAGAATACTGATGACATGCGCCAAGTGATGTTTGATCAAAAAAATGGAGAGCGCGTCAGGTGGTCAGTCCAAAACTTCAGCTGCTTTGCAAAAGTTTGGCAGGATGTTAAAAGGAAAAAGAAAAAAAAATATGGGACACGTATATAAGGAAACTTCCAGCCTGTTTATATGTAAATTGCTTCTGAACTAAGTATCTTATTCTGCCTTTATTTCTGTAAGGGGAAAGATGCTTGGTGATTTTAACAATGGATTATGTGTTACAAACTTGTTGGTTCATTCACTAACAATGAATAGATCATAGCTCCTTTCTCCATTTCTTAGACTGTTTTATTAAACAGTCTCTCAAATTCACATCTCAGAATGAATTTACTATGACTTAACCCAATATTTAGCAGGCTCTGTAAGAATCCCTAGAAGTCAGCTAACCAGGAGATCCAAACTCCAGGTTGGCTATCTTAAATTTCCTTTTCTTTTGGAAGTCACGCCATCCTTCTTCGAAGATATCTGTTGGAGGAGCTTACTTGGCCTTCAAAATCTATGGAGTCATCCAGCTCATGATTATCCCAAAGTTGCTTTTTTCAAGAAGCAATTGGACTTTCTGGTTTTTCTTTAATGACGTGTCACTCAGAGCTAAAGAAGCTTCTTGGATGTGAAGCAAAATGACTTCAAAGAAAAACCAGAAAATCCAGTTGCCTCTTGAAGAAAAGCATCTTTGAGCTGGCCTTCAAAGGATAAAGATAAAGTGTTTGAGTTTTGTAATTCTCCTCTTGTTCTGTTCTGACCCAGGCTTTGTCAAACTTAATATAGCTCAAACTGATTTTAAAAGTAAAACCTATTTTAATGCGACACTGGGAAATACTTGCATTCCCAGCCAAAACTAAGGCTAACATAAACCAACCCAAAAACCCAGAAAAAAAACGACTAGAGTACAGAGCTTCAAGAAAGACTTGGAAATTGCTGAACTGCTTTGCTTCCTGCAAAGCTTTTCCTCATTGCGGTCTGACTTTTATCCCTGATGGGAGGATCAGTCACCTCCCAACCTTACTCCCAAGTCACCCCTTCTGCTTCAGCTGTTCTCGCCTTCTAGCAGCTCTGCGCACATGCGCACTGGGAACAGGTTCCCTTGGGTCCTCTGCTTCGCTGCTGCCAGACTCCGAAGGCAGCACTCCACTCTCAGATGGTCCTGGCCCCATCCCTGCATTGGATGCAGGACCCTCATCCAAGTACTGTCCAGACTCCCTGACTGGTTCACTCTCATCCTCACTATCCGATACCTTTGCTGTCTGCACCAGCTGCTGGCAAATCACAACGTGTTCTTCTAAGCCAAGATGAAATTTCATCACAGATGACCAGAGATTATTGGAGATAAGTCAACTTGCAGATTGGAAGGATGTTGTTTCAGCACACATATCTTATCATATGTAGCATTTCTTCTCTTCCCTCCTATAAAAGAGAGGGAGAGAGAGAGAATGATGGGCTTATTGGCAAAAGATGGACTAGAACCCGTGTGTCCTTGATGTTGGGCCAACAGCTAAATGCTATAATAGAATTTCTTCTGCTTCTATGCTGGGTGGGTTGAAATGGATGTAGAATGCATGAGTTTGCTGTAGCTTTCACTTTCCTGCATCATCAAATCTGTTTTAAAAACTAGAAGAAGGGGGGAAAAGTTTGCTCTACGATACGCATAAATTGTTTTCTTTATTCCTTATTTTACCTTTATTTTAATGTAACTTTTAATGAATTGCAATTCATGTAAAGGTGTGACTGCTATTTACTAACAGCAAAAAAGTTTGCTTTCAAAAGTGATGACAAATTGAATTTCCTCTCCCTCCCCCAAAAAAGGGATCAGTTTCTTTTTTGAAAGTGGGTGACTCAAATCTTCAAATCAAAATTTATCTGCAAATCTAACAATTCGTTTGGCTCAGACTATCAAAATGAATCAGTTACTTTTAATAAATGTGATGGTTTTAGCACGTGTGAAGAAAATACTTTTTTACAAACTGAAAGCATTTATTTAAAAAAATGAAAAATATTAAAAGAATTGAAATTTGATAACCTGGTGTGAAACACCTGGAAAATCAGAAAATCCAGGCACTTCAAATAGATATACAGTTAGTCCCCGGCTTATAACAGTTCATTTAGTGGCATCTCAAAGTTAAAACATCACTGAAAAAAGTAACTTATGACCATTTTTCATAGTTATTACCTTTGAAGCAACCCCATGGTCATATGATCAAAATTCAGATGCTAGCCAACTGGTTCATACTTATGACCATTGCTATGTCCCAAGGTTGTGTGATTATCATTTTGCAACCTTTCGACAAGCAAGGTCAGATTCCAGATTCTCTGAACAACCAGGTTACTAACTTAACGACGGCAGTAGTTCACTTCACAATTGTGGCAAAGAAGGTCGTAAAGTGGGACAAAACTCTCTTAACAAATGTTTCACTTTAGCAACATGCATTTTGGACTCCATTGTGGTTGTAAATTGAGGAATCCCTGTAAAGATTGATTGCAAACTTAATCTCTCTACAAGAATCTGAACTACTAATGACCAAAGCATTTGGCGGCAGATCAGAGTCAAATGAATTCAAGGTGAGCTGGACTTGGATCTCTTGTGGGCAGGAAGGGATTTGTGACTGATGACCTGTTTGACCCAGGGGAGGGCTTCAAACATTTTAGCAACGGGTTCCATGTCTGGTTTCTGGGTGGGCATGGCCATGGTGGGTGTGGCCTAGTCGGCCTCCTGCACCACAGTGGAGGGGGAGTTTGCCCTCCTCAGGCTCCAGAGGCTTTCCTTGACCCTCCAGGAGGGTGAAAATGGCCTCCAGAGGCTCTCTGGAAGCTGGCAACGGGCCCATTTCTGGCCTTCCCAAACTTTCAGGAAACCCATTTTTCACCCCCACACAAGCCTCTGCGCACATCCTGCATTTACCTGATGTCAGCTATGAGATTCAGCTGCCAAGATTGTTATAAGGGATGCAAAGAGGGGGTGGGGTGGAGGAGTTGGAAAGTTCAAAGTTTATTTCGTATGTCGCATTACAAAATTCCAGCTGCGGTTAATTGGTTCTCGTGATTAATGAAGTGTAAAAAGTGGGAGGAGAGAAGGTGGATTTTGTGGAAACGCGCTGAAAATGACTTTCAGTTTGGAAATCCAATAGAAGTACCAGAGCTGTTCCGAATAAATCATTTGGAGATTATACTTGTCTTGGAGTGATTGATTACCATGGACAATTCTGGATGCCTAACACCTGACTCCTGGGAGTGGTGGGCTGGGTGGGGCCAGCCAGGAGTGGGATTTGGGGTTTCTCCAAGCTGCACAAAATCTTAGCTAGGGGCTCTCCCGAACTCGTCCGAGCCCCCAGCAGCCCATCCCTGTTTTGACCCCTCCCACGGGGTCAGCCTGGTCATCTCCTATACTTGGTTTGAAAAATCCATGTTTAATCTAGCCTGCTTTCTGTATCAATGTTCCAAACTGGCTGTGATCTAATCCAATCAGTGCGCTGCTGGGTTTTTTTTTATTTTATTTAACTGAACACTTTTAAATGAGCAAAACGTTAAAAATAAATACATTAAAATATACAGTAAAGTTAAGTCTTTATTTTTAGTCAAGTTATTTGTCAATCAACATCAACAGAAGGTAATTATCAACCACTGAGCTACAAAAACCTGTAACTTTCCAAGAGTATATAAAAGAATGTCTGTCATTTTCTGACCCTTGCCATATTTAGCTACTTGAATATGTGATTATGCCATGATAAATTAATCAGAAATGATGAAAACTTCTGTATCAACTAATATAAGCATGTTCCAAGACAATGCTATTTTTATTAGTGAATAGTTTGCACATGCATCTTAATTTATCAAAGATGGATTGATAAGATATTGATGGATGGTTTGAAATGATAGAATACAGAATCAAATTATGCTGCTTCAGAGCCTGTGAAGGAACAGACTTTAGCATCAAAACACAGCGCTTATTATAAAATGCATATATATTAATTCTACCTTAGATAGGATAATGGATTTCCCCATCCTCTGGGAATGATAGGCAAAGAGTACAAAACATATTGTGTTCAGATAATCTTCAATGAGTACCTATTTAAATCCACTTATAGATCATTCTGGTTGCCCATTAAGAAACCAGGTATTGCCTCTCCAGCCTTCAAGATTATGTATTGTTAATGTTAGCTTTGCTTTCGCATTAATCGCATCTATTATGCATGAGACAACCCAGAGGTGCAGGGTATGTAGCAAGCTGCGGATCGGAGACTAAAGGTCTGTTTGAGGGCAACTGTAGGAAGCTTTATGAGGCCTACCTGGAGAGATGGGTGTCAATCAGCCATCTGAATTCCTTTTCACTGAATTACAATGAGATAGTGAGAAAGATTATTCTCACTGATGTCAGCGTTATTTTTCTTTGGAGAAAGGAGCTGGCAGATATCTGTTGGGTACACAAACCCTCATAATATTTGTCTGCATCATGAGGTAATACCTGCATGAGAATAACAGCACAGTCTATTCTGGCTTAAACATGTGTATATTACATATGTTAAGCTGGGGAACTGGAATGCATTAAATGTTTTTTTTTTCCTTTGTCCTCTGCTTTTATGCAATGCCTGCCCTTACTTCTTTTAGAAAAATAAAGTTAAAGGGACATTGATGAGAATAATATCATTCCAAAAAATCGGGAAGGTATAAATGGAAACTAAAATTTTGATTGTACTGTCAACACTTGGTTTTCTATTTGCAGTCATGTAACCAGAGGTGGTATTCATCAGGTTCTGACCAGTTCTGGAGAACCTATAGTGGAAATTTTGAGTACTTCAGAGAACTGGCAAATACCACCTCTGACTAGCCCCACCCCCATCTCTTCTCTGCTTCCCAAGTCCTAGCTGATTGGCTGGGTCTTCTTTTGTTGCCCTGCACAGGAAAACAGAGCTGGAAAGCAGGTTAAATGGGGTGGGAAGGGAAAGTTTACAGTATCCTTCCCCTGCCACACCCACCAAGCCACACCCACAGAACTAGTAGTAAAAAAAATTGAATCCTACCACTGCATTTGTTGATTCGTATTCAGGGTTGATCATTTCCCCTACTTATCTCCTCTACTCAGTTTACAGGGTACGCCATAACAATCAGAAATAGGAAAAAAAAGGAAATTAACAGTCCTCATTGTTGATTGAGCCCTAGCCAGCGTCTTTTGCTCCAAGTTCAAATCACTGCAGCTCTCTGACTTCTCTTCAAGGTAATGAATTAAATTGAACAGCTTAATATACATTGGAGTTGTCCTTGGATGGTGTCACAAGAAAGAGACAAACACAAACCTAATCTTTTTTTTTTTTTTTTAAGTTAAGAATGCCTAATCAAGGTATTAATGTAATGTCTTCAAATGGTTGTAGCTACAACTTTAAAAGCACAACTATGAAGATGTGGGAAAATACCCAAACAAAGCTGAATACCATACATGTAAGTACCCGCGAAAACTTAATACACACACACACACACATGTGTGTGTGTGTGTGTGTGTGTGTGTGTGTGTGATATAGATATAGATATAGATATAGATATAGATATAGATATAGATAT
>NW_020769375.1:4257140-4269653 GCF_900518735.1 Pseudonaja textilis | reverse complement strand
GATATAGATATAGATATAGATATAGATATAGATATAGATATAGATATAGATAGATATAGATATATTTGTAGATTTTCACTGGTGCAGGCATGCAGGTTTTGGTGTGTTCAGATCTTTTCCCATGTAAGATTGAGAGTATCTTGGCAACGTTTTGATGAGGTCCCACTCGCCATCTTCAGGCTGGTGCACAAGCATGAAGCCGATGTTGTAGTAATAGCTAACCTTGTTTCCTGTGAGAGCTTTCGTCCTGATATCAGGCTGTGATTTTGATCTTCCTGCTGATGAAAGCACACATTTCAGATTGACAGCCCCCTTGGATTACTCTAACAAATGTAGGCAGCCCATGCACTGAAGTAAGATGAAGTAAGATAAATTCCCATAAATTGTTTCCTACCTAAGCACTTAGCCTTTTCAAACACAGATATCTGGATCACGTCTGCTTTAGTGCTGAGCTACAACTACTTTTTGCACATTGTTAAACTCTCTCACTATGTTAAAAATAAAGATTCTATCCCAGGGAAGGCTTTAGTAAGGCAGAGTGTACCTCCTCAGTCAGTGTCTTCTTGATAACCCACCATTCTGAAGGTGTGCTGAATTTCTCTTTGCAAATTAGCATCTTTGCAAGATGGCTGTTTTAACCAAATAGCTGGTAGCTCCTATATGTTTTTGGGAGCTGCTCAGTAACAAAATACGCAAGTCAACACTCATGAAGGGAAAGGACATAAAACCCTTCATTCCAAACTTCATAAATGGGCTTCTGGGAATCATGATAAATAGGGAATTTCAAAATCATCATGCATTAAGCTGATGACTAGTCAAATGATATTGAATGGAAATTATTTCCCAATTGTCTAGAGCAGTGTGGAAGAGGAAGAGGACTTCTAAGAAATTGAAATCTGTATTACTTTTGTGACCTCCCTCCCTCCCTCCTTCCATCCCTCCTTCTCTGTCTCTGTCTCTTTCCTCTCTCACTGTTAACATGCTTTCTTAGCATGACAAAGTTATTTTGTTTTAGCTGATTTAACAACTTAATGGACAATTTTCCAGAATAATGGATATATATCCTTACACAGAAAAAGGAAACATTAAATAATATGTTTGATTACTGTATTTTGAACAAAGTAAAACATTTCTGTGGCTTAGTCAGGATCAGGGCTGTCAAACTTGCAGCCCACGGGCCAGATACGTCACACACTGGCCACGCCCACGCCCGGTTTAGCTGAGGGGGAAAAAGTCCGATACATCACATGACACCCCCATGACGATGTGAGTTTGATGAATAACACACAGGGAAATTCATGATTAATCTCTTGCATAACACATCTTTACATATTGATCTATTGGTATATTCCATCTTAACATAAACATGTACAAACTAATTTGTACATGAGGAACACTTACATTTTTATTCTCTGTGCCAAATAATAAAAATGTAGAGACTACAAAAGATATTGGTCAGGCAAATTGTGTGGAATTGAATTGAGGGAAATGAATTGTTTATTTATTTAGCAAATTAGATAATGGAGAATTTAAAGGGAATTATTTTTGTCAAATAGAAAATAATATGTCACTTGACAATTTTAAAAATAAACATGATGGTGAGTCTTGTAGAGATGGAAGGTATAGGGGTTTTACTGATAAATGTTAACAGATTAAGTTTGGAAATAAGGCCAAGTAATTAAATTTGGCAAAAATGCTACCAGGAACAATAGCACAACCATGATGGGAGTGAGATATGGTGAGGAAGATTCTCCACTGAACATATGGTTTGAATGCAAACAAACATAATGCCTATCTTAATAAGAATCATGGAAATATACAAGACAGTTTAACTCACAGGAACTTTCATTGAATGCAATTATAATAAAACAGTAATAAATAAAATAAAACCAAGAATATATAAATTATAGGGAGTAGAATCTCTCCTTTTAATCTGGGTCCTCCTAAAGACTTGTAATATTACATTTGTTTTTTTTTTTATAATAATAAACCTTTACTGAAAAATTAAAACATTAAAATACAAAATACAATACAAATATTAAAATGAAAGTGTTATGTACATTATAATCCATTTTGACAATGCTTACATTTCAATTATTATTCCAGTGCATATTTTATACTCCTATTTGTTCTTAAATATATATCTCTATCTTTCCAAGTTATACATTCCTTATTTATTTAATTGCTTATTTCTATCATTTCACCAATGGCACCAATTTTCCCATACTGTATAATAAACTGAGTCCTCCTCTTTTAATTCTAATGAAAGTTTGTTCATTTCCGCGCAGTCAAAGATCTTTAGGATAATTAAACTATCTGTTGGCATAGAATCTCCTTTCCAACCTTGTGTGAGTGCTAATCTTGCTGCTGTTATTATATGCAGGATTAAATGTAACACTTGTTAATAGGGTAATTTTTTTCTTTTGCTAAGTGGAGGCTGGGTTTTTTTTGTTTGTTTTTTTGGTACTGTGTTTCAGGTGATATAATACCCTTCCCTTTGCCAAAAAAAAAAAAAAAGAAGAAGAAGAAGAAGAAGAAGAAGAAATATTCTTCTGCAGTTCCCAAAGCAAAAGATTGGTTTAAGACAGCTGATTTGCATGATACTTTAGTATTCCACACAGACCCTGCCGTGTATAATCAAAGCGCTCTCTGCAAGCCACCCTATTCATTTGTGAGCTGAGTGGGGAATAAACTTTTCTGTGATCACAATAAATGAGATGAATCTAGGCAGGAAGGGAAGTATTTCAAGAAAGGAGCGAAAAAAGTCTCTAAAAGCAAGGTCAATGGAACGAAACTGGGGAGACACGGAGAGATTAAAAGTAGTTAGAAAAACATAGGGGGGGAGCATGAATAAATCATACCTAGAAGTTGATAACATGGGTGGGGGTGAGAGAAGTAAAATGAAAGTATGGTTGCTAGCTGATAGAGCTGTTGAAAGATGTCAAAATGCCTTTCTTTAGAGGATTTGATTTTCCTGCCGGGAGAGCTCCGGCGCAAAGATACTGACAACTGCTTGAAAGCTGGATCTTTTTATTTTTCAGGGAGGCGGAGAACAGCGAGAAGTCTGCGTTCCTGGGCTACCTAGCTTCTTATGGTAAGTCCCTGGTTTTTTATACCCTTTTCTCCCTTTGTAAGTTGATTTTGTGTGAGTGTTTGTATTTGTGCCTAATGTTTCAAATCCTGTTTGAGTTTGTCTTTATTTCCGCCAGAGGGCGAACTCCACGGGATGCGGAAAGCAAACTCCGCAGGGTGGCCAGATTGTACTATTGGTTTTCTGTAATCTCTTTTAGCTTTAAGATATTTTTTCATATATGTTCTGTGGCAATCTCCTGTCTGTCCCTTTTGTAATGTATATTTTGTGTATTTTGTCTCTTTGTTTTGCTTATTTGGTATGTCCTGTGTTTGTAAGGGTTTTATAAATTATCTTTTGTTTCCTTTTCCTATTTGTCTTGTTTTCTTAATTACTTAGGCTTTTGTCTGTAGGGATTCTTTAATACTTTTTATTTGATTCCTTTTCCTATGTAAGTTTGTTTTCTGGCTGACCTTGGGCTTTTCCTGTTTTTTGTGACACTACCGTCTTCGTGAAGTTCCCTTTCCACAGAGCAAAGACTAATCCACTGGTACATGCTAACTTAGTGCACAATTTTATACTTCAAATAAAAATGAGAAGACCTCTTGGTGGCAATTGGTTACAGCGATACAAAGAAATGGGGACCATGATATTATTTTTCTAATTTCATTTTTTTTCCTTCTCATTTGCTTACAGGTGCAAGGCGATTAACAGTATCATGGTTAATAGTGTTAAACATTTCTTTCTGAGAGTATTGTGAATTCAATTAGCTCTCTAGGAGAAAGGGGAAAAAAAAGGGAAGGGGAACTGCTTCCAAAGGGAGTTTAAAGATGTTCACATTTTCTCAAAATCGCAAGAAATGAAGGTTTTTCCCCTTCCGTTGTTAATTATTCCTTTCTTTGCTCTTACTTCATTATTATTTTTAAAAAACCCATCAATTTAGTTATTCAATCCTTAAGAATCGTATTTAAGTATTTCAATTTTTCCCCATTATTGCTTTCTTTTATTTGGTGGGGGTGAGATGTACTCTGAAATGTGGCCCAAAATCATTTAAATACATTTTAAATAAATTACTGTGTTCCCTATTGTTCATGGCAGGGAATCCAGCTGTTCCTTCTGCTTAGAACTCCTGCGTTTCCTGTTCTTAATATTTTCAAGCATTCTGCTTAGTGCCGGGATAAAAAAGTTCTCAAGCAATTTAAAGAAAGATTATCACTTTCAAACTGTCTTTCAAAAGAGAAGACAATGCTAATAAAATGTGCATAGGTGTATTGGGGATATACGTGTATTTATTTCATCAATAGGTATCAAGTAAATGAAAGCCAGTTTATTGTAGTGATTAAGGCATCAGGCCAGAAGGCAGGAGACTATGAGTTCTAGTCCCATCTTTGGCACAAAGCCAACTGGGGGACCTTGAGCCACTCACTTTCTCTTAGCCTGAGGAAGGAGGCAAGGGCAAACCACTTTTGAAATCTTGCCAAGAAAATAGCAGATATTTTCCCAGGCAGTTGCCAGAAGTCAACTCTGATTCAAAGGCATACATGCACACACAAAGATACACATACAACCCATAAACACCTATGTATGTTTCTATGTATTTATGCATGTGTAAATGTACTTTTATAAAGTATCAAAAACAATTAAGGAATAGGATAATAATAATAATAATAATAATAATAATAATAAGAACAACAACAACAACAACAACAACAACCAAGAATTAATATAGAAAATCAGTGATGCAAACTCGGGCTGACAGCTGGTGTAACAAAGCACTGTATGGACAGTTCTTTGAAAAAATCCAAGGAAAAGTAGATAAGGAAAAGACCTGATTATGGCTGACCAATGGAACACTGAAGAAAGAAACAGAAGGCCTGATTCTTGCAGCCCAAGAACAAGCCATCAGAACGAATGTAATCAAAGCCAGAATAGAAAAATCTGCTGATGACCCCAAATGCAGACTCTGCAAAGAAGTAGATGAAACCATTGATCACATAATGAGCTGTTGCAAGACAATAGCTCAGACTGACTACAAACAACATCACAACACAGTCGCTCAGATGGTCCACTGGAACTTGTGTCACAACTACCATCTGCCTGTAGCAAGGAACTGGTGGGACCAGAAGCCTGAAAAAAATGGTCGAAAATGAGCATGCAAAACTACTATGGGACTTCTGAATACTGATTATCTTATTTGCTGTGTATACTGTCATTTTTGTGAATAATAATAATAATAATAATAATAATAATAATAATAATAATAATAATAGTAATAATATATTTTTAAAAACTATTTTAAATACCAAGTTTAAAACACTGAATGAATGAATGAATGAATGAATGAATGAATGAATGAATGAATGATAAACACCTATTTAATGCATGGGAAGCCAACCAGGGGTAGTATTTAAGGGCACCAGACTAGAAACCAGGATACCATGAGTTGTAACATTGCCTTAGGCACAAGTCAGAAAAATCTAGGGATCTGTCTAGGAAGTCTCCAAGAATGAGCTGTTCTTGTGCCTAAGGCGAGACTAGAACTCAGGATCTCCCAATTTATGTATGTATAAAGTATATTATATTATAGTATATTATATTATTATATTATAGCATAATGAGGTACGGTGGCATAGTGGTTACAGTGCAGTGCTGTAGGCTACTTCTGTTGACTGCCGACTGCCTGCAATTTGGCAGTTCGAATCTCAACAGGCTCAAGGTTGACTCGGCCTTCAATCCTTCCGAGGTGGGTAAAATGAGGATCCAAAATTGCTGACTCTGTAAACCGCTTAGAAAGTGCTGTAAAGCCCTGTAAAGAGGTAAATAAGTCTAAGTGCTATTGTTATTGCTAATGTCTTAACCACTACAATAAACTGGCTGTCACAGTGCACATTTGTAAATAATCTTGTAAACCCTGCAATCTTTTAAAGCAGTGGTCCCCAACCTTTTTTGTGCCACGGCCTGGTACCAGCATCACAAAATGATCCACGGCCCGGTACCGGCATCAGCACGCATGACCAAGGCAAGGCAAGCCAAGCGACCGGCCAGCCAGCCATCCCCCGCTTCTCCCCGCCACCTTCAACTCCTCCTTTGTACCTTTTTTGTCCTTTTTTGTGCTTTCTTAATCTCCTTCGCCATCGGGACGGCTCTTTGTTCGAAGCCACCACCCCCTTCGATGAAACTAAGGCACGAGGATTCCAACAGCACCCAAATGCCGCTTTCCAACCGGAAAAGCTCACCCGGAAGCACTTTCTCGTTGAAACAAGATGGCGGTGCCCAGCAAACTGGCGGCCCAGTAGAAAATGATCCATGGACTGGTACCGGTCCGGGGCCTGGTGATTGGGGACCCCTGTTTTAAAGCATCTTTTCAATGACAGAGCCAGATATGGAGGATAGCCATGTAATTCTGACCAAAGGGGGGCGCTGTAGGCAGAACCTGGATCTGTTCCTCTGTGGATCTCAAAGCTCCTTTTTGAAACTGTTTCTGAAACTGTAAAATCCTAGTAGTTAAGCAGTTCCCTTTGTCTACCATTTGTCTGAATCTAATCTCAGAATAATGTTTGTGGGTTCTAAAATAAACCTGATGTTATGGTAATGTAGGGGAAAATGATAGAAGAACCAGTTCATCACCTGTATAACTTACATTTGTATTTATACTCCAAATTTCATTCCGCTATGAAGCGGTTCATGGAAAAGGCTCATGTTTAGAACATTAAAATTAAAATCTTAACACGAGTAAATTTTTTATGAGAACATGTAACAAATAATTGGAGGAAAATACTGCATAATAAAGATGAAAGAGGAAATTATCCTTGTGCATTTTAAAGCTGAAGAATAAAGAGTATTGCATTAATAAGACTTAATTGTGCCATTAAATATTTAGAATTACTTTTTCTAATAAATGTTGTTTTTATTTAACATATTTCTTTCCTTTTCATCTGTTACTTTGGAAAACATGTTGCCAAATAATTTAAAAAAAAGCTGCAAATTTTTACCTAGCAAGCAAAGACAATACTTTTACTCTTTTCAGTGAATTTAAACCTTTGTGTTAAGGATGAACAACAGACAGCTTCAGGATCAGATGTAAATTTTATGAGTAAAAATTTCATGATGCATTCATAGGTGAGAATTTTGGAACTTAACCATCAATAATTTGTTTTTGCAACTCATAAAGTCAGCAATGAAAATGTACACAGTAGCTTAGCATGTTGAAGCTTCTGTATCCAAACAAGGCTGTTTATTAATACAGATCTAGGATTGGGGCTGATATATCTCAGTTACAGAAATTTAGGCTAAAGAATTAGAGTTTCTGAATCTCTTTGCTCTTAGTCACAGCAGGGGTGTCAAACTGCATCACACACAGGTCATATCCTCCCCAGCTCCGCGAAGGGGAAAAAAGTTGCAATACATCATGTGACAGCAACATGATACCATGAGTTTGACACCCATGATCTGGTGATTATAGCAATAGCACAGACTTATATACCACTTCACAGGGCTTTCCAGCCTTCTCTAAATGGTTTACAGAGTCAGCATATCCCGCCCCCCAACAATCTGGGTCCTCATTTTACCGACCTTAGAAGAATAGAAGACCGAGTCAACTTTGAGCTGGTGAGATTCGAACTACCAAACTGCTGGCAGCTTGCAGTCAGCAGAATTAGCTCCAGTACTGCATTCTAACCATTGTGCCATCATGGCTCTATCTAGAAATTTCTAATTCATCTATGGCAGCCTTAAAAAAAAATCCTTTCTAGATTAAAAAAGGGCATGCTGGTCTAGTAATTCCAGGTTGTCTACTCCCAACACATCTCAGGAGTATGTTTAAAAGGAGTGATGAAGGTAATACAGGTAGTCCTCATTACCTTCTGCAGCAGCTATAGGCTGCTTCATTTAGCAACTTGTTTGATAAAAAAATAACTTTCTGGCCAGCTGTCACATTTACAACCCTATTATGTCTGTAAAGCAAAGGAAGAAAGCTGAAGTTAGTTTGTAAGCACAGTTGCGATTTAACTTAGGGACTGATTCACTTAACAATCAAGTTACTGATATCAGTTGTGGTCACTAAATGAGGACTATCTGTAGTCAGTTGGTAGGTCAATTGGCTGATTTAATAAAAAGAAGTTTCATGGATAGGAATTGCTTTCCTCAATAAAGAGCTTTCCTTCCCAAAGCAGATAGGCCAATTGTGTGTTTTCTTTCTCTCTGAATCAATGTTTTCTACAGGTAAGGAATTCCAAAATACATTGGAGTAAAATGGCCACATTGGTGAGACCATAATTCGTGATTTAGCACACAAAGTCTGCAGGTGCAATCCTGAATATCTTCAGCCGAAAAGAGAACAGAAGCAAGTGAAGTGAAAAACTGAGTACATCCACTGCATCAATCCATCATGTTTGGTTTTGGCTTACCATGTTATGTCAAAACAGCCACTGTAAATTACCCAATAAACCATGATGAAACTAAGCATGATTTAATGAAATACAAAATACACATTACCTTCTTAATATGGAGAGCCTCTATGAATCAGAAATGACATGGTTAAGTTAGCTGGACAAACAGAAGACACCAAAAGACAGATGGCTTATAGTTATTGATCAGAACAAGGGAAGAAAGGAAAATTGAGTTGAACTCTGTGGAGCAAAATATAAACCTTGATCACATGCCTTAAAATCTTAGAGCACTCTGGGGGCCTTTGAAAAGACAGATTTAAAGTGCCCCACTATCTTTTATTTAACCCAATCCATCAACACAACATTACCGTGCCCTCCGACATCACACACACCAAAATGATGGCATTCTTGACTATGGCTCTCATGCCAAGATTACTCTTTCAACAGTTATATCTCTCTATACCAGACTCTGATAGCTCTTCTTAATATGCTGTGATGACATTTACATCAATGTCTTAGTTGACTGTGCAAAGAAACCTAAAGTGAATAATTAAATTGGCTATTAATTTGTTAAAAACTCATCAGAGGAAATTACAATATCCTTACAATGTATTGAATTTGAAAGAAGAACAAATGATTTTTTTTAATTTAAAACATAAATTTACATATTTGGCAACTTTGTTTGGGCATGGAAGTTTAACCGAGACCCTCCTGATTAATTCTTGGAGGTGGGACTGCCAGGAGGCACAAGGAGTACAGTCAAGATTGGGACAAACATCCTGGGAAAAAAACACTTCCATACTAATGGACATGTCTATGAGATCACCAGAAGCTGAACTTAACTTGGTGGAAACTTGCCTTATGAATAAATAGAAACATACCTTTCCATCCAAATATACAACCCAATTCAGCATTGCCAATTTATCTTAGCAAGTTTACTTCCTACAGAAAATCAATGCTATTTGTACATACCTGCAAACAATTAAAACGGCAAGATATGTCATTGACATGGCTTTTGAGATTAAAAAAAAACACACATTATAGAGTGCTTTGGGATTTTAAAATCTTGAAATAGGAGAAGGAGGAAGATATATCAACCTGCTTAGTTATCACACACTAGAGGACACTTGAAGCAGAGCAGAAGATGTATATATTTGTAGCCTCTGAAACGGAAACTTTCCCCTAGACAAGATGCATTGCAAACCAACAGTGTAGGAGTAGATCTTTTATTTTTTTTTCCTTCTCACTTTGCACCCCCCAAAATTAAGGGGGAAGAATGCGGTAGCAAAGAGTTTTGCTTGATCTATTGCTATTCGGTTCAAAATTTTATGATTTCCCGTAATGTATATTTCTTTGCTCTTAATACTCCACCTGACAGCAAGAAATCAAAATTGCAAATAGCAGCTTAGGAATGCTATTTCATTACACACCCACTGTTCTGGCATAGTACTGCACAATATTAGCAAAAGGTAAGAAAACATCCTAATTTGTAAATGAATGTCATTCTTCACATTTCAGGAGAGCTTTTTCTCTTGGGACCTCGTTTCTAAGGGTATCAGTTTATAAAACAATGTTCCTGGCAAAATAATCTGGGGACTTACCCCGCTCCATCAATCCAGCAGCCATCAACAAAGACATAAAATTTTTAAGCAGACACCTTATTTTTATTCCTCTTTCTCTTTTCTGCCTCTGGGGGGGAGTAAAAACAGTCCAAAGAAATCAGTAGTGAGATTCAAAATGTGAACACAGCTGTTGCTGAAATATCACCATGTCTTTTCCTAAGTGAAGAATAGCAGGAAAAACATTTTCTGCTCTTTTACCTTGCTTTCTGTTTGATATCCTGGGTATTTTATGTATTTTTTTTGTAATGATTCAGAATCCATACCTTCATATGCCCAGCAAGCCATCACAAAGTTTGATGATCTCAGTTGGCTAGGAGTCATTCCAAAAGTAAAATGCAG
Source organism: Pseudonaja textilis (assembly GCF_900518735.1). The sequence continues at coordinate 4,259,235 of NW_020769375.1, read as the reverse complement.
CAGGACGAGTTACACCCCTTGAATAATACTACTTGGGTGTTGCTTCAGATTAAACATATATTCATTGCATTTTCAGAAAAAAATGGATATTGGTAGGGGGAAGAAAAAATAAGTAGTTCTATCCATAAAACCCGATGCTTTACTGCTAATTTTAACCAATAACATGCTATATAAATCTATAATTCAGAGTGTAAAGTAAATTTTCTGTACTTTGAGAATCATTATTTCTCTTTTGTTTCTAGAGTCCTTGTGAAGTTGACAATGTTGATATACCCAAATTATTGCTAAATATTCAAATAATGTAATATTCATCACTTGGTTGACTACAATGATAATTGACTCTGCACCTCAGCTGTGCTTTTTCATTTCTGAAGAAAAAAATAACAGAATTACAGAGTTGGAAGAGACCTTGGAGGTCTTCTAGTCCAACTCTCCTGCCTAGGCAGGAAACCCTACAATACTTCAGACAAATGGTTATCCAACATTTTCTTAAAAACTTCCGGTATTGGAGCATTCACAACTTCTGGAGGCAAGTTGTTCCACTGATTAATTATTCTAACTGTCAGGAAATTTCTCCTTAGTTCTAAGTTGCTTCTCTCCTTGATTAGTTTCCACTCATTGCTTCTTGTCCTTCCCTCGGGTGCTTTGGAGAATAGCTTGACTCACTCTTCAAAAAAAGGTTGTACATTCTTTCATGAACTCTGACTGACTTGAAGAAAAGGAAGGATTGGTACAGTATGAGAAAAAAAAACAAATATCATGTAAGTGCTACCACTCAAAAGCATAGGAATCTTTAAAGAATAAGACTTTATAAAGCTTGGAATGAGGAATGCAGAAATCATCCAATATTCAATTTTAATCACTGATTTGATTCAACAACTTGAGTCAACCTGAGTCATTGCTTTGATTTTACCTGTCAAGTTTTCATTCAGTCCATTGATCAGAGTCATCAAATCAAGGTGATTCACCTGGTTAATTTGGTTAAACGCGTATTGGCACACACACTTTAAATCTCTAAATTAATTCAAATGCGCACAATTCAATTTCACCCCTTAAAGTGATTTAATGATTCACTTCAGAATCTTCACGTTGAACCACCTTCTAATAGAGCTGCTGAATCTCTTTCCCACTAATAATTTTTACATCTTTAAATATTTACATGGCGCTAAAGGTAGTCCTCAATGTACGACCACAATGGAGCTTCAAATTTAGGTTGCTAAGCGAGTTTTGCCCCATTTTACAACTCTTCTTGACACCCCTTGTTAAGTGACTCACTATTAAGTTTAGTAACACGGTTGTTAAGTGAATCTGGCTTCCCCATTGACTTCAATCGTCAGAGAGGTCATAGAAGGGGAACAGATAACAGATAACAGATAATGAGAGTTGGAAGGGACCTTATAGGTCATCTAGTCCAACCCCTTGTCCAAGTAGGAGACAGTACACCATTTCTGACAAATGGCAGTCCAATCGCTTCTTGAAAGCCTCCAGTGATGAAGCTCCCTCAACTTCCAAAGGCAACTTCTGTTCCATGGGTTGATTGTTCTCACAGTCAGAAAATTTCTCCTTATTTCCAGGTTGAATCGCTCCTTGTTCAGTTTCCATCCATTATTCCTTGTCTGGCCTTTGAGTACTTTAGAAAATAGCTTGATTCCCTCCTCTCTGTGGCAGCCCCTCAAATATTGGAAGGGTGCTATCCTGTCTTCCCTGGTCCTTCTCTTTACTAGACTAGCCAAGCCCAGTTCCTGTAATCATTCTTCATATGTTTTAGTCTCCAGTCCCTTCTCTGTACTTTTTCTAGAGTCAGGGGGGGAGGGGGATGACTTGAAAGAGAGAGAAAAGAATGAAGCTGCTATGAGGAAAAGAGGATGTATTCCAAGACAGGGGGGAGGGAAGGAGAGAGGGAGAGGGGAGAGGGAGGGGAGAGAGAGAGGGAGGGAGGGAGAGAGAGGGAGACACAGAGACAGAGACAGAGAGAGGGGGCAGGAGAGAAGGAAGAAGAGAGGGGGGAGGGAAAGAGAGAGAGGGAGGGAGGGAGAGAGAGAGAGAGGCAGGGAGGGAGGAAGGGAAGGAGAGAGGAGGAAGGGGGAGAGGGAGG
>NW_020769375.1:4241512-4257130 GCF_900518735.1 Pseudonaja textilis | reverse complement strand
GGGAGGGAGGAAGGGAAGGAGAGAGGAGGAAGGGGGAGAGGGAGGGAAAGCAGAGGGAGGGAGAGGGAGAGAGGGAGGGAGGGAGGAAGAGAGAGAGGCAGACAGAGAGATATTATTATTCTCCAAAGCACCAAAGGAGGCAGGACAAGAAACAATGGGTGGAAACTAATCAAGGAGAGAAGCAACCTGAATTAAGGAGAAACTTCCTAACTTTGAGGACATTTCACCAATGGAACTGCTTGCCTCCAGAAATCGAAGGTTTTGCTCCATCCCTGAAGTTTTTTTTAAAAAGTCTCGCTAGTCCCTTATCTGAAACGATATGGGGTCTCCAGCTTGAGTCAGGGGCTGGACTAGAAGACCTCCAAGGTCCCTTCCAACTCCAATTCTATATTTTATTCATTCATTCTAAACAAGATCGCCATCCCAAGGAAGAGAGGATGGTGGTATCTTGGCTTAGAAGCTATAAAGGTAGTCCTAGACTTACGACCACAATGGAGCCTAAAATTTATGTTGCTAAGTGAGACATAAGCGAGAACAACAACAACAACAAAAATAACATCTTTTTCTTCTGAGCCTTGATAATATTTATGTTGTGATTGACAGGACTACTGCAGGTGATCTGTAGAATGTAGAAATTTTCTATTTTAGGGTGCACTGAGGCGTTTTCATCTGTTTACTTGTTATATACAGGTAGTCCTCGACTTACAACCAAAATGGAGCCCAACATTTTTGTTGTTAAGGAAACCATTGTTAAGTTAAATGTTGCCCCGTTTTACGACCATTCTTGCCAAAAGTTCCCAAGTCATAAGTTAGAAGTTCCCAAGTGTTTGAATTTTGATCAAGTGACCATGGGGATACTGCAACGGTTGTAAGTGTAAAAACAGTCATAAGTCACTTTTTCAGTACTATTGTAACTTTGAACGGTCACTAAACGAACCATTCTAAGTCAAGGGCTACCTGCATTCTGGCTGCCATGAGAGGCAACAGGATTGGTGCAGGGTCATTTTGGACAAGGGACAGCCTTTGAGACATTTTTAGTTTAAGCAACATTTCTTATCATAAGGTTGAATGTTTTATATTATTGTGTCGTTTAATCTGGTTTTTATTTTAAAAGCCATTATTTTTACACCTTTCCAAAGTGTGTTGGTGTCCCAGGTTGGGCTGATCCCCTGGAAAAAGGATAGAAGGTCTTTTCAGCAGAAGTGCCTGTGGCAAACACACATGTGTGCAAAAAATACAAAGATAGGATTTTAGTTCTTTTTCCACATTCTCAACTCTGCTTCTTCTTCATTATCATCATAATTCACAATTTATTTTAAGCAGAAAAAAAAATATTATTTTCATGGGCGGAATATGATATTCATCTACTAATTTAGTGACACAGTAAATTTCAAATTTCAAACCTCTATTGTCAATGCACAACATGTGTACAGTGATATTGGCTGAGCCTCCCTTAGTGGACAACAGGAACATTTTACGGTCTCTTCTTCAGTGATTTTTTTTTCCCCACACGACAATTAAATCTCGAAAGAAGACTTCACATGGTGCTTTTTTTTTTTATTTCCTTTTTCTGGAAGCTGTATCAGTCCGGGAAGACTCAGATTGGTGCAAAGAGATATAACAGAGAACAAGAAGAAAAATACTAACTACTTCTCAGAGTAAGTTTAGGTTCAGAATTTGAAAGACATTCTGGAACAGCCTGAAAATAAAATTTTAAAAAAGAACCACACCTTACTTTGAAGGGAAAGAAAATCTTGGAGAAATCTCAAGGCAGAATCTGGTATAGTATTAATAACTTCTGATCTTTATTCCTGTTGCTTTACCTACAATTTATTATTCCACTTAGTTATTTTTTTCTTTTTCTGCAAGTGAGACATATTTATACTGCTATTCTTTTCTTTAACACTGCACTTTATTCTTTTATTTCTTGGGAACTGACAGGTCAATGTAAGTTATTTTGGCCAGCCTAAATATATATGGAAATAAAATCAATAGGAAGGCAACTTTCTGAAAAACAGATGTTTCTACTGAAAATGGGTTTTGGGTTCAGTAACTGCATACTTGAAAGTCTACTCCCCCCACCCCACACCCAAATAATGTAACAATGGTGTCTTAAACATCATAGATTGGATGCTTCAGAATTGCATCTCAATCACAACCGTGGTTTGTTATTCTGTTTGATCACTGCAGGTGAAATTGGAAAATCACAGTTAGATTTTCTGTTTAATTAAATAAGGGATCCTATACTAATGACAAAAAGGTTTAACTTGCACTATCAGACAAACCATTGAGGAACAAATGAGCAGTCCATTGTAGATTGGTTCTTAATCCAAATCAATATAAGACAATTTAAAGTAACTGCAGGTAAGTTTTCCTCGAAGCTCCACTGCCATTTTCTCTCTCTCCAGCAATAGTCTGATTCCCCTTCCAAAGTTTGATCTGCACTTTCTTGAAGCAGTAACTACCGTGTTTCTCACAAAATAAGGCCGGGTTTTATTTTTTGTTGACCCGCCCAAAAACGGCTAGGCCGTCTTTTCAGGGGTGACTTAATTTCCTCCCCCACCTAGAGCGGCCCATACGCACGTACCTCGCTGCGAGGCCGCTTCTATCGGCCGACGAAAGCTCCCCGAAGGCAGAGTCCCCAGCTGCTTCAGGGCGTGGCTTGGCTGCCTGTGTGCCCTTGCCTTTAGGCAGTCTCTTTTGGGCGATGGAAGCTCCCCAAGTGCAGTCACCAGCCGCTTCCATCGGCCGGTAGAAGCGGCCTCAGGGCGAGTGCACACACATACTCGCCTCGCCCCGAGGCCGCTACTACCGGCCAATGGAAGTGGCTGGTGACTGCACTTGGGGAGCTTCCATCGCCCGAAAGAGACTGCCTAAAGGCGAGGGGACACGGGCAGTCATGCCACGCCCTGAAGCAGCTGGGGACTCTGCCTTCAGGGAGATTCTATCAGCCAGAGGGGTATTCTAGCCTAGGCTACCTGCAGAGCACTCCTAAAGGCAAGTTTTCTCCCCACCCATTTCCCCCTTCCCCCCCATTTCTCTTCACCTCATGTAGTTCTAACAATGTGAGAAATGGTGGGGAAACGCATGGTTTAAATAGGCCTAAGTTTGGGGGGCGGGGCTTAATTTCACCTCATGCCTAGAAATCATGCTGGGCCTTTCTATTGGTGGAGGCCATATTGTTGGAGAAACACGGTACATCTTCCTTATTTTTTTTAAATAGACTATTCTTCTAACCTTTTAGTCAATTAGAAAAGGTCTTTAGCTCTAGTTTCAATTTCTCCTTAATTGCAAGATAGCTACGATGAACTTCTGCACTTCCGTTTCCCATGACCACATTTCCTCTATTAAGTAGGAAAATCTTCTTATTAACGCCAAATATCATTTTTTGTTACTTTTGAACTCCTGACCAGCATAGCCCCACAAGCTAATAGCAAGCATTTTGCAAACTCCAAGAACCAAAGACAAGGCTATGTTCACATCATGCATTGAATAGATAATTAGCCAATCATTGCTGGGTTTTCTCCTGATAAACTGTACTATATAATCCTATCCTGTGTGGTCATTTCATTGTTCAGTGTTGTATATGATACTGGAATATTGGCTTGAGTAAACCATGCATTTACTTTAATAGTGGAAAATATGAATATAGCCCAAATGATTTGAAGTTCCATAATTTTATACCCCTACATACAACAAAGACTATGTATCCCAAAATAAGTTAGCTCCATTCATGAGAATGGGATTTTCTGCAATAATTGATGTTCTCTCTCTCCCCCACTCCTTCCATCTCTCTCACTCTCCTATTATCTGTCTGTCTGTCTGTCTATCTATCTATCTATCTATCTATCTATCTATCCATCCATCCATCCATCCATCCATCCATCCATCCATCATCATCATCATCTATCATCTCTCTGTCATTATTGATCTTCCTGTTTGTTTTTCTCAAGCTTTGAAAATAAGGTAAAAGATATCTTCAGTCTATTGTTCTATTCTTGCCCTCCTTGCTGACTATCTTATTTCATTCGGGATTAGTCAGTTTTACAATTAATATTGGAAGAAAAGGAGAAAATTTGGTTTTATAACAAAGAACTAATAGTTGACTAACTTCATTCCCAAATGGTGCTGCTCTATCATTTAGTGCAGTATATTCTTATAGAAATGGCTGAGAGAACCATTAATCAAAAATCAAAGATAGTAAACGACAGGGTTCTTTTCCCTCGATCCAGATCATGTAGAGCTGAAAACAACTGAGTGACTGAACAATATATGATACCATTTGTCCTTTTGGGCCACTTACCAGTGAACATTTTGAGAACATATGGCCAATCTTGCAAACTAACTACCAGCAAAACAAGGCTTTCTATAACATCTGCTTTAACACTGAGCATACTTTTTCTTGATATAGGAGTACATTTCCAAAGTATTTGGCTGCAGCTACTTATTATTTCATTTTGCAAGAAAATTATTTCCATTTTGGAATTGTTGGAAATAAAAATAATAATGATGATGTTGGAGAGAGATCTGCATTTTGATTATCATTTTTTTTAGCGTGCCAGCTTTGCAATTATGGTGCTTAAAAATATTTTCAAATGCAAAAATCAAGGGGGGGACAGAGAGAAGGTGGAGGGAATGGCCCCAGACACATTTTATGTCCCATGGTACAATATGGAGAAATAACTTCTTAGAGAATTGAGGACTCTTGAGAATATAGACATGAGTTGGCCATCTTGATTGTTTATACACAACACCAGAGTATTCAAACTATTTATTGCACAATAGTTAAAACTAAGCCACCAGAGTATCTCTTCAAGTAAAAAAAAACATGCAGAATGCAGAGGAAAACTTTCACTAGAGTATCATTAAGTAGCATTAAGTGCAGTGGGAATTACACCAAAAGATTTTTTTTTATTCCAATGCAAATCCAACATACATACATACATATATATATATATGTTATGTCCCACCTTCCAAAAATAAACAGATAAGGCTGAAAGCAGCAGTCCTCGCAAACAAAGGCAGCAACCAGGAGTCTCCACCGATCACAGCTGTGGCCAGCCTCCACAAAACAATCCAAAATAATAGTTCCAACAAATCCAATTCAAACAAAAATACTTCAGACCCAAATCCTCCAAGTCAAAGTCTTCAGCTCTCCTTGCAGACAATTTGTTCCCGACAAGAGTGCAGAGTCATCCCTCTTCCTTTTATAGAGCAGCAGCTAATTAGTCTAATTACTGATCTGCCCTCCTCCTGTGCTCCCGTTGGTTTCTCTCGTCAGGAGACGCCTGCTTCTGATATCCACCCAGCGATTATCTAAATTATTACTTTCACCTGAAGACTTCCTGGCTGATAACCTGATTGAGAAGCCGAGGAGGTTGAAGGTTCAGGCCGGTCCTGCAAATCAAATGTCCTCCCTTGTAACATTCTCATTCAAAACTGCAGGCAAAACTGTTAGGATTCCCTTTTGAAATTCAAACAGTCATTTCACGATCAAATCAAACTACAGGGAGTAACGTTCTCATTCAAAACTGCAAGCAAAACTGTTAAGATTCCCTTTTGAAATTCAACAGTCATTTCACAATCAAATCAAACTAAAGGGAGTAACGTTCCCTGGTTCTGACGTCAATCCATGATCTAACAGTCATCAGATTCAAAGTTCCTAACAGGATTGGACCTTCCAATCACAACATATATATATATATATATATATATATATATGAAAGCCACATTCTCAGATGTTATCTCTTTCCATGTCTGATGTGTTTATAGTGGCCCAAGGGAATCAATTCAATCCTAGGACGTAATACAGCATTGTCTAGTAAATATAACCACTGAACAGGAAATATATACCCTAGGTACAGATATAGCGATATACTTACATATACAGTTTTCAGATTAGCAATAATCTCAAAAATACAAATGGAGTTTAAAAATCCAGAGGAAGATAATTAGAAAAAAGAAACTCAACGTATTTTCCTATTCAAAATTAAAAATTGTGTAATTTTTATTAGTGTTTTTATAATTTTTTAACTTTTTCTCTAATCTCCATTGTTTTATTTATTGATATGAAATATTAAGAATACATATGGTTTATGTTTTCAAGAACATTACATAATAAAAAATCAGCTAAAATTGAACATGTTACAGGCAATAAGTCCATCATGTGGTTTGAAGATCTGTATTTGAAGTGCAGTCGAGTTTGTTTGTTTTTTTACTAGATATATACCTAGCAGAAGTAATGGTTTGCAGGTATATTTTCCAATATATACTCAATGTTTTTTCTGGATTCGTTGGTTCCACATGTACTGAAAAAAAAAACTCAAAAGCCAAGGAAAATTGTAAAGAAAAAAAATTTGAAAAGTCCAAACAAAAAACTTGCAAGCAAACAATTAGGCATGCACAAAAAATAATTCCTGTTTTCTTTCTCCTGTACTCTGCCCTTCATTCAAATAATCAACTGTCAGGTTACATAAATTGTCCCCAATTAATTGAAGAACACATCATGCTGAAATATAAGCATTTATTTCCTAAAGAAAGGGAAAAGTGCAAACAAAAATCCACATTGTAAACAAAAAGAAAATATATATATATAATCTCTTAACTTTGTATGTAGTTTTCTTTCCTCTTCCCTTTCTGCTGCTTGCTATTTCTCTAAAAACATAAAAATAACATGAAGTTGCTGTCTTTTTAAAAATGTTTTGAAACTTATTTAGATGAACTTGTTTAGTGGAAGGGAAGTTGTATATTGAATATATTGCAAGATAAACCATTTTTTTCTTTTGTCCTATTATTTGTCTTTGCATTTTTAAAATTCACTTCATTATATTGAGGGCCACATCAGAAACTAGGACTGTTGTGGATGACCACCCATCCATGTTGCCCATGGCCCATGGCCCATGGCCCATCTCCCAACACCAACTCCCCATCTCCCAATGCCACCAATGCTGTGGCCCAGACAGAGATAGTCAAAGGGTCAGATGTGGCCCATGAGCCATAAAATACCCCGGTTTGTTATATTGTCATCTTAGGGTCATTCAAGTGGTGCTAAATCAAATTAATTAAAGTAAATACATTTCTCTTCTTTGAAGTTCATGGACTTTTGTATATCATTCTGGTGGCTTGAACTGATCCAGTTGGCTTCTGTGCCTACAGGAGGACTAGTAACTGAATCCCCTTTCCTAATTCAGCACCTTAACCAGGATCCCACACTGACTCTCGCGTTCCTTACATAAAATCTATGAATAAATATGATCATACAAGGATTCTTATTAATATAGAATTATGGCAGGCTACCCAAAGTAGCATGGTTTGAAAAATCAAAATAGAATGTCAGCTCAATGATAAGCAGAACAAAACAGAAAGAATAGCGAAAGGGAAGAAGATGATATGTGAAGGTGAAACAATATGAGAAGTTGGCTTTTGGCATTTTGAATGTACAGTATGTAGTCATCTTATCCATCCATATCTTCTGAGGAGCAAGCTCTATTAATCTTAGTGGGACTTATGCCAAGTAAGCATGTATAGGATTTAGTCTTCACACAAGTTATGGTCAATTAATTTTTTTTTTACAGAACAATCCTATTCGTGTTTATTTGAAAGTAGATCTCATCAAGGTCTTTCTTAAAATTTTGAAAGGCAGAACATTTATTTATAGTCGCTCTCTCTCTTTACTATTCCTTGACTCCTACATCAATATATTTTTCTTCGCTGAAATTTCAGAACTCACCTCGCTGATTAAAGCCTGGTGAATGACTGAATTAAGCCATTTAACTTTCTTGGCAGGCTTTTTGGTTATTGATTGCCACGGTCTCCTCGGTAGGGCTGAGGACATGTGACTGGCCTAAAATCACCCAGCTGGGTTGTGCCTAAGACAAGATTAAAACTCATGGTCTCCTGGTTTCCAGTCTGCAGTACACGAAAAGTCAGTTTAACGCTGGCTTTCCCATACATTAAATAGGTATTTATCTTTTATTCATTCATTCTTTTTTTTTAATACCCAGGATTTTAAACACTTTTCAAGTTTTTCTTTTTAAAAAGAGCCCATTCCCTTAACTGCTCTGCACAACTTACAAATATGCAGAATAGCTGTTTGTGTGCATGCATGCCTTTGAATCAATGTTGACTCCTGGCAACTGTCACAGAAGCAGAACAATGGAGTTGGAAGGGACCTTGAAGTTCTTTTAGTTCAACTCCCTGCTCAAGCAGGAGACCCTGGCCTATAGCATTTCAGACAATGGTTGTCCAGTCTCTTCTTTCTAAAAAGCCTCCAGTGATGGAGTACCCACAAAGGCAAGCCATTCCACTGGTTAATTGTTCTCACTGTTAGGAAATTTCTCCCGAGTTCTAGGTCGTTTCTCTCCTTGATTAGTTTCCATCCATTATCTCTTGTCCTGCCTTCAGGTGCTTTGGAGAATAGCTTGACTCCCTCTTCTTTGTGCTAGTCTTTCTTTTCACTAGACTAGACAAACCCAATTCCTGAAGCTGTTCATATGTTTTATTCCCCAACCCCTTAAGGATCTTTGTTTGTACATCTTGGCCTGCAGGAGTCCCTGCTGCTTTTTAGGCAAGATTTTGCCATGGCCTCTTTCCTAAATCTGAGAGAAAATGGTTGAATCGAAATCACTCAACTGGCTTTGTGCTTAAGGCAGGACTAGAACTCATAGTCTTCTGGTTTCTAGCCTGATGCCTTAACCATTACAACAAACTGAATTCCATGCTGTTTGAGTCATAATTTAGATAAAAGAGCTACACCAATGAAATTACAATTATAACCCAATTGACCCAATCTGAGTAAAATAATTTTTGCCATAGGCAAGTTACTTTATCATAACTTGTGCTTTTGTTTTATTAAAACAATTCCCTTTACTATTCTACTTTCCCTTTTTAATTCCAATGCTTTTTTCTTTTCTTTTCTTTTGGTCTTTTCCCTATTTGCCCTGCCAAAATAATATCTCCTCCTATGTTTGGCTCGTCATCTTTCAGTCAGTTCCCACCCATTTACTGTTCTTTGCATTCACTGTAATATGATTATCGACAATGCACGGACTTATTCCTTTGGAATACTGGTTATTTTAGAAGCCTAATCAATGGACATCACAAATAGAGGGGAAAAAAAATCAAACGACACTTTGGTGTATGGCAAAACACTTAACAATGTCAAGCACAAAATAATCCAGCAAGGAAACAAGTCAAGGCTAATTGAGAGTTGGTAAACAGAGAGTGTTCCAGCAACCATTTTCTAGTAACTTTAGGCTTTATACCTGTGCTGCTTTCAGTAACAGGCCATTAGCTGCTTTCAGTGTCTTATTCATTTAGTCTTGCAGAGGAAAAGTTACTCCTGGCTTCTGCTTTCTAAATGAACAGTTATTCACCTAGGCAGATACTGACTCTGTATTTTTTATGCCTTCAAGTCTTGGTAGACAGTAATGGTGTTACTGTTGTGGTTCGCCGGCAGCCTGTGCAGATGGCAGCGGAATCAGACAGTGGGGAAGAACAGGGACCAGTCAGGGAGTCTGGGGAGGACTCGGACGAGGGCCCTGCATCCGATGCAGAGCTGGAGCCAGGATCATCTGGGAGTTGTGTACTGACTTTGGAGCCTCCGGAGTCTGGCAACAGGGAGGCAGAGGAACCAGGGGAGCCTGTTCCCAGTGCGTGTGTGCGCAGAGCTGCTAGAAGGCAAGAGCAGCTGAGACCAAAGGGGTGACTCAGGAGTAAGGCTTGGAGGTGATTACCCCTCCCCTAAGGAAATGCAAAGGTAGAGAAACCTTTGCAGGAAGCAAAGTCATTCACTCTGTTTGGATTAATCCTTGAAGCTCTGTGTGGATTTGTACTTCGGTTGGGTTTTTTTATAGTTCATTCGGCCCTTTAGTTGTTGACAGCAACTCAAAGGAGATAAAGGTGGGTGCTTATCTTGAGAGACTGGTTGGGACTCATTAGGGGCTGGGAATAAACATAATTCCCAGCATTGAAATAAAACAAGAGTTGTTTTAACTGTGTGCTTAATTACAGTCTCAGGAAGCCTTGGTCAGAACAGTTACCAAATTGAGGCTGTCTAGAAGTCTAGTACATGACAGCAATGAGTAAATGTTCTAGATCTTTTTTTTTTCTCCACCTATCATCATTTCAATTTTTTTTTCAGTCCAATTGTAATAGCCTGGTTCTCTTTCAAAGGGAAACTCTCTCACTGGTCCAAGATTTCTACTAAAGAGGTACTTTGTTATTTCCAAGCTGCATTTCCTATTCATTTACACAAATTACAATACTTTGAAAAAAACCACAGTTATATAATAATTGTAGTTGATATACATACATACATACATACATACATACATACATAAAATTGTATGTAAAAATATTTTCCTTTAATTATATTGTTTTACTTTGTAAAGCACTTTAATGTGTTTTTTTCTTTTTCTTTTTAACAATGTATGTATTTTATCTTTATGTTCTGTTTTTCCCTCTTTTTATCATTATTTTAAAAGCAAATAGGGAACAAATTAAAAAAAAAAGACCTGACTTTGGTGGGGCAGGAAGTGAAAGCAGTAATAAGTTGAGCTCATAGTACCCGTTAATCCACAGTTGTTTGGCTTACATTGAGTACACTGTATGAACCAAGCCACTGTCAACCATAACTTAAGTTTCAATACTTGCAAATCCAGCCAAATGTTGTTTAATCAATGGACCATGGTTCCACAAATCATGCTTTGGCCATTAGCACTTAGCAGGTGTTCACATGGGTATTGGGGCCTGTAAAGTGGAAAAAGAAAGCTATGTTTAAATGAGAACTAGGAAGATCCATCCACAACTGGCCCAAAGAGAGGCAATCCCGATTTTACCTGTTGGGGTTGAGGAAAGCAAAGCTAAAGAGCATTATTAGCAGGCCTTACGCATGTAATCAATTCCACAGCACTAAAGAAAGGGACACCATTCTTTGTTCTTGAGTGGATTTATCTATTATACTGCCAACAAAACCCTCAGTGGTTTACAATACAAATGATGTCTTCAAACCTGGAGCAAAAGGGCTATTCTGTTAAAAGGAAAAGAAGCAAATTTCTCCTCCAGTAGCATTCTATAGTAGTCTGTAACTGGCGACTCATTTGTTTTGTTCTTGCTGGTCTTGGCCTCTTCTCTCCTGCCCTTCTCCTTCAGCCTCTTCTTGGCAGGCTTCCCACCTTTGCTGCTTCACAGGTTACCTCTACTGCTTTCACTTCCTTATCTGTTGTCCTCATTTGGCTCTCCTTGCCCACTCTTCTCGGCTACAAATGATTTCCAAATATTTCTGGTTTATTTTTTTTTCCTTTTCCTCTTTCTTTCGCAACTCTATTCCTTTTCTGTTTTGCCTTTTTCCTGGGTTTCTTTCTGCTTTTTTGAGCTGAGCATGAAAGCTCAACTTCTTCCAATTGTGTTTTCCTTCCTTCCTTCCTTCCTTTCCTCCTTCCCAACCTCCCCCTCTACTCAGTGTTCTGCATGTGAAATATTGCAAACTTGAGCCACATCTTCTTCTTGTCACTAGAAAAGCTGCCTAGTCACAAATTTTAGAGAGCCACTGATTAGCCGTGAAAACAAAATTCAGCTACAGCCATCTTCTTTTGGACAGCTCACTTAGTCCTTGGAGGAAAAGATTTTAGATGTATCCTCAATCAGGTTTCCAACTACACGCTCAAATATGGTTGATGCGGAGCTCAGCAATTTTACACAAAGTTGAAGAGATAACAGCAGAGAAGTAATGTAAACAAAGCAGGGGCTCTGACAGAAGCCTGTCTGAATAGTTTCACTTCCAATAGGAATATCCAGAACAGAAGTCAAATCCAGTCTGAAAGTCAGATAGCCAAGGTGGATTTGTCAGCCAGTCCAAGGATACAACACATGAGCATCACACAATAGTCAGAGATCAGACAATTGTTCCAGCAAAAGAACACGGGTCAGGGCTGCCTCTTAAATCAGTTGACAGCAAGCTGTCACTAATCAAGTTTTGTAACCTTGTATGCCAAGAACACCTTTGCTCTGCTTTCCTCTTTACACTCCAACTTATATTACCCTCATCTGAATGCTCCAACTCTTCACCTATGTTTGATCAGCCTCATGTCGGTCTTGGCTTTGTGTCCTGAGGCTGACCTCTCACAGGTCCTATTGTTTTTGCTTCTTCATATTCAGAGTCATCCAGATTCCTGGATCATGATGAGATTCCTCATCATGGGTGCTGATGAGACAAGTCTCCAATTTTTCTCCCATTTTCCACACTATTCAAAGACCATATTGTGAGGAAAATTCTAGACTACACAGAAATGGACAGGCTGACTTTAGAGTTAAAGGATAGAGAGGAATCAATATATTATTCAGTCTGGGATGCCTGGTGGTATATATGGTTTGAGAATAGAAAGAAAAGTAATATTGTAACTAATTAAAGAATATGAAGTTATATATACTGAATGTAGAATTAACAGAAAATGTACTATGTAACAAGTGTATAAGGAAGGAGTAAGGAATAGAGAATGAATAGGAAAAGTAATATGTAGTTATTGCAATGTACCGTATTTCCCCATGTATAAGCCACCCCTTTTTTCCAAAATTTTCAAGCCCAAAAAGTAGGGGGGTGGCATATACAAAGCAGGTACACTTTTTATACGTGAAAAATGCATAAAATAATAAAGTAGGAATAAACTGGTTTTCCAGCAGTATGCTATACTTTTTTGTAAAAATTGTACGTGATGATACGATTACGAGTGCGAGTACGCGATAGAAATGCATACGCTAGGCATCGGCCTGAATGCTTCGTTCCTACTCTCGTTCCGATGCGTAGATTGCTAGCGTCGCCCGCACCGCTTTCGGCGTCATGACCGAAGTTGTAGATCTAGACGTCGAATTTTGTTTCTTTGTAAATTTTCTTTCTTCATAACTTGTTTCTCTAATAAAATATTTTTTTCAAAACTTCACAGTCCAAAAATTGGGGGGGTGGCTTATACAAAGGGGGTGCTTATACATGGGGAAATACGGTAATAGAAAATTAAGCATAAGAATATGGTTAAGAAATGTAAATGATGTCTTCAACATTGATGTAATTGTGTTTTTATGTTTTTTAAATTGTCGGAAAACTGAATAAAGTTTATTTGAAAAAGAACAAAAGCAAAGAACATATTGTGGTATACACACACACACTTTGTGAGGTTCCTATTACCTATGGAGGAAGTCAGGTGATTGGAAGTATTTGAAAACTGTCACATTAGCAAACAGATATTTGGCAATGAGGGCCACCAATTTTATGCTAGTATAACTTTCTGCTAACTCAAACATGATGGATATCATTTTAGCTAAGTACTGTAGAGATAAAATTATCTGTAGATGTATGTAAGGTGAATACATCGATGTATTTATTTAAACAGGACAAATTTTCCATGGAATTTGCTGCCACCAGATATATTGATGACCACAATTTAGGAAGTTTTAAAGAAGAAACTAGATACGTTCATGAATGTCAGTTCCATCCATGGAAATGGCTATCTACAGCGTTACAAGCCAAGGCAAACATTTCTTTGAATTGAGCTTGCCTCCAGAAAACTTAATTTAGATGTTATAATTTTGGGGTTTATAAACATGCTAAGCCAAACTGAAGCAAATCACACCCTACCTTAGCTCAGTCCATGAGTATTACTATACTGAGTATTCCAGAGTATATTCATTCCTTTTGTAGTAATGAGGGGGAAAAAAAAACCTGGATCCACATTAGAAAAACACAATGACTTTCAAGTAGTCCCTGAATTTTATGCTTTAGCTTTTTTTTGTTGCTGTTTTTGTTGTTCTCTTGTGTTTGGTAACTTTGAGATACCCAAGGCATTTGAAATAAAGACCCCCCCCAAAAAAGAGAAATGCTAGACTGAAACTAATTTCTCTCTCTCTTTGCCTCTCATAACTCTACCTTTTAGAAGATATTCAAAAGAGAGTAACAATAAACTAAAGGAGGACAATGGATATCATACAATGCACTGATTTTTTTTTAAAATAATAATTTCAGAAGGCAAGGAGATTTATCTCTGTGATCAAGGAACTCATATTCTTTTCTTCACTGGAAGCAGAATTGCATTGCTTCATGTCTCAGCAGGTGACAGAACTTCGTTATTGGAAGTGGGATGTGCTTTCTTAGTACTTGAATGGGGCTCATGAAATGGTATTCATTGATCCAAAAATAAAGCATGAATATATGAGTAAGAGTAATACCCACATAGGTGTATGATTATTTGAATGTTTGTGCTTTCTCTATCTCCTTTTGCAAGTGGTTATGAAGAAGGAGAGGAGGAAGAAGGGAAGATACTGAGGGAAAATGTTATACTGGCTTTACCAGCAGAAGGGAAAACCTCCTCAGAGCACCAATGTTGTTACCTAGTTTGGCTAATGAAATGTCTGCAAGAAAACAACCAAGCTCAGGGACCTCTTATTTCAACCCTGAGCTACAAATATTATCCTTTATGGGGAAAGTAGCCCAACAACCCTCATGAAAAGATGGAACTCACTGAAATTAAATGGCCAGGGTTTTTTGGGGTGTGTGTGGGGGGAAGAGTCACTTAAAAATAAACAGCGTTTACTAAAGAGAACTTTCAGCTTATCGGACATGGAATTCTTCTGAGTAAGAAGACGACACCAGTACCACTTTCAGTAGAAACCAGATTCATCCTATGGTCTTGCTTGGAGCTGAAAACTGAGTTTTTGACCAAGATCTGAATGTTGCCCACTCATTCTGAAAATCCTATCTAAAACTTTCACCCTTCATCTTTCTCCTGTAAGTGAAGGATGATGATTACATGCCATCCAGTTCTTGTGGACTCTTTGAGAGTCTATCCGTGATGATCTGCCTCTCATCTCCATCACCACTGAAGCTGAGTCTATCCATCTTGCTATGGATCATCCTCTTCTCTTTCCTTCCTTCTTGCCCAGCATTAAGAGCCTTCCCCAGAGATCCAAGTCTCCAAGGTGGGACAATTAGAGTTGGTCATTTGTGGCTCAGGGGAGATGTCTGGGTTGATCTGTTCAATGACCCATTGGTTTGTCTATGGAAATTCTCAGTCATCCAGGTTATGGTTGTCCCAAAGGTGTTCTCCCCCCGCCCCCCCCCCCTGCAAAAAAAAGCAGATGGAATTTGTTTTTTTTCTTTGAGGACATGTGGCTTCTCACCCAAGAAGCTTCTTGGATGAGAAACGTCCCCAAGGGAAAATAAAGTCCAGTTGCCCTTTGAAAAATCACCTTTAGGATCCATCGGTTTGTTTTCTTGGCTGTGCACCGCCTTCTCAAGAATCTTCTCAAAATTTAAAATTCAAAAGCGAATGAACCCAGGTGAGGTCCTCTGAACTTGCTTGGTTTCTGCAGGCGTTTCATTACCCTAACCAAGTAACATCTTCAGGGCAATAGTGAAGAAAGCTCTCCTCCTTGCCCAATGCCCTACTCTTGTTCTCAACTCCTTCTCTCTCTCCCCTCTCCCTCTTTCTCTTTCTTTCTCCCTCCCTCTCTTTGCCTCTTTCTTTCTCTCTTTCTTCCTCCCTTTTTCTTTCCCTCTCTCTTTCTCTCTCTCTCTCTTTCTCTCTTTCCCTCTCTTTCTTTCTCTCTCTCTTTCTCCCTCCCTCTCTCTTT
>NW_020769375.1:4211934-4241502 GCF_900518735.1 Pseudonaja textilis | reverse complement strand
CCCCCCCCCCCCCAAACTCTCCGCACGGCGTTCCCAAGGAAGGGGATTCCCAGCAGGCATTCCAGCAGACAGAATTTGCCGCGCGACAGAGAGAGAGAAAAAGAAAGAACTCTGCAAATCGCGGCTTTCTGGCAGATAAGAGGGGGGGTGTTAGTGGTGGAATGTCTTTAAACACAAACCAACACCCCCCACCCCCACCCCCATCATAAAGGCTAGAAAGTTGAGCGCTCGCTAGCCTGGGCGGAGAAGCGGGAGGGTGTGCGGGAAACCCCCCCCTCCACCCACCCCGTCTCCTTCCTCCGTCCTCCCCCGGCCCCCTCCTCACTTTCTCTCCAGCACAGGCCTTTTAGACCGGCCTCCCAAGGCGGTCGAATCCGAAGTGCCGGGGGAGAAAAAAGAGGAGGAGGAGGAGGAGGAGGAGGCGTCTCACTCATCATTCCCTCGCTCACTTTTCCCACCTCGCGCTTCCTTTTCGGCGGGCAGGAGGGGCGTCGGGCGCGAGCGTCGGGGGGAGCGCGCGCGCGCGCGGGCGGGCGAGCGGGGGGGGGGGCTGAGGGAAGGGAAGGGAGGCGGGCGGGGAGGGAGGGGGAGCGCGCGCGGAGCCCGTCGGCGTCTGAATGAGCGGATTTATTTCGGAATCTCCCTCCCTCCCTCCCTCCCTCCCGCTCGCGTCGCCGGAGATGGGCTTTGGCAGCCGCGCTCGCTGCTGTTGCTGTTGCCGCTGCACCCGCCGCCGCCGCCGGAAAGCCTCGCACCGACAGACGAAGCCCCGGCATTGAAAAGAAAAGAAAAAAGAGAGAGAGAGAGAAGGAGAGAAGGAGAGAGAGAGAAGGAGAGAGAGAAGGAGAGGGGGGTTCGAAGCCCCAACTCCGCCGCCCTTTGGCCCCGAAAGAGAGAGAGGGAGCCCCGACACAGCCTCCCGGCGGAGGAACCCTCCGAAAGTGAAGCCAGCGACCCAGCGACCCTCCCGGGACAGGACAGGAAAGCGAGGCGGCTCAAAGGGGCTGCCTGAAGAGCAACACTTGCCGCCCCGCAACCCGACAGCCGACGCCAAGAGGCGGGGGGGCTCGCCGGCGGCGGGCGGGCGCTCGAGCAAGCTCGCCCGGACCGGGCGGCCACCCACCGCTCGCCCTCTCTCGTTTGACCGAAGGCAAGGCGGACGCCGCCGGACACGTCTTCCCTCACCTTGGTCCGAGGTTTTTGGGAAGCGCACCGGCTTCTCCGGGCTTGAGCCGCCGTCTTTCTTTCTCTCCTCTCCCCCCCCCCCCCCCCCGCCCCCCCCCGGCCACCCCGAAGTGGTGGGACTTCGCCAAACGGGGTTTTTTTTTCTTCCTTCTTCTTCTTCTTTCCTCTCCTTCGAGCCGGAAACAACCCCGTAAGTCCTGCTTTGGAGCATGATTATTATGAGTATCATCCTCCTCCTCCTCATCATCATCATATCCTCCTCATCCTCATCCTCCTCCACCCCCCCCCGCGCATCAGAAGTGGCACCTTTCTCCCTGCCCGAGGAAGGTTCTCACGTCAGAAGAAGGGGTGTGTGTGTGTGTGTGTGTGTGTGTGGAAGGACTGTTGTGTGTGTGTGTGTGTGTGAGAGAGAGGGGGTGTTGTTGTTGCGGGGGTGGTGATGGCTCCGTCGGGTTGGAAGGCAAAAAAAAAGTGTGTCTAACTCCGACCGTTCAGCTACGAATTTTTTTTTTCCCTGCCTCCTTCCTGGCTCTGCCGTTCCTGGAGAGGAGGGAGAAACGGCGGAAGGTGCCAGTTTTGTGGTGCGAGGTGCACTTATTGAAGGGGGGGGGGGGGGGGGGGGCTTGGGTTTTCAAGCTCTAGCGCACTAGCTTCTCCATCTTCCTCTTCTTACCCCCCCTCCCCTTCCTTATTTTCCACCTAGCTGGAAGATAGGCTTACAGTCAGATTTTGAAAGACATTGAAATTAAACCCCCTTCCCCTTTACAGACACACACACACACTGCACACACTCCCATAGAAAAAAGAATGAAAAAGGAAAAAAAAAAAGAAGGGGAAGGAAGCCATCCGTTCACCAGACCCATATATGATAGAAGAGGAAGGTGCAATGGATGGAAAGAGAGGGATCCTTCCTCTTTTTTCAAAATAGCAACATCTCCTGGACCACTCTGAAGGAGGAATCATAGAATCGTAGGGTTGGAGGTCTTCTAGTCCAACCCCCCCACCCAAGGCAGGAGTCCTCATCCCATCTTTGACAAATGAATGTCCAATCTTTTCTTCAAAGCCTCCAGTGATGGAGCTTCCACAACTCCGGAGGAGACAAACTGTTCCCTTGCTTAAATAGTTCTCACCTTCCTGAAATTCCTCTTATTCCCAGGTTGGAACTTCTTCTAAGGAGCTTCCATCCATTCCTTGCTTCTTGCCCAGGAGAACCAGAACTAGCTGTCCAGTCTCCTCCCGGTTTCCCAAACCAGGCAGTGTTTGAGTTATGCAATAGAGGGCATCCCTGCAGAAAACAGTCCTCTTATCTACAAGTTGTTTCTCTCCTCCTCTATTTATTCCCTCTATTTGTCCTGCTTCAGAAGCAGAGCAGCTTAATGCAAAACGAAACTTGCCGGAATCACCTTAGCTCCGGTCTCATATTAGTGGCATCTTTGCCAAACAGAGCAAGCTCAGTAGACATTCAAAGGCAGTTCTTCTTCATCTGTCTCTTCCTTTCCAACCCCCCACCACCACCACCACTACCACCTTCAGCATTTCATTCTGAATCGAGGAAGGGTCAGGGCTTGGAAGAATAATATGTTCTTTTGCATTTCTGCTTAAATCTCACAGCTTCTGGAGGTAACATCCCCATCAAGCTGTCAGTCTTCCCTGCAGAGTACAGTGAGCCATAGCAGAACATTTTGTTCAGCTGGGGAGTGGGGGGTGGGGGGGAGGAAGCAAATCAGATGAAGGCTCGGAGGCTAGGGAGGGCTGCCTGCAGATCTGCCCTTTCCTGTGGGTGACATGGTGATGGTGAAAGACTATGTAGGAAAAAATAGTGGACTGACAGCATTAGTAAATGCTTGTGGAGCGACAGCATTAGTTAAATGCAGATTCCATGGTGATTTGAAGCTTACAGCTTCTATCTTAACTTGAACAGCTTGAAGAGCGAACAAGATGGAACCATTCCAAAGACAAATGAAATACGGATGCCAACAGGTACCAAACTCTTAAGTCTAAACCCCATTTTTAAAATTCCCTTTCCCTTGGCTAGAGAAATACCTGTGATGCATGGTTAGCTTGAAAACTATTGATCCTTCAGAAGGGCCAAGAGGTCAAGAGAGACTGCTGATACCAGGGGATATCTCTGCTTCTTTATAAGTTGACCCCATAGTGTTAATAGCTGGTGGTCTCGAAGCTTAACTGTCTTTGCATAAACAGAAATCTTATCGTCTGTCCACTTCAGTTGCAAGGAAACAGTGTGAGAGTTAATGGAGTTATGCCAAACCTTTTCAAGTTCATTCACTCTTTTTTTTAAAAAAAAAAGCCCAAAGAAATGTATTGGGGATGGAATAAGGTACTTAGTTTTAACAAATGGATTGGGTTTTCTGAAAGCCTGTTTCCCTTGGCATTGTTGCAACTTCTTTGGAAGTAGACTTGAATAGAACTGCCCTATGTGAGGCTTTGTGAAGAGGTAAGGAATCCAGCAAGGATTCTTTGCAAATTAAAATTGAAAATATGGACAACGGGAATGCTTTTTGCAGAAATACAAGTTCGCTTAAAGTATCCAAGCCAGAATGATCCAACTGTAAATGGTATCAGTTATGAGGCTGGTTAGAAAAGCTGTAGTATGTTAAGGAATGAAAGCTGAAGATTATGATAGTGTTGTGCTGCAATGGCACTAAAGCATCACTCATTATCACTAAATGAAAACACTATCAATAAATATGCATAAATCAATCTGTGCTTATCATAACTGTTGTGTAAGCTTTTTGCTGACCACTTTGGCTTTAACAAAATGAGAAGGGGAGAAAAAAAAAATCATGTGGAGGAAACAAAGGGTAGCTATGAAGTAGTTTAATCTTTGCATACCTGTCTTCATCTATGCAGACCCAATATCAGACAGCAGAGTCTTCCCCATGAAACGCGGCTGATTTTGCTCTTCCTTTTGAAATATTGTTCTTTATAATTTTCATCCTCTCTCAAGCTTAAAGTATAGGATGCATCATATCATAGGTAACCATGATCAGACAAGTACTTGGTTGAAACTTAGGGAGGGACCCGTTCAGGTAGGAAATAAATAGCAGCCATCGGTTGTCATCAACGGTGTGTGTGTGTGTGTGTGTCTGTGTGTGTGTAATATATATATATGTTTCCACTACATGGAATCAGTTGACTCCTCAAAAGACGTTAGAAGGCAAATGTGCATTTTAAATCAAAGGTCAGAGTTCTTGACAAATAACAGTTTAAATAAATCTCTCCAGCTAACTTTCTATCTGCTGCATACAATCCACAATTTTTTTTCTGTTTCCCTTAAAAAAAGAATCTTTCCCTAACATCCTGGCAGGGAACTCTGCTAATCATAACCTATAAAGAATAAGAACCAGGCTTATTTGGATTTTGCTTTTAGCTGTAATTAAAAGGTTGCCAAAGTAGTTCCAGTTCAGTCTAGATCTATTTTCAGTTTGGTTCGGGTTTATATCCATATAAAATAGCCCCAACTGTATTTTATCACTGCAGTGGATAGAACTGTCAACATTATTGGCTTTTTATATAAAATTGTTCTCTGCAAGTTTTATTTATTTGGAGAAAGTAAGTAAAGATGTAAAGAGCTTGATATTTTTTTTCCAGCCATATGGGTGTATAAGAACACTTGTATGCACTAACATTTTTGTCTAGATGCTATTGATACCCTTTTCTGGGAAAAAAAAAATAGATCCAGGCATTTTAATCACCTGGTTTCCCAGGTACATTTATTGTCGACAGATTAAATTAAACTTTAACATAAACAAGTTGAAAGATTTCTGAGAATTATATTTGTCCCATCAGAGTCTTTCAGTTGGACATCTTTGACCACTGGAGAAATGCTTTTATATTAATGGTCAAATCTAGCATGGATAGTCATACATAACATAATTTTAATGGGGAAAAATACAATGTTGGTCAACCAAGATGTTGTCATGATGAGAGATAAAGTCAACAAGGGAAAGGAAATCCATAACAAGGGGATGCTTTCAACGGAGTTGAGGAGATTGAAAACTGTTGCTGACACTACCTACATGAATGCTTTGTTTTACAACATACCTGCACTGAAGTAGGAAACAAAACTCAGGCTGACCTTTAAGGATGACAGTTACCTACAGAATGGAGATTGTGAAACTCAGGTTTTACCTTTATTTATTTTTTGTTATTGAACTCCCTTACTTACATCAAATAGATGGCCTGGCGTTGATAGTGCTCTAGTCTTGCTATTTAATGTTGCAGATTTTTAAGCACAGAGATTTAATGAATGAATGGATGAAAGAATGAATGAATGGAATGCGAAGAAATATAACTTGTGTTCCTCGTAATGTAGTTATGTTTTCGCTTTGATCTTGAATAGTTCAGAAAGACCAGTAGTAGAAGTTGAGTGATATCAGTTTGTGTTTATGGAGAATCAAATTTAATAGTGACTCTAGAGCTCTCTAATCCTACGTAAGAGAAATATACATACTTATAACTTCTTTAAATACTTTGTTTTAAGTACTTTGTTTAAAATGATTTTTACATTTAGTTTACAGACAGTAGAATTTTTGACACACATTTGCACCCTTTATTATTATCTATCAATAGAGTAATTTATGCTATATTTTACTATAGAGAGTTTCTGCCAAGTTGGCACTCTACTTTCTTCATTTGATTTGATTTTCATTTGATTTCTTAGGTTGTATATGTTGTAGACTACTAGGTATTGAATAAGTGTACTGGTAACTATATAAGGGGTTGTAAAGTTTTGAGCTGTTAAATTATCAGAATTTTATATGGTAATGAACTCTATATACCAATAGAAACAGCAGAACAAATTCTGAGAATGGGACTTGATTAAAAAGTGTTTGGAAGAAGGAATAACATTTCTGTTAAACTATGGATACCTAAAAGTTAATTTATATAGTTCTCCTTGCCCTACTTTAGCATGGATTTTTGGTTACTATTTTGTCAATTGATTTATTGTAGGGATTTGAATTTTTTTCAGAGAAAAACTCTGACTCAAATTGGGTTGGAGTTTGTTGCTTGTGTTCAGGAATCCAATAATTAAATTTCTAGTGCTTAAATTTAATTCTTGGGAAATAACTGGTGTTCATATTTAACTGGACTGATCTGATTCTCTTTCTTTATTTTTGCCACTGGTGAGTGAGTATTTCTATGTTATATCAGCAGCAAGAATATAGAAGAGTTACTTGCACCAAAAGATAGGCATATGCCTCCGAGAAAAATAACAGCAGATTATGAGGGCAAAGAGGCTTTTTTTTAACCACTTTGCAATTTCTGTAATTTGAAAAGCCAATGCATGCAGGACATTGATAGTATTAGACAACATTAAATACAGTAAGTATTTAAAAGCCACGTATGGCATATCTGTTTTACAGATCGCATTCTGCTCAAAGGTATTTTGTTTTTGTTTTTTAAAGGAATCAATGTTCATTGTTCTTTACATTTTCATGCTGAACAGTTGAGATTTAGGATGTGACTGGAAGGTCACCCGAACTGTAGAATTTGACTTCAAGAGATGTGATGAAGATACACACACACACACACACACACACATACACATAAAGAGGGTCAGAGGGAGAAACTAGTTAAAGGTCTTTCATCTATGATATAAATCTTTTCAGATCTCTCTCTCTCTCTTTGTGTGTGTGTGTGTATGTGTGTGTGTGTTCAGTTTTCTCTCAATGAACCCAATTAACCTTTTCTGGAACCCTATATATATAACAGATTTTGCAGAAATATGTATGTTTGAACACAAACACAATCTTCGTTTCTCGAAGCAACAATACAAAAAGTTGGTATATTTCTACACCAGCCTGTTTGTCTTGTCTCTGCAATATCAGCCTCAGTACTTTTCTAAAGGTCTGTTTCTAATCTGTATATTTAACACAGTTGGACAGGAAAGTTGTCCATCTCAAACAGTAGAATGTATTCTTTTAATACAACTAGTTTAAAAGGCTTATAGGTCTTCAAAACTGGTCGTTCATTTCTTCTTGATCTATGGCAAAATCTGAAATAACCCTAAGGGAAGCTGAGGTGCTTCTTCAGAGTAATGCAGTGATAAACTATTTATTATGGATAATCTGCAATGTGTCTTGGTCTTAAAGAGTGCTGAATTGTCAACCATCATCTGTTTGGACTTTTCAGCAAATAAAATTCCAGTTTCACTCATGTTAGTTTTGCAGAATCTCCTCAGTAGAGAAGAGGCACAACGTAGTGACTGAAAGCTTCTCATTTTCTTCACTGAGCTTAGCATATCCACTTTCTAGCTTTCTCCATTTAAAATGACACATTTGTTTGGCACAATATGCTTCTGATCACGTCAAGCCTAGATGAGAGGGAGCAGAGATTGCTATATATCTTGTTGTATTACTTTATGGAGAATGACGATGTTTGTATGGCCACAAAATAGGAATGCAATCATTGAATAAGGAATCAAAAGAAGGGGAAAACAAAGAGCTTAGCTGGATTCAGTCCATTTCAGACATTATTCAAGTGAAGAAGCCTTTCTTTGGCTTGGCATAGTCTAGAAATAATACCTATGTTTTCTTACTAGCACTGGCAATGCTAGTTAGGAAATGGTAGAAGTTGTGGTCCAATACATTTGGAAATGCTATTATGAGGAAAGCTGGTGAAATGTACTATATGCATTAATTTGAAGCATAAAATATCAGTCTGACAATTTTATATTTTGCTGCCACCACGGAGTTGTTATCACTGCGGGACCTGCTTTAAATATATAGTTATAAGCATGAGCATGCTCACAACACTGTCTGGCTAGCGATAGAATGTATGAGCTGACTACATATAAAAGCACTATGGCCTGAGATACTGTAAGGTCCCCACATTAGATTTATAGTGGTAAATTCATACAGTTTGTCACTAGATATTACAGCAAGGCAATTGGCTGATGTTTACTGATGACAGGAAGTTAACTTTTTTTTTGCTTATGGGCCACTGACTGTGCGAGACAAAAGAACCTAGCTGGTCTTACATTTCTAGTTGAGGTGGCATAATTTGCTGCAAAACCAAATTAAAATTATTTAATGATTTAATTTAATTTTAATTATTGATTTAGTTGCCACACAACTCCAGAATGACTCTGATCAGCTCATCATATGTAGTAACAGAATAAAACACAATTATTTGGAACAAACAAACCTGTACAAAAGTTAAAAAAAGTACTTGGGATAAAAAAATAACTAATAAGTGTTGTTTTCAGCAGCTCATATAAGGTTTGTATGCCAGAAACAGTTTGCAGAACAGAAATAATTGTTTTAGGGGGCACTTTGCACAAGGGGCACTGTTTCCACTTGCTCCAAATATTCACATATTTTAAAAGCAGTGGTTTTCTGAGTGAAGCAGAGATGATGAGGGGATGGTATTTCAAACCTTGCATTGCATATGGACCTATCAGTAATAGCTGTTGTCTATAACTTTTTAATGGTAAACATCATTAAGTAGGATATTACCACCATACAATTGATTGCTATTCTTCTGATTTTGTGATTCAGGTGGAGTAGCAATAACATTTAGATTTATATACTGCTTCATAGTGGTTTACAGCCCTCTCTAAGCAGTTTACAGAGTCAGCATATTGCCCCCAAACAATCTGGGTCCATGTTTACCAACCTCAAAAGGATGGAAGGCTGAGTCAATCCTGAGCCAGTCAGGATTGAACTGGCAGTCAACAGAGTTAGCCTGCAACACTGCATTCTAACCACTGTGCCATCACAAATGCATATTTTTGCCAGTTACACATAAAAATGTGTAATGCATTTTTTTTCATCAGTTACATTAAAAGATCTCGTTAAAATGAAAGGAATATGTGGATTAATTTTGGATCAGAAAACAGGAACATGTTAATTTTCCTGCTATTTTGATATTAAAAGGCAATCAACCAGAATGCCACTTTTAATATGCATGGGTGATCATCAACTCCTCCTCCTCCTCCAACTCACAACCATTATGTGTGGTTGATGGAGCACATAGAAATTAGACTATTTGGGGGTTTTATTTTACAAAGTGGGCCATTACAACTTCAGTGACAACAAATTATAAAGATGATAGAATTGCTATGATTAGTTGAATATTCAGATTAAAACTATCCTCAATGAGTGCAGTGGTAATTCTTTGATGTAGTAAACCAATCACGGGTGGAAAACTTTTGACTCTCAGGATATGGGAGCCATCAATACATTTCTGTAGTCTGTAGAACCTCTGCAATTTCCCAGAATTAATAGCATGGTTTTCTGACACAAAAACACATTATGCACAAAAATTGCACTTAGGTTGAAATCTACATTCACAGACTTTTTTTTAAAAAAATAATCAACTTCCAAACTCTTCCTACACCTCTGGAGAGAATATATAAAGTTTGAATTTGTATACTTCCAAAAGTATCCTCAGTCTCCTTCTTCTCCCGTAAATTATTAATTACAGGTAGATCTTGGTTAATAATAATAATTGGGACCAAAGTTTATGTTGCTAAGCAACATGGTTCTAAAGCTCACCAATGCATGACTGCGCTGCTTATTGGCAATATTTCTGACATTTCCATTGTCATTAAGTAAATCCTGCCCTGTCATTAAGCGTGACATCACATAGTCATCCTATACATCCTTCTGCTGTCTTCCCCATTGCTTTTGTTCATCAATAGTGAAGCCAGCAATGAAGATTGCAGATGGCGATCACATGACCTCAAGGTAGCTGTTGTAACTAGAATTGGTGGAAAGATCAATGCTGTCATAAGTTCAAATAGTTACTGAAAAAGGGGCTGTTAAGGAAGAAATACCTCTATGGATTTTACATCTGCTTGGGATTAATTGGCAGACAGCATGAAGGGAAAAACAAACACTATTATTGAGTTTATCAATGTCTCTATATAATAACCAATGTCCCAATGGTGGGATCTTTATGTAAGTGCAGTTTCTCCAAAATTATCATTACAGGTGGAGACACATGAGCATCGAAAGGTTGAAAAACCAGTATAAGTCCTCATCCATGCAAAACACTGTTTTCGAAGGTGAACTTATGAAGGACATTTTTTAAAAAAATCCACAGCTAAAAATAGAGTATTACTGCTTCCGGTAGCATTTTTTTTGATGAATAAATTCTTTTATGTCTGTCCTTTATGACATTAAGCACTTGAGATAATCCATTTCCCTTAGTAATGGCTCACTTTATCATAGTAAGTAGGGCCCATTTTTAGCGTTGCAGTCAGAGATGGGAAAAATAACACTTTGTTGAATGAGTAGTTTAGATAAATATTGCGCCTTTATTTTTTGCATGCACATAAACTTCCTTTCCAAACATATTTTTCTCCTCATTTAGTAGATGGCTTCATACATAATATATTCTTCAAAGGACACTTGAAAGTAAAAGAACTGAGAAATAAAATAGGAACTGGAAGGTTTTTTTTTCTTTCCCCACACCATGCTGGGAAAGAGAAAAAATAAAACAAGCAGAAACTTGTAACCTATCAAGCTGAACGCAGACCACCCAGCCATGCCCTGTGCTTTACTAGAGCTTGACAGCTCCTGAATTTGAAGTCCCAAGAGTGTGACAAAGCCCGGAATATCTCAAGCCACTTGAGGCCATAAATGGCTGACTGCCTATGTTGAGTTCTGGTGCATCACGACTCTCCTCTGAGCTAGCAAACTGCCCATGTCCCTCCCAGCCTTAGGTTATCCTGATCCGCATGGATAAAAAGTCAGTGTTTTAATTTTAAAAAATGCTGAACATCTTTGAGAAAATGAAATTGCTTTTGTATTCACCGAACTTGGCAAAGGCAACATCTATTGCTGGCACATTTCAAAGTTAAAAAATGTAGGTGTCCAGTTTGAGGGATCCCTGATCCTCTCTAAGTTTGGTTGATTTCTTGCAAACATTTCATTACCCAACTAGGTGATATCATCAGTTGTAACAGCACAGGTGATATTACCTAGTTTGGGTAACAAAACATCTGCAAGAAAACAACCAAGCTTAGAGAGCACCAACTCTGAGCTATAAATATTTTTCTCTATCAATGTCCAATTTTTTTTCAAGGGGCTGGATGAGTAGTGAAGAGTCTAAAGTCCGCTGAGAATATCAATGTTGTCTTTGTGGATTACCAGTAATTTCATTTTATAAACATGTATGGTTACTTATATTTTGTTTAGAAAAAATGTTAGGCCTTTTACCTGTTTAACAGTTATGGACAGCTTGCAAAGATGTAGCAACATTATTAAAAAGGAAAAAAAATCATATGTACACTCATATAATAAATACTCAACATTAAAAAATACAGCATTTAAAACCCTGCACCAATAAGTAAGACTTTAGTTTCTTCCTAAATTATAACAAAGAAGAGAATTTTCTTGGCAATTTGTTCCATAAAAATATCCCTGCCTCAGAGAAAGAAGACATAACTTAAAGGTGTCAAACTTATTATTGGGAAGACTTGCAACCGATCATGCCACTGATGGCCTAAGTACAGTGGTGGGATTCAAGTAATTTAACAACTGGTTCTCTGCTCTAATGACTGGCTGAGGGGGAGTGGCCATGGTGGGCATGGCCAGGGGGTATGACAAACTGCACTTGGCCTCCTGCACCCCACTGGGAGCAAAAATGGGACAGGGGATATGCTGTACCTCCCCGCACCCCGTTTTGGGTCTAGCAGGCTTTCCTGCACTTACCTGTGAGCCAAAATGGAGGGCGTGGGGACTCCTGGGAGGGGTGTGGCATGGCCAGTCAGCAATTTAACAAGCTGAAGTGGTGCGGTTGAACCGGTTGAATCCCACCACTGCCTAAGCATATAGAGGAATTAAAAGGGAGAATGTATTCCTGTAAATAACTTGTATGAAAGCCATCTGAAGATTTATATATCATTATGGGCAATTTACATTAGACTTGGACAATAACTGGCAGCCAATGAACTGGTTTCTGTATATGAGTTATGCAAGACACGATTCCACATTCACACATTTGGGACTATTTTCAAGGGCTGACTCACAAAGAGTACATCACAATCCAGTCTTACCATTATCAATTCATGAATCACTAGCTCACTTTTTCCACTTTCTGAGTAAACCTTTCCTGTACCTGATGATACCTAACTGTCCAGTAC
This sequence comes from Pseudonaja textilis, assembly GCF_900518735.1. The sequence continues at coordinate 4,229,201 of NW_020769375.1, read as the reverse complement.
GAATATTGTGTCCAGGAGAACTTGAGAGCTGTAATCTTGATTCTTCAGGGAGAGTGCAGTTCCATCCAGCACAGTTGTCTCTCTTAGAAACACTATCAACTCTGTCTTATCTTACGTGATTTTTCCACTTCTGAATGTTATACATATTTGTTTTCCTCTTAATGGTGAAAAAGTTAAGGAAGGAAAGCTTTGCAAATTTACTTAATCTTCACTGCATTCCCCAATATGTGACAATTGGAAGTTTGGAATTGCAATTTAAATCTCATGTCCCTGCCCCCTCATTATTTGGAAAAACCAAAATGCCTTTCTACTTTTCAGATCAAATGTTGTGTTGCGTTTTGTGTGTTGAGAGAGTAGGGAAACGGAGTGGGAGGGAGGAAGAGAGAGAACACAAAACAGAATTCTTTCAGTGTGGTTCATCCTATATAACCCCCTCAAAAGATAGTTACGTTTAAATGTGCCAAAGTTTTTTTTTTAAAAAAACCACTTATTTAGGAATATGCCAATAATTTCTGACATAGGGTTCTACTTGGTGTCTTCCTTTCTCTGATTTGTACCCAAGAACAATATTGCCCTTATTTTTGCAGTCCCCCCAAACAATTAACAATTGGGGAAAATATTTTTGGGAAATGTGTCATCTGGTCATGATACGTTTGGCTGTGGGTATGTTTGCTCTCATTGTAAATTATCACTCCATTGTGTGATCAGTTCAAAAGCAACAAGAATAGGAAAAAGAAGGAAAATTTTAAAAACATACAGTGAGGTTTTCAGTTGTGGGACTCCTTTCACTGAACAAATAACATGGCTAGGTAAAATTAATTAATACATCATCTATCCATCTATCCATCTATCCATTCATCTACCATTATTCTTATCAATAGCAATTTTGTTTCAACTTGAAAACGCACTCAACTCTTTTGGATTGGGATGGTTTTTGCTTTGATTGTCAATAATCCAGAAATTTCAATTATTTCTGGTATTCTAGCACATACATGTATAAAACATAAATGGTAATAATGGTGATAAAAGGGACTTTTTTCTCAAACCTCATCCAGTTTTGTAAAAGTTCATCTTCTCCTTTTCTGGAGCTGTGCCCAAAAGGAGAAATATGGCTTCAGGTTATAAAAGACGTAAAGATGGCCTGACTGATATATTATTTTTCTCCCCACATTAGATTGCCGTTGATTTGAATTGTGAAACAGTTTTGCCTTGGAGAGCTCGTGTTCATTTTGAATAGGTATCTTGAAATATTTTGTTTGGTGCTTTGAAGTTGGGTTATGACTACAATACCCAGAATTCTGAGGTAGTGTGGCCAAAAAGACTATACTGAATTGGCATTCTGAGTGTTATAGTCCTGACACAACTGGAAGGTAACAGATTGAAGAACTTGATTTTTAGATCCTTGCAATGAACAAAGATAATAAGCAACAGGGGGCATAGTTTGAATAAAGTCAAGAAGTGAGTAGTGCAATAAGCTCATGTAATTACCGAGAGAAAGCACTCAGGTTCTTCCATTAAGGAAACTACTGAAAACATTTAAAGTTTTGCATTTGTGTATGCATCAAATTAGCAGGCTTAATGCTGGATGGCTGCAATGAACAAGAACTATTCATTTCATCGCTCCTTAGTGTGTGTTTCTAATCTGTTCTGCCCTGGTATAAACTGCCTGCACTGTTAGAAAAAGAAGACTGGTCCAAAATCTTAAAGGGGAAGAAGGGAGGAAGTGAGGGAGGGAAAGGGGAAGGAAGGGAAGGAACGGGAAGGGAAGGGAAGGGAAGGGGAAAGGAGGGAAGGAAAGGGAAAGGAAAGGAGAAGGAAGGGAAGGAGAAGGGGGAAGGAAGGGGAGGGGAAGGGAAAGAAAGGGAAAAGAAAAGGAAAAGGAGAAGGGAGGAGAGGAAAGGGGAAAGGAGGGAAGGAAAGTGAAGGGAAAGAAAGGAAAGGAGAAAGGAGAAAGGAAAGGAAAGGAAAGGAAAGGAAAGGAAAGGAAAGGAAAGGAAAGGAAAGGAAAAAGCTATGGCTCAAATGTGCTGTTAAGGATTAGGGGAAAAAAGAACGAAAGGGAGTTCGTAAGACTTTGCACAGAGCCTGTGTATGATAATTTGTAGGAAAAGAGCGAGACATTGTGACTTTATTTCAGTAGCAACTTACAGTGTCTTGCCATTAGCAGGGAACACTGTGAGTCCCCTGTTTGCTGTTTAGATCCTAACTTCTGAAGCGCCTCCATCTGTCGCACAGGAAACGATCTGCATGTCTCCTCAACCCTGAAAGGTGTAGTTTGCTCCTTTCGGAGCAAATGGTAAAATACCAACACACACACACAAAACAAACCCACCATCTCTTCCTTCACCCTTCTGTTGTTGTTGACTGGCTTGGGTACTGTCTTTAAAAACAAAAACAAAAAAACCTCGGATTGAATTGTTGCAAGGCATCCCAAATTGTCTTCCTCATTATCCTCATCCTGGGGGTAAATTCCATGGAGGAAAACTCTTGAAACAGAGGGGGTTTATTTGTCCAAAAGCCCTTTAAACCAAGAAAGAAGGTGGCACATTCATTTTTTTTCTTTTCTTTTCCTTTGCATCAGAACAGGGAGACTTTGATTTATGGACACATTTGGAATTTAGAGAACAGAGCATGAGTGTTTCCATAGATGGGGGATGGATAGGAGCTGAATATTCATATAAAGGTTGCCCTAATCTACAGGACCAGCCAGAAAAAATTCAATTTGTCAGAGGATAAACTGGTAATATTATCATCTCTCTCGATGCTATTTTCTGTGCCTGTTTACATTATCTCCAAAGAAAATGCTGGCCTAAAGCCACTCCCTATATATGCAGATATGATAAGAATGTCTATGGGTTCAAATAGCCACAAGCATTGTTGCACTTTTTTTAAAAAAAATAATAATGTTATGATTTTCCTTGTAGCAAGCCAGGTTCTTTTTTTTTTTTTTTTCATTTAAAATAATCTTTTGGGCTCAGTGGGTGGGAAACTTGGTGAATGAGAGAATACGTGGGTCTCGGTTTATGCATTCAGTTTGATTTCCCTGAGATAACTGATTGCCAGTATCAGGAAATATCGAAAGGGTTCAAGGCAAAGAAAAGGGAAAGTGAAGATGAACAGAATTGTGAGGAACAATTAGCAAAGGGAGTCGGTATTTTTGTACTGCGTTATGTGTATGAGGCAGGAGGACAGTGAAAATGACAGGGTCCTTCCAGGATAATCTTGATACTGAGCTGTGGTAGCACAGTGGTTAGAATGTTGTACTTCAGGCTAACTCACTGCCCACTGCCGATAGTTTGATTCTCAGTGGCTCAAGGTGGACTCATTCTTCCATCCTTCCGAGATCGGTAAAATGAGGAACCAATATGCTGACTCTGTAAATAGCTTAGAGAGGGCTGTAAAGCACAATGAAGCAATATAAGTCTAAGTGCTATTGCTATAATCAAAGAACTCAGGGAGTAAAATTGGGACTATGTCCGATTTTACCTAATGAGTTGTCCAAACTTCATCTTAGAAAATGAATTCAAGGAGGGAAAAACAAGATAATAGCCATAGACCGTTGTCTTTCCTCTTTATTCCACCACTTCAAGTTTCTCTAAGTTCTCTACCTCAACATTTGATGACTGGCACCGAAATGTACATTTCACTATACTTAACTGTACTGAGGTTTGAAATGGGGTGATGTGTGACTCCTTGTGTATTTTAGATCTGTTTGATATATATTAATCATTACCTGTTCCAGAAGATACCGCATAAAGTACTTCTTTATAATAAATGAACTTGCTTCTGAAGCACTGGCAATGCCATTTTTATTAATTAGTCAATAATTTCAAGCTCTCAAGGACATGAAGATAGATTTTTAGCCTCTTAGGTAAAATATACTGTGATATGCTTAATCTTACTTTATTACTTATACTGTTGATATCCATATATTATTTAGATTTTAACTTTATCTTTCATTTATAAGACAATACATTTTCAGTCACTTAAGACTAATCTATGAATATTGAAAAAAGTAACCTAATTTTATGATGCTTGTGAATTCCCTTTTAATGATTTTGTGCTCTATTCTTTTTTCTCTCTTCTCTTATTTGTCGGTTTTCTTTCTTTTTTCACTTTTAAAAGTACTTTTTTTTTTTTTGAAATGCCATGTTTAATTTGGCAGATGTTCAGTAAACACATGGAAAAGGATTGTTATCTGACCTTAATTCTATTTTTTTCAGCATAATATATTCATTTGGGACTAAGTATATACATTTTGATCTGTTTTTACATACTGTAGAAGACCACAAATATATTCATGTATAATTCCACTCTGTACGTTCAGGCAGCTTCAGTGTGTTGAAATTTAAAAAACAAAAAACAAAACAAAACTGAGAAATAAGATGAAGACAGTGACACTGACTTGCCAGCATTAATGCTTAGAGACCTAAGCTATTTAAAGGAATCTCCAGCATTGCTTATAAACAATGTAATGCAAAGATTAATTAACTATGAAAATGTATGGCTATTTATATTGTCTATTTATATTGTACGCTAGCCTAAACACATATGTGTAATTCTGTATCAGTTCACAGCTATTATAAAAATATGAATGCAAATTCTCCTACATTTCCAAGCTTACATGCAGAAATAATTCATTGTTCCAATGTACATTTTTTTCTAAGAGTCACAATTTTGGGAGGTGGTGGGGAAAATCAGCAATTTTTACCTCTCTGGCCATTCTGGACTCCGATTTCTTAAGCCATGCATTCAGCATGCATTTTACATTATGGAACTGCGTTACTCAGTTTGGGAACTCAAACCCCAGTTTGGATATTAATTCCAGAATGCAAAACAGACTGACTCATATTATAATGAAGAATATACAAATTTATTTCCATTCCTAGATTGTTGTTATTATTTTAAGAATTGTTTTTAAGAGAATATTGCTTTCTAAAATGTGAAAATATGGTAGGCAAGTTCTCCCTCTCTCATTTATTTTAGGCTTCACGTAGATTTTAATTTGGGCTCTTTATATTTTACTTTGCACAGTTAGTACAAATTAAACACTTAAGAGGAATTCACCCATGCTGCAAGGAATACTAATTATACCTAGGAAGTAGATGGTTGTTGAATAACAAATCTGGGCATGAATTTTTTGTTCAGTGATCTCTGGTGGGTTACATGTCACCATCCATGCTGTAGTGGGATTTTAATTCTTTGTAATGTTAAAGCATGTGAAAGCATGTGTTAACCAATGTTAAAGCATGTGGAAGGCTCAGAATATCAGGACATTCAACACCATAGGCATAAGGTATTTAAAAATGCAGGTAGCTCTCAATTTATGACCACAATTGAGCTCAAAATTTCATGTTGCAAAAGTGAGACAGCTGATTGAGCTCAGCATTTCTGTTGCTAAGCTAGACAGTTGTTAAGTGAATTTTGCCCCATTTTACAACTTTCCTTGCCACAGTGGTTTGCAGTTGTGAGGTTAGTAACACCCTCAATATGTGAATCTGGTTTCCCCATGGACTTCACTTGTCAGAAGGTTGCAAAAGATAAATTACATGACCCCGGGACATTGCAACCATCATAAATATGAATCGGTTGCCAAGTGTCTCAATGTTGATCACACGGCCATGGCGATGCTGCAACAGTTGTAAGTGTGAAAAATGGTCATAGGTCTTTTTTCCCCCAGTGCTGTTGTAACTTTGAACAGTCACTGAATGAATTGTTGTAAGTCCAGGACTACCTATATATCATGGGAAAAGGTAATGGTAAATTATATCTGTATTATTGCCAAGAAAACTACATGGATCTATCTTTCCAACTCCCAGAAATCCCAGGCTAAACTCAAGAGCTCCCTCCCTGTGTGTGTCTGTGTATGTGTGTGTCTGTGATTGTGTCTGTGTGTCTGTGCATGTCTGTATGCCCGCAAGTGCATGCACTTGACTCCAAGCAAATGTCTGAATTAGTCTCTGCAGTTATCTTGGTAAGGTTTTTTTGCATGTGGTTTTCCATTGCCTCCTTCCTAGAACTGAGAGAATACGGCAGGCTCAAGATCACCCAGCTGGTTTTGTGCCTAAGGCAAAGCTAAACCTCATGGTTTCCTGGTTTGTACCCTGATGTCTTAATCATAACACTCCACTCTTTGTAAAGCAAAGGTAAATGAAAACCAGGGACTGAATTGGAGTAAGAATAAAGAAATCTGCCTGCAATTATTCTTCCACCCCTTGACTTCTTCTCCTACGTTGAATGATGCCAAGCTGATAGTTGACTACTCCTTACTGGTGGTCTTCTCAAACGTTGCTTCTGCCATAACTCCATACGAAAAGAGCTATCAAACAAAGTTTTTAATTGTTTACCCTTGGCAGTGTAATTTATTTCAATAAAATCAATACCGCAGCATTAGAAATGTAACAACAAATGTCTGGGAATCGATCAAATGCACCTTAATGAATTGTTGAGGTCAGAGGACTTATCTATAACTTGTAGTCACAATGATCAACAAGGCAGCAATGAATGTGAAATGGAATTAGCAATGGATTACCCCTAAAGGAAGCGTTATTTCTAAACAGGTCCCAACTCTCAAGATGTTGTAAATATGTGCAACCCTGGGGATTATAGAGCAAATCAAAGTGGAAATATGTGATGAACACTTATTTGATACAAAGCCAGTTTGTAGTTTAAGACAGCCTTAAAAATGATTTTGTATTTATTAAAAGGGGTTCTTCATTACACGTCTTAAAAATTAATTTTAAAAATTCAAAAAAAAATTTATGCAGTTCTTTTTATGTAGTGAGTTTCTGAAATAAGCCAAAGGAAGTTAATAATGGGGTTTTGAAATGCATCGCTTTTCTTATTACAACAGCCCCTAAGTACAAAATTGCATTGTTTGTATACTACACCATAAAGATCAAAGCACTTAAGTGCATTTTATATGATCATATGCCTTGTCTTAACCTGGAAAATCAATTAGATGATATATGCAAGTACATTTAGTCATATTTCATCCTTTTGCTTATACCCTAAGCATGTTATGTAGATTTAAATCTCATTGATTTCAAAAGAACAACTACTTAAATGAAGCAAATACAGAAATAGCTTCATAGATCCCACCTGGTAGATTTGGCCTCATAATACAAGCCTTTATATGGTTATCTGAATGGAAGCCCTTTGGTTTTATGGGACTATTTCTAAATAATAAAGGTTCTACATTATCACTAATCCATTCTTAACTTGAGACTTATGCACAAGCATGGAAGAGATAAGATGCAGTCAATGAATATTTCTTTCAATGTTGATGTCTGACTGGTAAATCTCTCTTCTTTATTCTGGAGTTTTGGAGATGGTCCTACTGAGATCAGAGTAGGGTGGTGGAAGTGGTAGGACAGTCAGTGACTTCTAATAATTTTTCCCTTTAATTATATTAGGTCTACAATTGGATATTCTACTATTCTCTATACTCTATTGGATATTCCTTTTCTATAAATGCTTTTTGTTCTCATATGATCCTACCAAAGCAGGTTTTATACCACAACTCTATAAACATTAGGGTGATCTGTTTCTTTATATCTGTCAACAGTTTCCTGTCATCTACTGAATTAACTTCAGGTCTCTGATAATTTCTAATAACAAATCCCTTTCCACATACTAGGGGCCTTTGTTTTTGCTACCAGAAAAACAAACACCTGTTACTTCTGTCTATAGGGACTACATTTTCAGAAACTCCTTACTATTGTTATCTGAAGAGAAATCACTCCCTCTTGCATATGGTCATTATTGTTTGTTGTGTGCCTGTAATACAAGAAAAGCAGAGTTTATAAAATAAATGAAGCAAGAATATTTCAGCCAAATGGGTTCCTTGGCATTAAAACAAGCTAGCATCCAGGCACTGTCATGTTGTGATTATAACCCTCTACTGATACATTTTATGGCTCATGCTTGCCCAAAATAACTCAAGAATCAAGTTAGGTTTAATGTAAAATCCATTTAAATCGTGGCTGTTGTTTCTTCTCTCTGTTGTGGTTGATGCTGCTTTTTGTGAGTCTGGCAATACTAGCGATTCCTACAGAGCTATTCCAAGACTGGATTCAATTGTGGCTAATGAATCTTGATGCATTAGTGATGGCTCAATGGAAACTTAATTGAACACTTCTGAGTTGAGAGAGAAAGAAGTCTAAATCTCCTGTCAAATGTGGTTTGTGTGTATAATATGGATGCATGCGTGCCTTTAAAAGCACCTGAACAGACACTATGTTTGCAAAAATAGCACTTCTAGTCAGCTAATTCCCTTTTTCTTCCTTCATCATGCTAATAACAACAACAACAACAACAACAACAAAAATATAATACTGCACTTTCATTCTTGAATGTGGCAGCTATAGTTAAGTCACAACATTTTTAGTTTTCTAATAAGGTTTATGCTGAGTTTTGTCAGGTGCCCCGAAATACACAGAGTTGTTGTGCAGTGTTAAAAATACAGTTTCTGTGTCAGCTTTTTAACATTCTTAATTTGACTGAAGGGAAACAAGAGAACAAAGGAGAACATTTTGATCCTATTTCTATGATGGGATGTGTAGAGCCATGCTCTAACCTCTCTTAGAAAGTGATTGAAAGTGTTTCAAGAGATTTATTTCTTGTCAGCAAAACCATATTTCATGTGTCTTTTAAAAGGTAAAGGTTCCCTTAGCATATACGTGCTGGTTGTTTCTGACTCTAGGGGACGGTGATCATATCAGTTACAAAGCCGAACAGCCACCACTGTCCGAAGGTGTCTCTGTGGTCATGTGGCTGATATGACTAAATGCCGAAGGTGCATGGAACACTGTTACCTTCCCACTAGAGTGGTCCCTATTTTTATACTTGCATTTTTACATACTTTCAAACTGCTAGGTTGGCAGAAGCTGGGAAAAGTGACAAGAGCTCACTCCATTACATGGTGCTAGGGATTCGAACTGCCAAAAAGCCGTCCTTTCTGATTGACAAGCTCAGCATCTTAGCCACTGAGCCACCGCGTCCCTCATTCATTATTGTGTCTTTCCACTGCAATTAAACCCCAAGTAAAAACATCACATGGAAAATTCTTAATGGTAATTTTCAGACTGGAAGGAGGGCAGCTCAGGAGATGAGAGAGTGACGTAAAAGGATGTTAACAGACAAGAAGACACTGATATGCCTTCTCACTTTATACAGTCCCCTTCCCAGAGATAGGATGTTCCCCAAACCAACTAGTACTGAAAAAACAATTTTGTTATGCATGTTACCCTTAGATTTGTTTATGGATACTTAGGATTACAGGATAGATTGGATAAATTGGATGGATGGATGGATGGATGGATGGATGGATGGATGGAGAGATGGATGGATGATAGACAGTCAGGCAGCAGGCAGAGACATTTAGACAGATAGACATAATGAATAGAATAGAATAGAATAGAATAGAATAGAATAGAATAGAATAGAATTCTTTATTGGCCAAGTGTGATTGGATACGCAAGGAATTTGTCTTGGTGCAAATGCTCTCAGTGTACATAAAAGAAAAGATACATATGTCAGGAATCGAGAATCATAAGGTACAACACTTAATAATAGTCATAGGGTAGAACAAGCAATCAACTCATGCTAGGAAACAGTCAATATGAATCGTAAGGATACCAGCGACAAAGTTACAGTCCATACAGTCACAAGTGGGAAAGGATGAGTAATAAGGAGTGATGGGAAGATTGATAGTAATAGTAATGCAGATTTAGTAAATAGTTGGACAGTGTTGAGGGAATTATTTGTTCAGCAGAGTGATGGTGTTCAGGGAAAAAACTGTCCTTGTGTCTAGTTGTTCTGATGTGCAGTGCTCTATAGCGTTGTTTTGAGGGAAGGAGTTGAAACAGTTTATGACTGGGATGTGAGGGATGTGTAAATATTTTCACAGCCCTCTTTTTGACTCATGCAGTATACAGGTCCTTGATTAAAGGCAGGTTGGTAGTAGTTGTTTTTTCTGCAGTCCTAATTATCCTCTGAAGTCTGTGTCTGTCCTGTTGGGTTGCAGAACTGAACCAGGCAGTTATAGAAGTGCAGATGACAAATTCAGTAATTCCTCTATAGAACTGGATCAGCAGCTCCTTGGGCAGTTTGAGCTTCCTGAGTTGGCGCAGAAAGACCATTAAGTTAGTTGAGTTGAACTGAGTTGAGTTGGAAGAGTGGGAACAGGTAAGATCAAAAAAATATTACTGGGATTCTGAAACTTTCAAAAAATCAGAATTGAATGAAGACATTCTGGACTTGGAGAAGAGGTTTTTTCCCCCCACACACAATTTTAATTTAATAGAGGGCTATTGACAAAAAAAAAAAAAATCAAGGATAGCAAAGTTTTCTGGCTTCCAGCATTTATATTTGCAATTATTAAAACATGGAGGCCAACTTGCTTCATTCAGAAGCCAAATATTGACTTATGGAGTAGAATTAATTATCTGGTAATTTTTTTTTAAATCATAGTTTTACTGAAGTTTTAAAATAAAAATGAATAAAAACAAAGAATAAGTAAAATCAAAAAGTGTGGGGGCAACAAAAAGTAGGAGAAAAAGAGAAAATATAAAGTGGAATCAATTTTCTGGTATGAGTAACTGAAGCAAAATTTATTATGAACAATGATTCTAATTGCTTCTAATCTGAGATGCAAATCTCTCCCTCCCTCTCCCTCTCTTTCTCCATCTGTGTGTGTGTGTGTGTGTGTGTGTGTGTGCTTGTGTTACAGAAGAAATCATATCTTTTTAAAATTGGCCAGCCGAGCCGAGCAAAGGTCTCACAGAAAGTAACCAGTTAGTACTCAAATAACACAAAGATAGAAGAAGAAGAAAACAGAAGAGAAGAACAAAATAGCAAACAGTATCATTTCAAGCAGATATTTTTCTTTCCCCACCCCGTCAAGAACATCATTTATTTTTCAATTTGTAATTTTTAGAATCCCTTAAAAATTGGCCACAGAAATCCTCTACAAAATTCTGTTCTTTCTGATAGAAAGAATTGATTAATTTAATTTAAGTAATAGCATATGGCAGGAAAAGACATAACTGCAAAATAGTGTCCACATACAAAATGAGACACAAAGACTTTATTTGCTGCATTGAAATATAATTTATAGACTGTTCCATGTATTCTTCTCTCCGTATTTCCAGTTTAAGAGAAGTCCTGCTAAGTATTTTTCCATAGTCACAATTCAATCAGATAATGTCTTATTGATCGTGTCACCACCAGTTGTTGCTTCAGAATAATTTATTTAGAAAAGCTTGTGCTTTATTATTATTGTGGCTGGTTGCATAGTCAAAGAGATGTTTTGACTGGAACTAGCATTTTACTTGCCTATTGACTCCTTCTCAAGGATTTAGGAGAAATGTTTGTTTACTTAGTGTATGGCATATCGCACATGGACTAGCAATATATATTAACATTCCACCTAGATTAGTGAAACATAACAAAATATAAATGTTATAGGAGAGGCAGATGTTGTTTGATAGTGTTAAAATTAGCCTTGAAGGATATAAGCTGTTCCAAGTAATGCTGCCTTTTACAATTGATTGACAGTATTTTTTTCAATATTGATGGAGTTCAAGTGGTGCTTCAGAATGAACTTTTTTGTTGTTAAAATAATTAATATAATCACCACCATCAATATCACCATTTTTACAAGGACCAGTAACTTTTGTTGTTAGTTTCATTAAACAAAAACAACAAACTAAATCATCATTAGCATCATTGCTACAATCAGAAACTTAGGTTCAACACCATTGAACAAATTATTTTTGAAGACTGTGTAAATGCCAGCAAAGGGGTGTGTGAATTCAGCATTAAAAATTTAAAATGGTTTGAAAAAAATGGTAGTGCATATTGATTGGTGGGAAGGAAGAAAAAGTTTCCCTACCCAAAGAAATTATTGAATGGCTTCCATTTCACTTCAAAGATGCAAATATTTAATTCCCCAAATGCTTGGAAATGAGTTTTTTAAATGGGATTGTTAAAATAGAATGTACAAACTTAGAATCTACAGATTTGAAAAAACCCAAGTCACACATTCCCAATCGTTTTACTGTATTGCTAACTACAGTTTTTTCTCTCTGAATTTTTTTTAGGCCTCTTTGAAGATAATCAATTCTAATGGAGGGCATTTCTATTGTCTGAGCAGTCTCTCCTTTTGTTTACATTGGTCTAAAAACACAATGGAACACTAAGTAGATCTTCGTTGCTGCAGGATGAATCGGATGACTACAATCTGGAAGGAAGCAGAATAATTGGGTTGTCTTCTTCAGTGGTGATTTGCTTAGTGTGTGGAACAATGCCAGAAGGACTAGCAGAAATGCTTATGGATACATGGGTTCCATTAGTAATATTATGGATTACTGCATTTCCATCAATATACATGGCTCCAATGAATCATTCTCAAGTACTACCCAGTAGGTCCAGTAGAGGACTAAATGAACTCAGTGAAGAACAAAGAGTATTAAACCGTTCAAAGAGAGGCTGGGTATGGAATCAAATGTTTGTGTTAGAAGAATTTTCCGGACCTGAACCTATATTAGTTGGACGGGTAAGTCAATATTTTTAATCCTCCAGTGAGACTGATAACATATATTTATTTCTTTGAATCATTTCCCCAAACTGGCCATGTAATTCTATGTCCCGTGAATGCTTTGACATGCTACAAGTCAACTAGAAAAGGAGCTGACCCCTAATTAATGTTCTGCCTTTAGAAAGAGCTACGAAGGACAAGGATATAGTTAGCTCTGATTCTAGCCAAGGATGATTATTTGATTTTATGTGGTTAGCATGTTACAATCAAGGAAAATGGAAGGAGCATGAGTATTTTGGATCATTTGACAGACAAGACAGGCAGAACTTTCAGTCATTGACCAATAAGAGACCACCAAGTGGGCCTACACAACTTATCTTGGTACTTCTTCACATTTTTGGTTTGCTTTGTATAATATGTAGTTGAGCACATGTAAAGTGAAAACTTTGTTAGGCCTATCTTGCTGGAAGGTTAAACATCTTGCGCGTGTGTGTGTGTGTGTGTGTGTGTGTGTGTGTGTGTGTGTGTGTGTGTAGGACACATAACATGATGGATGAAGGCAGGGATGGCTTTCTCCAGGCTGCATGAAAATATTTTCAAGCTGGCTGTATGAATATTTGGAGGGGAAGAGAGGCATCTCTTTGATTTGACCTCAAGTCTGATAATGAGGGATCAAATCTCAGTTTAAAAAGAAAAAGAAAAAAAGATTGGGACCAAAATCAAAGCAGCCTACTGAAACAAACACAGAAGAGGATTAATTCAAAGACAGGTTTAATTACCTGCCAGGTTTTGAGCTAATGATGTGAAGAAGAGGCCACAGATAAAGAAGCAACAAGACTGGCAACAAGAAAAGAAAATGAGTAAAAAAAAAGCATTTTTGGAGGGGTGTAAATCTCAAATAGCAGCAAAACGTGTCTCTCATCTCCCCCTCTGTCTCCGTGTATCTCTCACATATACACAATCTTTCTTTTCAAGCAAATAAGTATTCTTCAGAGTAACAATTATTTAACACCTGCCTTCTGCCTAGAAAAAAATAAAGATATTGTATTTTTGTTGTTAATGATACCTATTATGTTCCCATGGAATCAAAAGAAGATACCCCCCTCCCACCAAAATAAACCATCCAAACAGAAATGAATAAAGACTAAGCTGAAGACTTCATTCTATTGTCAATCACAATGTGGAATAACTACAAACCACTTATATTATCAAGCATCTTGGAAATCACAGTCGAAATTGCCGAAGCAGCACAATTAGTACGCCAGGTTTTCAGCATCTTCCTGCAAAGATGCTGAAAGGTGCCGGTCTAAATAGCAGCTCAAATATTTACTGGATTATATTTAAATAAATTCATTTCATTTACTGTACCATAGCCCCAGGACTGATGGGCAAGCAGCGAAGAAGCGGGCGGAGACGGGCGGGGCCAGCCAGAGGCCCGATTTACCTGTTCTCCGAATTACAGAGAATCATAACAACCAGTCCAAACTGGTAGAATCCACCCCAGCTCCCACCCCTTAAAAAAAAGACTCTAAGTGGTTTACACTAAATAAGTTTTACCATTTGATTTCCTAGCAAAATGCAGACTGAGAAAAGTAGAAACAGACCCTAAAAAGAATGAGAGTATTTGAACCACTCATGCCACAGCATGTTTAACTTTTACTATTTCAACATTATCCTCTTTCTAATACCTGTTTTATTCTAACTATTAAATGCGGTTACAAGAGCAGTTCCAATTTATCGGTGATGTGTATGATTGCTTTTTAAGAAGGAAAAAAAAAATCCATAAAAGGGTGGTGATGGCATCATGAAGGAAGCTGTAGATGAAGCCTTAAATACTCTCTTTATTCTTGGCATTATTCTGCTATTACTTACAATTATAATCTGAGTTGCATATTTATACTGTCTTGTGGTTCTCATGTCAGGTTTAGTTCTCTATTGTATGGAATGGGGCAACTTACCTTGGGCAACTTGTCACGACCAAATATCCATGGCCAACTCATTGCTGCCAACTCACCACAGGAGAACTCACTGTGGGACAATTCGACAAATTCAAAAGTTACATTAATTTCATTATCACCTTGTCAGTAATAATAAAGCTAATTAATCCAGCAATAAAAGAGTTACAATAATTTCAATGAAAACATGGTCACCAATAATAAAAGTACCAGAATGAAATGATTAACACAGCATTGGATTGTCCCATGGTGAGCTGTCCTGCAGTGAGTTGGCTGTGGATAGTTGTCCTGCTGCAAGTTAGCCCTGACAAGTTGGTTCCGGTGAGTCCTTCTAGACCCTCAATCATGATGCTTAAGAACTCCACAATATGTAAAGCACTGTATACCACAGGAGATCAATCCAAAAGATGTAGAAAAATATACGGAGGAAGGGAATCAGATGGTGCAGTTCGTGGTGATAATTGAAAAACAGGCCTTTTGATTATAATACTCTTTGTTTACCTACAGTAAATTTAGAATATATTGGATCTTGCTCTTAAATCTTTATGCTGTTTTGCTATTTAGATTTAGGACTTTAAGTCTAAAAGAAAATCTGACATTGAATAGGATAAGAGAGTTGAGAATGGACCCTACAAAGGATTCCCAAATGGTTCCAATCATTAGGCAATCAAACAGGATTTGATCCATTCCAGGAAACCCACAAAGTTTCTACTCCTATTTTCCTCTTTCATCCAATTTTCAGTAGTTACTGAGTCTGCTTTCCTATTTGCTTAGGTTAATGGTTCATTATCACCCACGCTTCTGTGGAAGGAGTGGTAGTTCTTAGCAGCAATAGACAATCGGGTCTGTTCAGAATTAAGAAGGGATAATACTTCATAGAACTACAAAGTACAATGTGATTTCATTAGTTCCCAGTTGGAGAAAGTGAAATTGCTGTCACAGTAAAGGAGTCTAAAGCAGCCATTAGATCAACAATGCCTCTTTACCAGTTTCAGTAGAGCCTGTAACTGTTGCATATATTTTTGCAGGTGATTTTTAAAAAATGATACCCAGATATACTTTCAATGAAACATTAAACAGAAAGGGATGGATTTGAATCTTGAAGCAGTATCTCAATCTACATATCAATATTGCTCTTTTGAAATATTTTAGGAATCTCTTCTTTAAGTCCTGGTACTGTAACCCCTTAAGTGTGAAAGCACTAAATGTATATATTTACACTGCACCCTGGATTTACAAGGCTAGGCTGAAAGGGTGAGATGAAAAATAGTCACCATGAGTTTGGCCATATTTAGGGGAATTTCAATACCATTCAATAAGCCAATTGAAGTTTAATTATTAAATGCTGGTTTTGTAGTCTACCAAACATTATTTTCTTTCAAAGGCACAAGTTTACACAACCTACACTCTAAAGCTTGGATTTTGTTTTGTTCCATTCAGTTGTGTGTCTGATTCTCAGAGAACAAGTCGTGATTTTTTTGTCAAGATTTGTCAGAAGTGGTTTCCCATTGCATCCTAGAGAATGAATGACTGGACCAACATCACTCAGATGGCTTTGTGGTGAAGGCAGGACTAGAACTCGAGATCTCCCAGTTTCTAGCCTGATGCCTTAACCAGTGCATCAAAATGGCTCTTGAAATCATATCTAAAAACCTTGGATAGCAAAGCTTATTTCATGTGTTCAAATATTATTCTAAGACCAAGAATGTAAATCATCCTATGACTAAATGTAATGGCCGATTCCCAAAGACTGTTAAACCAAAGATTAGATTCTTACAATATTCGGAATTTTAGTCTCTCTATACCCCTATTAGTCTAGTCAAATATGCCACGAAGTTCCATTTATGATGTTGTTGATATTCTGAGGTAATCTTGAATGTGATGCTGAGAAATTTATTCTATAGACTACCACATTTTGCTGAGAGACAAAGAAACAGATGGAATAACTTTTCAATGAAATATTCAGTTAAAATAAAATGAGTGTAATTAAGAATATTTTGTATTAGTGTTGAAAGCAATTGAGAACCATAGCTGAACTATATAGTCCAACTGTCCTTCAGCAGACCTTTTAGAGTGGTGGGTAAAAGTTAAGATATAACCATTATAGAAAAAAAAAATATTTTGTCTGGTTTTATCTCACTTTCCTCCCATTTTAAATTACCACTGAAAATACACATTGATGGAAATTAAAGGAGATATGTTTTAAGGACATATAAAACTTCTCATAGCTTGTTATTTAATAGATTGGAAAATGTATTGGATAATCTTGAATCCTGGTCTTATTTAGAATTAGATATTTGCTGCAGGCCCAAGCTGCTTCTTAATTGTGCATGTTAACAAAGCTGGACCTACAATTAGGATGGTGAGACAGCTACCTTAAGCATCAGACTTTGGATAGCATGGGAAGACAGGCAATTGTGAACCATTTTATTGCTTTATTTGTGGCTACTGGAGATAGAGAGAATGCTTTAGGGCTTTACTGTGCCAGATACAGGAAAAAAAGTTTGGTGGCTCTGTGTATTATGTTTCTGATTTGGCTGGATGGGATTATCATTTATGTCTCTGCTGCAGACAGCAAAATATCTTGAGCTAACCCTGTGAATTAATTTACCCGAAAGTCATGCATTTCTATCTTACGTTGATGCAGAGTTGGCAATAGCTACACCTAGCAAAATCAAGACAAAGAAGACACACGGTCCAATTTATTTGGAAATAATTATTTTCTTATTCAAATTCTTAATCTGCAATAAGACTGTAGCCTTTGTTACATT
>NW_020769375.1:4189411-4211534 GCF_900518735.1 Pseudonaja textilis | reverse complement strand
ACACACACACATACATACATACATACATACATACATATTCCCAACTGGATTTAAACTATCAATCAAACACATTGACAAACAAAACAAATCAAAAACAAATTGTGAGTTAAAATAGATGGCTGCCCCTGTCTTGATTCTTTCTACATATTGTTGTAGAAAGATGTGTTGTCTTATAGACCATATGTGTGCTAATTTCTCTGATACAAACAGGGCAAGAGGTGCATTGGGAGCTTGCTTTCACCACCACATTAAATCACATAATGCTCTGCATTACGGCATCATTAAAGCATCCTGCCTTCCTTTAATTTCCATCGTTATTCAAGTGCACTAGTTAAATACATAGGAGAAGAAAGAGGCAAGATAACAGCAACAGCCATGTCCATTTTCTAGAAGATATTTCAAAAAAAGCATTTGCTCTTCTATGTTTTTGTTTTTCTTTTCTTTTAATTCGCAGAGACCACTTTATAGTTTCTGAATTCTGTAGAACAGATGGAACAGTGCAAAACTTGATTCCAGGGAAGAGGATGTTGAATCTGTTCCCGAATTCACAATCCCTGTACTCACTGCCTGCATATTCTTCCTTCATTGATCATACAAAATTTGCTCTGCCTGTGCATCTCTTTATGCATGTGCACACAAACAACCAGCGTATTTGGAAAGAAATGATACCAAACATGCAAAAACGATAAAGCATTTAACTGAGACCAAATTCAGATATGCAAGTACCATTCCTGTAAACTGCTGTACAGCTATATGCAAGGAAAGAAGAAAAATCAGGGTCCCACATGATAAATTTGCTTCAATTTTCACAAATATTATGACTGGTTCAAAGCATGTCAATGAACTCTTCATTTCCCAAGAGATGAATTAAAAATTCTATCCAAATTGGATGTTGATATAAACGGAGTTTTTCATGTCTATGGAACTCTAGTTGAAATTAGAATTCCGTTCTAATTATTAATTGGTCTTCAGCCAAAAAATTTCATCTATCTACATGTAAAAATCACTGAGGGCAGAACCTGACTAATATTTAGCTGGGAAATTTGTATAGAATTACAGAGGGTTTGGCCAAACAATTTTAAAAAAATCCTAAAAAATTAACATGTTTCATAAAATTCTCACAAAATCACAAGGGTAAAGTGTAACTCGAAGACTGTATAAACTGCTTTGTAAAGGTCCATTTATATACTTGTTGATGAATGACCTGTGTGTCACATATAGCATTAGGAATAGTAATTTAAAGTGGACTCTTTGCCTGTTCACTTACTGAATTAACTAGTGAAGCAAGTTCATAATCAACTATGAACTAAGATGATCTGAATAAGGATCAGGTTCTTTGTGCAATCCTTGAACTGATTAAATTTTAATATTTTCTACCTTTATATTATGGCTGCAGCTTAAATCAGCACCAAAGAAACCTACACCCGCAATTTGTGAGTTTTAAGCCTCCAGCAGAATTGTGCCAGTTGTAATGATTATGTAATCAATATGCCAAAGTAGGGAGAAAAGAATATATTTATTTACAGTTATTCTTACTTTTTTCGGCCCTGAAAAACCTTCAATCTGATTTATAAATAGGATCATTTATCCCCGTGATCGGATTTTTTCTACTTCTTTGAAATCTCAAAGGATTACAATGGAAATGTTTGACTTTATTTATTAATTCCCCACA
Source organism: Pseudonaja textilis (assembly GCF_900518735.1). The sequence continues at coordinate 4,209,862 of NW_020769375.1, read as the reverse complement.
TTCTCGTGTTCTTGTTATTCTGAAGATGAATACTATTATTTGCACAGATCAATCTTCTTTATATTATACCCATAAGCACATAACAAAAAAAAATATCTGTGGTTTTTTAAAGAAAGTATCTTTTGTAAGATTAACAGTAAATACAACGGCTCCTGTCATTGTTTGAGTCCAATCACAAGGGACTCTGTAAAATAGTAAGTAAAATAAAATACCGTGGAAATCTTATGAAATTTAGAATTGTCAAGTCAGAAATTGCAAAAATTTGGCAAGTACCTTGAGATTATTTTGGTTGGTTTGTTATTATAGTCATTATAAAATCTGATTATTAGGAGCACGGTGCCCAAAATAGTTGGAACACTGGGAAGGAGGTTTGCAGAGTAGACCCACTTTAATGTCGTGGGACATTAAAAAAATGAATCCTATCACTGTAGCAGACCCCTGGGTAATGCCATGGGACATAAAAGGAGCCCCCCAATTGGGGGTCCCCAGGGCAAGGATGATGTCACTGGCTAATCCTTTCAGCCTGGAAGAGCCTCAGTGCTTCTGACATGAGTGCAATAATTTTTTTTAAAAAAAAAATCTCATTATTGTTCACATTGAGGAAGAATTCTTCTTTCGTGTTGCTGTCTGATTTTATGCTACCATCATGCTATTCAAAAACACACCTGTATAAACTGCTATATGGAGATTCAATTTAACACTGTTTCCATCGATTCTCCAAATCAAATCAACTTTCCAAGCCAGATTGACGTTATGTTCTTTGATCTTTATTAGATCATTTTAGCTAGGGCTGTCTGCCTGATTTAATGTTTCTATCTGTTTTTTTTCTAGTTTTGTCCACTTCAGTTAGGTGTCCAGTAAATGTAAATACATGATAAAATACTATACAAACCAACCAACCCTGAAATCTGAATCACATTGGACTGATTTTCTGAATTGTGGATACTCCTGGATGTATAACCACAATCAGGATTGGAATGTCCATTGCCAAGCAATGTAACTATTAAGGAGATTTGCTTAATGATTGAGTAAAAAGAGGTTGTAAAACTGGGTGTGAAACATTTAATTCCTGTATCACTTAGCAAAAGAAATTCAACTTTAAATTAGGGTCATAAGTTAAAGGCTACCAGTAATAAACAGGAACATAAGATTACAACAAACACACACACACACACACACACAAACACACACACAAAATCTAATCTCAATTGTAACTGTTAACATTGTAACTGTTAACATTGTAACTCAAGTTGTGCTGTAACATAACAGTGGGATAAAAATGCTAAAATAGTCAAAGGTGGATAGAAATACAGAATAAATAAATATTTATTGTCATCCTAGCCAATCAACAGAGCATTTAAATGGATTACAGAAGTTAGTACTTTCATACTTGCAAGATTCTATTAATGTAGCCTAACAATGAAGCAGATTTAGGTCATCTAGTTCTGTAACCTGTCTGATTTATCTGGGAAGACCAACACGTGATTGCAAAGCTGCTGAGATAGTTGGATCTTTGAGGATCAATCATAAATGCCACTCATTCAGCAACATTACAACTTTGAATGATCACTGAATTAGTGGTTATTAAACAAGAATTACCTACAGTCACTCCAAGGAGAGATGTCATACAAGTCAAATATATAAGTAAGCAAGCAAACATACCTGCAATGACTAGGTCAATATTCCCTATATACTCTGCCTTCTTACCTTGACATTATCTTGAACACTGGCCCTACCATGTAACCCCAATGAGACTGACCCAGACCTGTGCTAGCAGAAGGGGGATTTTGAGGACTCCAGGAATGATGGGGTCCAGAAGAAGAGTCATCTCTGCTGTGTCTCCTGCCCTTTGCAAACCACCCCCCCCCCACTTAGTGAGATCTGCCCCCATCCTCTAGACCTTCCAAGTTGGCCTGGGAGCCCAATGGGAAGTCATCATGCTGGAGGTGATTGTCAGATTAAGATCCTCCCCGCCCCCATGCACATCCTGCCCCCTTCATCTACATCTTGTTAATTGTAAATTATTCCTGTTTTTATTCCTGTAGTTATTGCTTCAATGTTTTATTGACTTTTAATATTTGTATGGGTGCCCAGAGTCACCTCTAGGTGTGATGGTGGCAAGCAAGTCAGATAGATAGATAGGTAGGTAGGTAGGTAGGTAGGTAGGTAGATGGATGGATGGATGGATGGATGGATGGATGAATTGATGGATTGATTTCAGGAAAGGAAAGCTTTTCTGTTTGTGAAATGTATACAGTACATACTTTTTAAGACACTGCATTCAGTATGCATGAACTTTCCCTCTTCCATTTACTGAGGCACCATCTAGCTGATGGGCTGCAGCAAAAACCATGCTAGTTGCTTTGTTCTTTGCAAACTCTTTGCACAGCAGAGTTGCGGTTTTATCGGGGTGCATTTGTTTGGGACTGCAAGCTGTAGTCTATCCCTAACTCTAAAAGCACCAACACTGGCCAACCTTGAGATGGTGAACCATGACCCAAGGTCTGCTCTTTTCTACATATGTGGCAACAAGGCAGACATGTACATCAGTAGAAGAGTTGCAGTTTGACACAGTAGTATATATTTGATCTCTTGCCCTTCCTTCCCTCTCATTACCCTTCTGTGACCCAGACAAGTCTGATTGCATGGCAATGTTTGATAGACTTTAAACAAGCAGTTACATGGAGCCAAAGCTAAAAATAAGCCGGGACAATCATTATCTCCGATTCAGGTACTTTAAATTCCTATTTCTGACACCTTTTCCCTCTATGTCTATATTTCCCTCCCTCCAGTGACTGCAGACATGGACAGATTGCTCCTGCCAGAGGTCTAAACTGTTTTTCTTGCAGATAGTTATTGAAAGTAGGCCAAAGCCTGCATGGATTTGTTAGGGCTGTAACACCCCCCCACCCCAAGCCCTCAAATGTGTAGCTGGCAGAGCACCGAAAGCCATTCTGTGGCTCTTTTGTTGTTGGTTTATTTTGCCAAATACTTCACATTTATTTACACATGTAAATTTGCTTTCTTGGTGAAGCATATCGGAGCTTTTAATTCCCTGATATCTGGAGAGGCACCAGTGTGCTTGAACTTTTGTGAGGATTGTGATGAGAGACAATAGAACAAACAGATATCCACCTTTCTCTTCAAACAAATCAGCTGCCACCAGGGATGGCTGAGAATGTTGTGATCAGGTTGCTGGATGCATTCTTTTTTTAAAAAAACCCAAATGCCTCCCAATGAGTAAACATCATCCTATAAAGGAAGAGAGTGGAGGCAATGTCTGAAAAAGGGGGGGAAAAAATCAAATGTGAGAGAAGAAGTGGATTTGGAGTGCTTAGCTCTTAAAGATTTGGATCTCACTTCTTGTATAATTAACCACAATTATGCACCTTCATTTCCCGAAATCTCCAGGGTGATTTATTTTATTTTATTTTATTTTGTTTTTCTGTCTGCAACATCGAGAAGCAGCCTGAAGCCTTGGAGAATTGGTCTTTTTAATGCAAATCGCTTGGCTTTTGTTCTTTGACACATACATTTCCAAAATGCTAGATTTTTTTTTCTAATGCAATTTCTCCTTAGGTAAACTCTCCTTTTGAATGCAACCGTTACTGTTTACTTACAACTTTCAGCAGAGCCCTTCCTTTTAGATTTCCTTTTTTTAGTAGATTTTTGTCATTAAACAAGTTTACCCCATCGTGAAGCCTATGGAGAGCAAAGTATTCTTCATTTCCTGCAGACATTGCAGTTTTTTTTTTTTTTTTTTTAAAGAAAGACTTCCATAAATGCAATGCCTGTTTAGTTGAGAATTGCCTTCATAACTTCAAACTCAAAAGGCCTTGAAGCTTACTTCTGAATTGCTATGGGATTTCACGGCAAGCGTGCTGCCTTCTGCATGTTTAGGATTTAATCCCACTGAATCGATCAGTCTTTATTTACTGCAAAGATTGGTTCAGATCCCAGTAGCTTTTACAAAAAAGTTGTACAGGTAGTCCTCAACTTTCGACCAAAACTGAGCCCCCAAAACTCTGTTCTTAAATAAGACATGTGCTAAGTGAGTTTTGCCCCATTCTACAACCTCTCTTGCCATAGTTAATAAGTCATTCACTGCAGGTGATAAGTTACTAACCCAGTTGTTAAGGGAATCTGGCTACCCCATTGACGTTGCTTGTTAGAAGGTCACAAAAAGTGATCACATGACCCTAGGACACTGGTCATATATATGAACTAGTTGCCAAGCATCTGGATTTTTGATCACATGACCATGGGGACGCTGCAAAGGTCATAACTCTGAAAAGTTTCTTTCTCTCCCTCCCTCCCTCCCTCCTTCTCTTTCTCCTTCCCTTCTTCCCTCCCTCTCTCTCCTTCCCTCTCTATCTCTCGCTCTCTCTCCCTCTCCCTCCCTCCCTCCCTCCCTTCCTCCCACACTCTCTCTCTCATTGGGACAGAAACAGCAACCTAATTCTTTTTTGGAATGATACGTCTAGTGATGTTTTTCCTGCAGATCTGATGGTGGTAGAAAGAGCTCTTTTCTCTTTTTCTCTCTCTGTTCTTTGATGTAGAACTGGTCTATATTTGGAGTCTCCTCAGCATGCATTTACAACTCGGTAGCAGATGTGAGAAGTCATCAGCAGTGCATCAAATGTCACCGTTCTTTCCATTGGTGACAAAAGCAGGATTTGGAAAGACTCCAGTGAAATAAAGAAAAGATGTTAGATGTCTGCACATGGCAATGACATTTATAGGCACGCTACTGCAGCTTCTCATTTGCTAGTATTACAGAAGGCATAATTGGGTGGAGCAGTCAATGGCAAAAGAAACAACATGAAGTCTTGGGTTTTGTTTTGTTTTTTGTAGAAACCATGGAGATTTAATGTATGCTTTACAGTTGTAGTTGCTGAATTTGGGGGTAAGAGACAAAGGCAGCTAATGTAAATACAGTGGAGGATTGAAACTGACAAAAACTTCTCTCTCTTTTTTAAAACAAAATCATTGAATCAATACCAAATAATTCAGCAGAAAACACCAAACTTGGTGGCAGACTGATGTGCTTTGGATGGCATGCTTCTCCAGTGCCTATTGTTTTTCCTGATGGAATTCAGAGCTCCAACAATCTTCCTTCACTTTCTGAAAGTGTTTGCTGATTCTTCTTTCACTCAAATTAAAACAGGACAAAGTCCTTAAAATATGAAAATGCAAATGTTTATTTTATGTTGAGTGCATATCTTCGTGACTTCATTTTGCACACCTGTTGCACACCTGCAGTTTTCCAGGCAAAGGCATAGAACTTGTTTGCCATTGTCTTTTGATGCGCTTTTTTGGGGGGGAGGACCTCCCAGCCAGTCAACTCTGTGAAGCAGCCCAGGCCATTAGTACACTCTGAAAGCTCAACTTGAAGTCTACTTTATTGATGTAGGCTAAAGTAACCAAATCTGGACATCCTATTCTTCCTTCCACCCCTCTTATACCCTGGTGATTTAGGACAGAGGCAGACCAAGCTTGTTTCTAATACTTTCGGTTTCCAAGGTGCAATGAATGCTTTTATTTTTTGTAACTGTTTCTTCATAGTTTCTCCAGGTTCATCTCTGGGGCTCTCTCTACTAACCTACAGCCCTGGGCTCCTCTCCAAGTATTAACTTGGTTTGACCTTTGTTAACTTCCAAGTCGAGGCAATATCAGCAGATGTTGCTTTGTGCTGAGGGACTCTAAAATATAGATTTGTAGAGATACGATTGTTTTATGTAACAAATGGTTCCTAAAGCTAGGACTCCAGTTCCAGTTCCAAATACTCTAGCAAAACAAGATTAGTTAGTCTATTGAGTGAATGTCACTCTCAGAGGGATGTACATCACCAACTAAATAAAATGGAAGAATCTGGGTGAGCTCTGCTTGATGGACTTTTGACTTAGTTTAACCTGGACAGGTTGATTACTCTGGGTTTGTTCACTCATCGTATTGTCATGGAGAGTTTTCATGCAACTCATTGCTAGGCCACTGCAACCCTCAACATCTATTATGAAAGATTAGGAACAGCATAGAAGGATATATTGGAGACCAAACTGTGTGATTGATAAGTCAACCAATCAATCATTTAATTAATACGAAGCACTTACTGCCACTACATGTATTTGAGAAAGACTGTAAAAAGGGTTTAAGTAGATATTAGAAGAGGAAATGATATTTGTATGTGTGTAAACTGTGTATGAATTAATGAAAGAGTCAAACAGATGGCTCTGGGAAATAATTCCACTGACTTGCAGTATTGTAGTGCTAGGACTTAAGAATTTTTAGTTATCCACTAATTAGCTTCTTCTCTACTAATAAGTCCCAAATATAATTTGGGAAGGGTAGGAAAGCAAAGGGCAGGAAAGGGAATGGTAGGAGAGGAAAGGAAAGGAGAGGAGAGAGGATGCCTCTTGGTTTTTCCTTCCCATGTTCTCCTTGGAAATATTTCTTTCTTTCATTTTTCAGCCCTTCTTGTTTCTCCCTTCCCCTCTTCTTACAGGATGGCATGAAGCAGAAGGAGCAGTTGCTACATTATACTCACTTTCTGACTTACTCTCCATCTGTTCATCTCTGTCTGCCTTTCTATGGCAGGCATTCAATAGCAAAGACTGACACTCTTCCATCGTAGTCTGCTGTCATTTTCAATCTCAGACATTTGCTTCCTTGTCATCATCATTATTTTTAACGCTGTCCTTCCTTCCCAGGAAGTAATAATAAATGTACAGAAAAAAAAATCTTTTTCTCTTTTTCTCCTCTGTCCCCCGCCTCTCCCCAGAAACCTCCCAGAAACATATCAGTGTAGGAAATTAAGATGACAAGGGTAAATGTCTGAAGCTTTGATATACCACAGAATACTCATTTTTGGAAAAGTCTGCAAAGCAAAAGAAAAGATGTTAAGCAACCATCTCAACTCTTTGGAGCGTCATTGGGCTATAAGGGCTTTGCAGCTGGTCTTGATCTGAGTGCTCAATAACACAGATTGTGTATAGCACCAAATTGAAGCCCTTGACAGTTGCAAGGATAAGGTTTAAGAGTGAAGAATTGAATTCATGCTTTTCTTATAGAATTCCTAGAAAAAAATGATTAAATCATGATATTTTAAAAGTTTTTATACTATGCTCTACAGTTGGCTTTCATCAAGCTGCAGTCCATCATAAAAACAACTAATGCAGTATAATGGAATAGTAATTTTTATGCAAGTCACATACCTGGAATAAAATAATAGCACCAGCACTTAGTCTTATACCACCCCTAAGTGCTTTACAGCATTCTCTAAACTGTTTACAGAGTGAACATATTGGCCCCAACAATCTGACTCCCCATTTAACAATCTGAGAAGGAAGGTTGGCTAACTCAACCTTGAGCTGGTCAGAATTGAACTCCGGGCAGTGGGCAGAGTCAGCCTGCAATACTGCATTCTAAGAAGTGTGCCACCATTGCTCCAATAATAAGCCAAGGATACTATAGACTGTGAAAGGGAGTAACATATATTGAAAAAAAGGATGCTTTCAACATTTCTCAGACATCAAATAATCAGAATAATTAAAGAATCCCTACTTTAATTAACATTTCAACATTTTTTGCACGTTTAGAGAATAAAATGAAAGCCATTTGTTTTCAAATCACTGACTGAGAATGATTTTTAAAAAGCCCAGCACTGATCTGAAATAGAACTGCCAATATATTATTTCCCACGTCCATAAGAATGTGTTATATCTATTAAGTTGGCTTTTTTCTAACTCACAGTTGACTCAAGCTTTTACGTTTTCCAATAAAAGCTAACGCTAAACCTCAACATATTAGATTCCAGAGCACTCTTTTGAGTAGCAAATATAGCATAGCTCTCCAAGGGTTTCTCAGTCTTCAAGGCAAGACCTTGGGATTTCCAAAGAAATTCCTTCAAATAAATGGCTGAAATTGCACAACACATCAAAATGAAATAAATTGGGTAATGTGATCAATCATGTTCTTGAACAATCCAGCCACTGCTATAGCATGTTATATAAATAGGCTATCCCATTAACCATGGCTTGTCTATTTCATCAAAGCATTTTATATGAACACAGCTACTCCTTTGACTTAAGGTTTAAGGTCTGGTGCATTCTATGAACACCTGTGTGCAACCTGCTAGCTTCCTCTTTGTTTAAATTCAATTAAAACAATTCTTAAACCCAATGCTTGAATTGGGTGAGGCAGAGAATGTGGTGAAGACTTGACTTGATCTACTTGACAGGTTGGGAAGGCATAATACAGTGTTACCCTTCACAGATCTCCCGTGAAATTCAACTCCTGAGTTATGTTTCAGTCTTTGTTTAGCCCATTAACATATCTAGAATTCCTAGTAAGTGTCCTTCATCCCAATTGGCAGCCTGATCTTAGTACCAGGTTTATTTGGTGGTGGAATACATTTGGAATACTGAGTCCATTTCTGGTTACCATGATATAAAAGAGATGTTGAGACTCTAGAAAGAGTGCCAAGAAAAGCAACAAAGATGATAATGGGTCTGGATGCTAAACCATATGATGAACCATGGAAGGAACTGCATATGTCTACTCAATAAAGGCAAGGACTAGGAGTGATACTGTATGAGCCTTCCAAAACATGAGAAGTGTCCCAGAGAAGAAGTTAACTTATTATCCAAAGCCCCTGTGGGCAGGACAAGAAGTAAAAGATGGAATCCAACCAAGAACTAAGGAGATAGTTCCTGACAGTGAGAACAATTAATCAGTGGAACAAGTTGCCTCCCAAAGTTATGGGTGCACCATTATTAAAGCTTTCCAAGAAGAGACTAGACAGCCATTTCTCTAGAATGGTATAAGATCTCCTGCTTGAACAGCAGGTTGGACTAGAAGATTCTACTCTCTATGTTCTCAGAGTCCTATATATACATTTGGTGTCCTGAACCATACAGCATAGATATAAATGAGATTAGAGGTTTGCTTCCATTTCCCCTCCTCTCCAAAGAATGGATGCATTTTCTTGTTTGCTTAGGGAATAAGGCATTAATAGTTTGCTACCTTTGTATTATTATCACCTTCTGGAGCGTTGAAAGGATAGGGGCCTGCCAGTCCTTAAGGAGAAGGGTGTTCCATAGGACTGGGACTTCCCCCCGAAAAGGCATATTTTCAAGCCCCACAATATGGCAACATTTAAGGAGAGCAACCTGATGCAGGCCTACTCTATCTGATCTGGTGTATTGGGCAGATATCCTTAGGGAGAGGCAGTCCTCTGTATGCCTCAGCAGGTTTGTGGTTCCCTCCTTCCTCTGTCGTGTTTTTCATTGTAGAATAGACCAACAGACTTGTCTGAACTGCCACACAAGGTATTATTTAGCTTCTTGCTTTCTTTGATTCTTAAAATAGAAGGGGGGAAAGCTCCTATAGAAGCAAGACACTTGAATTTCCAAAGGATATTTTCCACAAGACTGCTTTTATCCCTCTCTTTCTTCTGTCTTTCTGCCTTTTAACTCTTCCAAGGATTTTTCTCTTTTTTTTCTTTTTTCTTTTCTTCTTAGCTCTGGAAATGTATCCCTCAAGTGGCCCAGACTTTGCTATCCAAAGACCTGGCTCCTCCACCCCTAGGTGGTAGATTAAGAAACATGTGACAATGTGGCCATCTTATTAATTTGTTCAGTAGATTTCCACACCTCCAATGTTATCTCCTTCGATTCCTTGTATTCTATGGGCTGATATTGTCTCTTCTATGTCTCACGGAGTGCCTATGAGTTGGGCAGCCTATCAATTTGATTTACAAATAAATAAATAAGTCCCCTGCCCATCAGAGTTAAGAATGGCTTTCTGTTTAAAATTTGATAATTAAAAAGAGGCAGCCTCAATTACATTCCTCATTAGACTGCAGTTATTTTCAGTAAGGGCATCGTAAATGATGGAAGGGCTGGAGAAAAAAAAATAGGACAATCGTAGCTCTTTAAAATGCAGACAATGTAAAGTTCATTCCTCAAGGCAATTGCTACAGGAGAAAATAGCTGGGCATAGTATTTCAGACCTTAATCCCATTATTTATTGTTTGGAGCATTGAGTTGGAGCCAAATTGCACAGGAATTACATTTTCTTTTATTTTCTCTACTCATTGGACCTCATGTCTCTTCCTTGTGTCATGAAATTAGTGACGGTCCTATACTCTAATGTAAAAACATTTATTTCCCATCCATCCCAACCCAAGCAAAACATTTGAATGTAAGCAGAAATACAGTTTTGACAAGCACAGGATAAGAATTCCTTCATGTATGTTCCCTTGGGAACAAAGCCTGTTAAATTTAGCAGATCTAATTCTCTCAAATGAAAAGCATCAGCTGTTTTATTGCAATCCTATAGATACTTATGGAAAAATAAGATCCACGTTCAGTAGACCTTTTGCCTAGGTCAGCATTGACAGAATTGGAAAAGATGACTAACATCTCACGATGTCAGAATTCATGATCAGCTGTTGTTGACTCCTGAATATGATTCCAAACCAATAAAATAAATGATTCCATTATACAGTGTAGAGTCCACAGCGTAGGACTGTCACACAAATTTAGGCAGTTTTAAAGGGAAGATTAAGATGCTGATAGCTAATATTATTAAATGCATATTTTATTCCAGTAGCATCCACCATGGAGAGGAGTCAGAATAGGCAAGATGGCAGGCAGAACATCTTCCAACAAGCTCCACCCCTTTTGAATGTGTACAAAATTGCGAGCATGAGAAATAAGGAATAAAGGCTGTACAAATGAGTACCAGTTTATTCCATACTCTCTGAATCTGAATTACTAAAGGTCAAGTCAAATTGGTGGAAGATAAGAGTCAAGGGAATTCAAGGCTGGACTTAGATTTCTTGTGGGTCTCTAAACCTATGGTGTGCTTGACCCCTCCCTTGGGCTCAGCCTGGTAATTTATTACATCATTGTTCCATCTATCATCAGCTGCCACTGTGATGATTTTAACAATCCCCCTCCATCCATAAATCCTTCTTTCACTTAGAGACTTAGACCTAGAATAACTTTATTGTCACTTTGAATGTACACTAATCATCATACATTAAAATGAAATTTTGTTGCCTACAGTTCTCAAAGGCTCTCCACTTCTAATATATACTACATGAAGATGATTAAACAGATAAATAAATAAAAAAATAAAAAATTATGCGTATACGCACATAATATTATATGACACGGAGAAACAACAGTTTAATTCAGATATATACTTGTACATGGAGAGAAAAATGAATCTTGCAAGTTTACCAGACCGATGGCCTAGGGAACAAAGCTGTTACGGAATCTGGTAGTCCTGCTAGAAATACTTCAAAACTTCTTCCAAGAGGGGAACAACAGAAAGAGACCGTGAAGGGGGTATGTGAGGTCTCTAACAATGCTTTGAGCTGTAAGCACATAGCACTTATATGCAGTATCCTGAATGAGAGGAAGTAAGCTTCCTATAATCTTCTTGGTTGTCCTTACCACTCTCTGTATGGACTTTCTCCTTGAATCATTGCAGCCACCAAACCAAACAATGATGCAGTTTGTTAAAATGCTCTCAGTCGAGCCTCTGTAAAAAGTGGCCAGGACAAAAGGAGAAAGTTATACTTGCCAAATCATAAATGATGTGCCTAGAAGAACAACAGCCAGAGCAAAAGAGTGGTTACCTTCCCAATGTAACTGGTTGACCACCGTTTACCCAATTGTGAGCCTGCTTATCATGTAGATGGAGAAAAAAAAAAACTTCCTGCATTTGTTCACTGCTTCTCGTTGTTGAATTTTAGGAAATAAAGTAGCTTTCAAAACCTATTTTGAAAGCATCATGTCTCTGTTCAGCCACTCTGTTTTCCCATGCTTCAAAAGGAATTCACCATCACCACGAGAAAAAAGTAGAAGTGGTTGCAGATAAACCATGATTTGATAGTCAGCTTCTCCTGATTAAATCAGGGTGTGCTGGGTTCGCCCATCATCCTGCACCACAAACCTAAGCTAGTGAACAACAATGGTTGGTTTCATTCAGCAGGCTAAAGCCGAATCCATTATGGCTTACCACATTGTGGGAATTCAAATAGGTTTGAGTCATTGATAACTGTGAAAGGCTTTAATTCCATACACAATAGCTGAAGGAGAAAAAAAAAATCCCTTCATGATTGCTCTCAATGCTTCATTTTAAGCATCTTCCCCAATTCTCCTTCTTTTCTTTTCTTTTTCTTCCTCTGTAGTATAGTGGCATCTTCTCTAAGCATAGCATTACCAGACAGACATAATGATTTCAGTCTGCAAACACACTCGCTTTCTAGTTAATGGTCCAGAAGAGGCTGTACAGTTTAATCTTCAGATATGAAACAGTCAGTGATGCTCAGCTGTGGAAATCAAACCTTGGCTGACTGCAAAAGAGTAAAAATTCTATTTCATAAAAATGAGTTTAAATGAACTCAGCATTCCTCCCCCACCCCTGTTTGGAAGGAGAAAAAATTGCTGATTTTAAAAGCATTATTTTTTTAAGTCTTCAAAACAAAGCGTATTATTGTACTGGAAAAGATAAGGACAATGCAATCTCTTTGAAAATTCAGTGTTGGTCTATTAACAATTATTTTTCAAATCTCATTAGCTTAGGATATTGTTGTTGTTATTCATACACATTAGTATTGTTGCACTAATTTGAAATTAAACATAAGTAATTACTTCAAAGAGAGAAAAACAAACCACCAAAAATTGTGTACTTTGTTTACAACATAGGGAGTCACCTTTGAGTGAAACAGAAAAATGAATAAGAATTCACAGGTTTTGTGGGTGACGAACACTGATTGTGATATTGCAATCGAAACGTTTACATAATTGAATAAAATATGAAATGTAGGAATAAAAGGGTGAATCTTGCATCATAATATCTATGAAAATATGCCTTAAATATAATCTGTATAACACAGTTTTGGCTGAATTGAACTTCGTGTTAAGCCAGTGTCTAATTGTTGAATAAACCAAAGTCAGTGTCTGGGGTTAAGAAAAGTAACTATGGTTTATTGTCTCAATTTTGTGTTATTTTTGTTTTCTTTTGCTCACAAGAAATAACCAGAGCACAAAAGCAAAACAGGATATTGAATTCAGAATTATCAAACAATCATCAAGAAGTACTTTAAAAAAAAAAAAGATGTAGAAACTCTCAGCAAATCATGGTTTCAAACTGTAGTTTATGCCTCAAAAATTACTGTAGATTGCACAGTAATTTTATAGATTATATAAATGATGCTGAGTCAACAATCAACTCCATTATGGCTGAATATGAATGTATTACACCATTCTCTCTTTTGACTGCCAGCAGCTGACCAGTTTTCGGCAAAATATGATTTAGTTTGAAGACAATTTGATCAAATGACTTCTCTGAATGGAATCTTCAAAACAAATAGTTAAATCCGCCAATGCATTGAATTGGATGACTTTGAGATGTTTGAACACTGAGTGGACATTTTCAATGGATTGCCTCTGCATATATGCTTTTATCAATAGATCAGTTTTAGAATATCATGAGGCTAGCACCATTTTATTGATGGCTGAAAGCCTCTGTCTGTCTGTCTGTCTGTCTGTCTGTCTGACTGTCTGTCTATCTATCTATCTATCTATCTATCTATCTATCTATCTATCTATCTATCCATCCATCCATTCGTCCATCCATCATCTATTCATCTTCCCAAAATCAATGGTTCCTTCTCATCAATATTTGCTAAATGAATGTTCACTTACCATAAACCTTTAGTGTTCTATTTTTAACAATTGCAGCCAGTTAATGCTGAACCCATTTTCAAAGCCATATATGCTAGCAGGGATCACAACATTATGTTGTGTTGTAATGAAGTCCATTAGCTAATTATACATTATATGAAGAAGATTTTTGTTCACTCTGAAATTACAGCTGCTAGGTTAGTGCTGTTAGTCCTGAATATAATATTGAAAGAGAAAGGAAGTAGATATGGGATATGAATATATTTTATTGTGTTTTTCTCCATGCCAATTGGTGGTATATGATGATCTCATAGAATGACAGCTCACATGCCTCTCTGTAAGGGAAATATGAAATGTTTGTTGAAGACATTATATCAATGAATAAAAATAAGAATCTCATGAATAAAATTTCAGAAGTATAGTGCTGAAGTACAGTTTGGTTGCTTAATGATGAACCATGCTGGACATTTCAAATAAAGTTGGTTGTGACTGGGGAAAATCATTAAAAAGTTAATTATTCTGATTCTGAGTAAAATAAATTAGTAAACAGTGTTGCTAATCTTGCATAAAGTCAGATCATGCTGAGATAAAGTAAGAATTTTAAGTTTCAATGAAAAAAAAAGAGTTACATTAAATCAACACGCCAGCTAGATTGTTATATATGTTAATCCACTTTTTGTTTAACACAGTTTGTTGAGTAAACCAAAGTTTGCTGAGCTAACATAACATGTCAAAGTATAATCCATGTTGGGGCCTTGTAAAACAAGGTTCCCCAACTGTTTTGGCTTTGCAAACTGCCAGAGAGCACAGAGAAGATGGTTCCATGCACATGGATGGCAAATGGGCAGGTGTGCACAGCTCCATTTGTGCAAGTGGTCTGCATGCACACCAGTGGTGTGATTCAAATTTTTTCACTACCAGTTCTGTGGATGTGGCTTGTTGGGCATGGCTTGTTGGGCATGGCAGGAGAGGGATATTGCAAAATCTCCATTCCCTCCCCACTCCTGGGAGAAGGTGACTGAAAAATCCCCGTTCCCACCCCACCCCACCCCACTAACCTGCTTTCCAGCTCTGTTCTCCTGTGCAGGGCAATCAAAGAAGACTCTCATCTCATCAGTCAGAGGTGGGACTTGCCATTTCTCCGAACTACTCAAAATTTCTGCTACCGGTTCTCCAGAACTGGTCAGAACCTGCTGAATACCACCTCTGATGCAGACCCTCCAGTCACACAAATACAGTGTGTGTACATGCACTTGCCCACTGCTTGCGCAAGTGGGGATGCGTGCACACACTCGCCTGCCATTTCTGTGGCCTGGTTGCAAGGCCCAATAGTGGGCTCTGGCTCAGAGGTTGGGGACCCTGATGTAAAGTATTGCACTCAAATCAAGCATGGGTTATTATGATGTATTAATTCAATCAGTGCATAAAGATGTTGTTTTGGAGCAGATAATGAATTCTAAGGAGAGGGGAGAGAAAAGGATAAGTTGGTAGTAAATGAATGTGCACAATGGAAGAAAGCTGCATTCTTAACTCAACAAGTGCATCCGAGAATGGCAGTAAAAAAGAAACAGACAAGTCCAAACATTCTGCTACCATTTAGTAATTGTCCAAATACCTTCAAATAGTATAACTCAAACAAACGCCATCAACAACTGACAGAATCACCACCAGTCAATTACAAAAGGCAGCTTGGTTTGGAACAGCTTACATTCTGTGTTGATACTTTTAACGCCATCAAGCAACAGCATCTACCTAGTCCAGATCCTGGGAAAGTATATCAGATCCTGGCTGACTGTGAAAAACCATAATAAAATTGTGTCAACTGCACAAAGTCTAGTTTCAGGACAAGAAGGAAGCTAGGAAGCAGGCAAGTATGATTGGCTAGCCTAACACTTGATGGAAAGAGGGAATCCTGTACGTTTATTCAGCTTCAATGGCTGACTAATCCAAATGCATCTTCGAGACAACGTCTTCCTCCTTTAATTGCCAGCACATTTCTTTCTTCCATTAGCACAGCCATACTGCTGAAGCTCAACAACCTAACAGGTTCATTTCATTTGGTGCTTTTGCCAGGATGTCAACTTTGTCAGAGATGTAGGACAGGCGGTGAGATCCTCTGAAATGCAGGCTCATAAGCTAATATGGGTGTTGTGCATGTGTAGAGTGGGAACAAAGGACTAAGGCAGTGGAGACATAAGGAGAACAAATACTTGTTGCAAGCCCAAATCTGCTATGTGTCACGAAAAATGTAAATCAAAACAAGGCATTTGTGGGAAGGCAGGAGGAAAAAAAAAAAAGACATTGTCCAGGATTTCTACACATTTGCTGAAGTCACATCTCTCTGCAGAACATTGCTGCTCCTCAGAGACCTCTCTCACTTTTGCTTCTCTGTTCACAACAGGGATTCACTTACCTGCTCTAGAGTCACATATCCAAGAAAGAGCAATTAACAGAAGCGTCTAACATCCCTTATTGCTTCTTTCTGGATAATGCCTGATTCTGAAACCAGAAGTTTTAAAAGATCAATGGGGAAAAATAACCTGTTGAAAATGGAAACTAATAAGGCCTTTTAGAAAATCTGACCTGAAAGATCCCCCTGATTAAAAACCTTCTCTGTTGAAGAGGGCATGCACCCACCTTCAGCAGATAGGCTAGGCTTCTCTCCTGTTCAAAGTATTGGAAGAAAGTGGAGGAGAAATCAGAAAGAAATCTTGGTACTTGAATATAAAATGTTCCTACTTGTGGAACAATGCCCTGGGTTTCATTATCACCAAGGTAACTGCCAGGTTAAACATAAAATAAAACAGAGTTCGGCTCTCCACCAAGATCTTCCTTCTTCTTGTTCATCGTCCCTCATTAATTCTGAACCTTCCTCAGCTCACATGTTGAATGTTTAGAAGAATTAAATGTGACTTCCAGGAAAAAGGGAAAGTCTGCTCCCCAGATTAACCAGGAGAACTATTGGGAGTTACCAAAGACAGTTTCCCTTCTCCCAGTCCGTTATAATTTTTTGTTCTCCATTCTTGTTAGCACATCCATTTGAGAATCAGTTGCACTCCAATTTGGTACCTTCAATATATTTGCCAGATAGCTTCTAGCTATCACCCCTCCCAAACTCCCCCCCACCCCTTTAAAACTCCACTTCTTATCTAATGAAACAAAGAGATCAGTCCTGGGTTGAAAAGAAGAAGAAGAATAAAACCAACAAATGCTACTTTATTTAAACAGACATTTCCTAGCAGGAGACTGCGCTGTGGTTGTCATCTCCATTTTTATTTAGGGAACTGTCTCTTTTTATTACTTCAAAGAGAAATAAGCTGTGCTCTTTTTCAAAAGAATTAAAACTCCCAGAAACTCTGAGATTTCCCCCCCCTCACTTAAAATAAAATAAACCACAATTTCATCCTTGAAGGAAATGGGGCAGGTTGGGCAGGTGACTGACACATATATTTCAAAAGATTTTCTAATTTATTTCATACTACTGCATCCAAAGATGACAAATATCATTGGCAAGCCAGTGAAAGAATAATTTATATAATATTAGATCGACAGATATATCGTATACTGGGTTACCTTCTTGTGCTTCATCACACAATGCCACAAATAGATAAGTGTACTTCAAATGTATTGAATTTGAAATGTTTGTTCTGGACTTTTGCAATCTTATTAGGAACAGTTCTCCTTACAATCTGAAACAAGTTTCTTGACCTCAAAATAGTTTTGATTCAGATAGGTTAGAATTTTTATTACAGTCAAGAATGAAGCCATATATAGCACTGAATGGCAAAGTAAGAGATAACAGCATTGGAAGGGACGTTGGAGGTCTTCTATCCAAACCTCTGCTTGAGCAGGAGACCCTATACTATTCCAGATAAGTGGCTGTTGAGTCTCTTCTTAAAAACCTCCAGAGAACGAGCACTAGGTTGATTCTCTCCTTGATAACCCAAGTCAGTCACTTGCATTTTGTACAGTGAGCCATGGTTAAACCAAGTATCTCTTTATAGGATGACAATGTTTAATTATCTTTTTGTGGTCTGCACTTGACTGTTCTCATCTAATGTCTCCATTTTGGGGGTGTTTTCTTCTAACAAATTCATTTTGTGAATTTCTTCTTTCCTCATCCTTGATGTCAAGTCATTAAAACATCATAACCATTATCAACAACAGTGAATATATAGATTGTCAACATAATTATGATTATACTTCTTCCCATATGCTGAACAGTGTTAGCCATAATAATAATGTTAATGGGCTTATGCAGATATTTAGAGTTCTTGGAACACACCTGTTAAACTTCTAAATGTGAAATGATTAAGTAGTGATTTCTAAATAGTTGTATCCATTTTTATAGCTATGTATTTATTTATTTGTTTGTTAGTTAGTTGAGAATAAATAGCTTCACCAGTTCATGAAGATTTGAAGAAAGAACTTCTTAGACCAGGACTGTCAAACTCCCGGCCCATGGGCCAGATGCATCATGCGTTGGCCATGCTCATGCCCAGTTTAGCGAAGGGGTAAAAAGTCCCGATACATCACATGATGCCACCATCATGACATGAGTTTGACACCCCTGTTTTAGACTTAGAAGTAGCCCTCAATTTACAACTAAAATCGGGTCTAAAGATTCATTTGCTAAGCACAACAGTTGTTAAGTGAATTTTGCCCTATTTGATGACCTTCCTTGCCACATTTGTTAAGTGAATCATGGTGGTGGTTAAGTGAGTAACAACATTTGTTAAGTGAATGTGACATCCCCATTGACTTTGCTTGTTAGAAGGTAGCAAAAGGCAATCACACAACACTTTAACCATCCTAAATATGAAGCATTTGAATGTTGATCACATGACCATGGGGATGCTGCAATGACCAGAAGTGAGATTTTTTTTTTTCCGAAGTGACTTGAAAAAGTTTATCTAAAAATATTCAATATATTATAGAGCCTGGGATGCCTGGTATGAGTGCTTTAGAAATAAAAATAAAATAAAATGGCAATTAGGAAAAGAATGAGGAAGTATGTAAATATGTATATGTGTTATAGAAAGGATTGAAGTGTAAGATAAAATATATTGATTTGTAACAAGTGTAAGATGTAATGGAATAAGTAATCATATATTGAAAAATGTAAGGAAATGTGAAAGATGCCTTGATGTTGATAACAATGCATATAGTTTTATTGTATGTTTTTAAACTTTGGAAAATTAATAAAATATTAAAAAATCAAAAAAGAAAAAGTTTATTTCTAAACAAACTGTTGTAAAGTCAAGGGATACCAGTATTACAATATTTCAGCCTTTATTTTATAATGTATCTGTAATGCAGTTGTGTAGGAATTCAGGTGCTATGTTATTTTGTCTTCTTCAGTCCTGAGTTCTGCGAAAGATGTGAGGAAAAAAAAAAGTATGGTCGGTAGTCAGGAATCAGGTCTCACCATTTTGAGATGAAGCCCAAAGTGTTTGTTTTAAAAGGAAAGCAAAGTGTCTTCTTACGATGGATTTTTGTCTTGTGTTATTTTATTAGCACACCAGGTTGACTCCTGAGGTGCTAAATGGACACCGTCTTGATTGTAGAGCCTTCACCCCTCTTTTTGGGGAAAGGGCTGGGGGAAAATGAGGATCTCCCAATCTAAATCCCGTTTTCCTTTTAAAAAAAAAAATCTGCACCAAATGCAGAGAACCGGAATGGAGAATCCATCCAGGGAAAGGAGAAATTCCCCAACCACTTCTTAAATGCAGGACTTCACCCTGAGTAATGACAGCACCATCACTAGTGGAAAAGAAAATCTCAGCAGAAAGTTACCTCCTGATGCTTTTTCTTGGGCTTTAATGGAAGTACAGGATGTCAGAGGAAGCAGCCCATTCAATTTTGTCTGTTTGTTGGATCTTCAAGTTGGGTATCTAACATAGCTGAGGGACACATTGTATTGTTCTGCATTCATTTACTGGTTAAATGCTGCCTTATAGTTTTGGAACTTCTCTCTTGAAGTTCCAAAGCTTACTGAAACCTGGAATATTCCTATCTTAAAACCTAAATGCTATAAACCATTTCATCAAGGGGATTTCCATTTCCATGAACAGTTGGCTGGATTTGTGTAATAGCAGCAATTGTCTCATTTGTTTTCCTGCTTGGGACCTTGATTCTTCAACATATTGATTGTTTCAGTAAAAGTCTGGAAGGGAGTTAACCACCTTTAATACTTATTAAAATGTCTTAAAGCTGTGACATCTGTTTTGAGACTCACGTAGTAGTTTGGAGGGGGAAAGGTAAAGGAGCTCCTACAGATTTTACTCCATGTTGCTCATCTCTGTTTCAAGTCATTGAGCCAGTGCTGTCCAAAGACTAGCCTGGCTAGCATGGAGTGCTATTACCTTCCTACTGAAATGGTACCTATTTATCTACTTGTATTGGCATGCTTTTGAATTGCTAGGATGGCAGGAGGTGGGGGGAAGGACCGGAGCTCACTTGATTGTATGGTGTTCAGGTCTCAAACCTGGGCTGATGGTTTTCCAGGTAAAAGCCCAGTGTTTTAACTTCTGAACCACCGTGCTGCCCTGGGCGAAGGCTAATTTAATTAATAGGACTGAGGTGCTTTTTTCTGCCTGCATCAGGTCCGAGCACTTTGTAGTATCTTAGTAGCATGGCATTTTCAAGAACAATGAAGCAGAATTAAATATAGGAATGAGAGCAGTTATTTTGATGTTTTTCACTATTATTATTATTATTATTATTATTATTATTATTATTATTATTATTA
>NW_020769375.1:4148244-4189401 GCF_900518735.1 Pseudonaja textilis | reverse complement strand
TATTATTATTATTATTATTATTATTATTATTATTATTATTATTATTATTTTATATTTATATCTTTTCTTTCCTCCTGGAGTTCAATATAAGAGACATGCTGACACAGTGGTTAGAATGTAGTATTGCAGGCTAACTCTGCCCACTGCCAAGAGTTTGATCTTGACCAGTTTGAGGTTGACTCAGCCTTCTATCCTTCTAAGGTTGGAAAAATCCAGTTTCTTGGGGGCAATATGCTGGGTAAATCACTTAGAGAGGGCTGTAAAGCACTAGGAAGCAGTATATAAGTCTAAGTGCTATTGCTATAACATACATGGGCATCCTCTTCCTACATTTTATCCTCCTTGCAAAGTAACCTGAGAGATAGTTGTGAGGCAACTGGGCCAAAGAAGTGTAATGAAGTCTTCTAGCTGGAACTCCTTGGATTCAATTCCAACACATTATATACTACATTACTTTGCTATCCCTGCATACTCAATTTTAAAAAGGACCCAGAGGATTAAAATGTGCTTAAGGAACAAGTGAGAAGTCTATCATCACACACACGCACTGACACACACATAGCCACAGAGAGAATTATTGAGGGGACTGTGAGTTCCCGACAGCTTGATGTTTTCCACTTGACTATTTTTGTCAGATGGCATACGTATAATTTATTCTACAAGGGCTACTTTGTCTTGAAAATGGCATTTCAAGCTCTCTAATTTTGATATTCCATTATTTGATTTCAGCGGCAGATAATAATTTCTATGGGTTTAGGGAATTGGTTTTCTCCTTTTGATACAGTGACTTGGAGCTATGTTGACATAGAAATATGCTGCTGGCATTTAGTCAGGTAAAAAAAAAAATCACCCCACCAGATTCTGCATTTCTACAGTCTTTCATATGCAGCCATAAGCAGAGTTCCTTGAAATTAATTCTAACTAAATAGAGATGCAACAAGTCGAAATATGAAGTGGATTGGAAATGGGTTTTGAGTGTTCTTCATAATTATTCAGGGGTAACCAGGGAGCAGGGAAGTGGAGTACAGTTATATCAGCTGTATCAGCTGAATTTGGCCAATGCAGATGACAGAGAATTCGTGGGTGTGTGGGTGTGTAGGTGTTGAGAAATCAGTGTCTCTGCCTGTCTTCCTAAGATCAGTTAACAGAATAACACAATTGAAAGGGGCTTTGGAGGTCTTCTAATCCAACCCTCTTCTCAAGATAGATAGATGAATAGAATTCTTTATTGGCCAAGTGTGATTGGACACACAAGGAATTTGTCTTGGTGCAAATGCTCTCAGTGTACATAAAAAGAAAAGATACATTTGTCAGGAGTCAAGAAACACAAGGTACAATGCTTAATAATAGTCATAGGGCACCATAAGCGATCAAATCATACTAGGAAACAATCAATATAAATTGTAAGGATACAAGCAACAAGGTTACAGTCATACAGTCACAAGTGGGAGGGGATGGGCTATAAGGAGTGATGGGAGGATTAATAGTAGTAGTAATGCAGACTTAGTAAATAGTTTGACAGTGTTGGGCAAATTATTTGTTTAGCAGAGTGATGGCATTCAGGAAAAAACTGTCATTCCTCTGTAGAACTGTATCAGCAGCTCCTAGGGAGACGTTATACCATTTCAGACAAATGGCTGTCCAGTCTCTTCTTAAAATGATTTTCATTTTTTTAAGCTTTTCTTTTCACCCCGCCCCACCTTTTTTTTTTGCAAAAAGGTCCAATTAGGAAGTTGGATCTGCTTAACAGCTAGTATTTTTAAAAATGTCATAAATTGGATTTGGATCATCATGTAGTTTATATTGACTAACAATTTCTGTATTCTGCTGCTTCCCTGAAATAGTAAAACTGTTTAATTGATAATATTTAATCCTTTTTTTTAACTCTTAACAAATAATTCCCATTATTAAGAAATGCTACCTAATCTCATTCCCGTCTTACTCTTTCTGTCTTAATATAAGCACATATTAAAAGTATGCATTTTTTTTCTTCAGTGGGACACAGACATTTTGAACTGGGTTCAGCTGACAATTTTTTTCATTTAGAAAGTTAATGGGTATAAAAAATCAGGCATGGAATGCTATTATATAAATCTCATAGGAGCTTTTTCAAGAGGTAACTGGCCTTTTTTTTTTCCTTGAAGACATTTCTCTTCTTATCAAAAACCTTCTTCATGAATAGTGGAGAATGGAAGGTTTTATATTATATTCCTTGCAGCCTGAATGGTGGAGAATGCAAGGATTTATATTCTTTGCAGTCACCTGGTAGTAGCACTCCCTCCGAGAGAGTCGTTGAGGCCACTGGGTGGTTTATCTATGCCCTCAGACTCAAAGTCACTTGAATAGTGCAAATGGATGTGTACCTTTCTTGGAACTGTTGAAAGGACTGTGTTGTAATGTAAACCATGACCTGGATGTCTGCGAATCTTCCTAGACTATTATATAAATCTATATTCCTTGAATCTTACTGGGAATCTGAATTTCAATCTTGGATCTGTGTTCTATACATTTACTTGCAAGTAAATCTAATTCACAAGTGGTAAGATTCGTGCCTCTGTTTGGATTCAAGTTGCTAACATAATCTGCTTTGTTTCAAAAAATGCACAACTGTGGCAGAGGCTTTGGTGCCTTTGTGGCTTATTATTCATCTGTGTTCATTATGTGGAACTTGTGTAGCATAAAAATGTGAAACACTTGACTGCAAAAAAATTGGATAGAAGGGAATCACAAATTTATAGCTGTTCTGTTCTTAGCCAGAGATAAAAACATCTTTTTCCTCTTCTTTTTTTTCTCTCCATTTGCTCTCCTTCCCCACATGACTATGGCTAGTAGTTCTGTAGTACCAGAGAGGTATTCTGTAATGATAAGAGTATATTTTACATGGACAGAATCCCTCCTGCTGTTTAAATCTGGAAATCTGAATGAAAACCATAGGAGTCTGGGCCATTTCTGATAGAAAGCAGTTTTTAACAGCATGAATTTATGAAAATACTTGCTTCAGATGAGAGTTTATTATTCTTAGTGCTGGATATGATGCCTCATTTATTAAATTAAACCACACAGACAGATCTTCCTTTGATTATACAAGAATGAAGACTAAAATTTTATCTTGGGGACACTGCTTTAATTTAAAGAGTTTGTTTGCACAGCTGACAATAGAACACTATGAACAATGGAACAGAATAAAATATTTACTTTAATATGTAGTGTGCCAAGTTTCCTTTAAAACAGATGTATATTTGAGTTTTTAATGTAAGAACGTAATTTTAATGTAAGTTGTAAATTTATTTATGTGCTACCTTTTAAAATCTCCTTCAGCAATAAGCCTCTTCCTTGTATATTGGTTAACAATACAGTATAAACACAATTTAGGATAGAAACTTATTGGAATACAATATGTAAAAGAACAGCACACAAAGGTATTTCCTTGTTTCTGGTATAAAATCATCTCACACAATAAGAGCAGTATGAATCTCTCTTATGAGATGCTTCTATTTTCCTGGACTGACCATGTAACCTCATTCCCTTTCCCCCTGTTTTGAGAATTTATGAACCCCATGTACATCAGGAAGCTGAAAAAGGAATTTACAAAGCTAAAAGCATCATAATAAAACTACCATGCCAGAATATATAAATTAGAAACAAAGGATAATGATAAGGAGGGAGGAGAAGGAAGAGGAGAAGATAATGATCCTGGAAAACAATCAAAAGTTGAAATAAACAATAGTCGAGACTCAAAGGGTAGCAATGAAGATGTCATGGTAATGTGCCTGGAAGGTGAATTCCATAATTTGGGTGCTATCCTAGAAAATGTATTTCTGCCAATAATGTGAGGGAACACAAAATCTCAGGAAAGAATCTCCAGTTGGCAGGCAGGCAGGCACAAAGATTTCCAGTAAACTAAAGTATTCTGAGAAACCCCACTTTATTTATTAATTTCCCCATTCATAGCAATAGCTTTTCCTTGAGTACATTTGGCTAGAAGACATGCTTATGATGAATCCATGTGGTGCTTGTATTCTTGGAAGGAATAACCCAAAATACTTTAATGCATGACTGATTAAGCATACACACACACACACACACACACACGCTTGCAGTTTCCTACTTTAGCAGCCAATGTTGAGCACCTGTGGTGACCTGATGTACAGGATGAGGTTGTCACTTGTACACTTGCAACAGAGGTTGTGATGTGATGTCATTGTTGCTTGTATGTTGTTAGGGCTCAGCCTCATAATTTGTAACCAGGTCTTCTATTGTGCAAAAAGCGCTATTCACTTTTCCAAAATAATCTATGCCTCCTGTTAACAAGAGGATGGGATTAAAGGAAGAGGAGCAAGGGTGTGTTGAAGCTCATGTTAAGTAATCATTAAGTATCTGGGGCTGCTTATAACTAACAATCTGACTTGATTTTTTTATATGTTATTTTCAGTGAAGTGTGGAAACCAGTGTTTGCATTTCCTGCATCAGATGAAAAGATAACAACTTTGTCTTTCTGCCCTGGTCACTTTTTACAGAGGCACAATTGAGAAAGTTTAACAAACTGCATCATTGTTTGGTTTGGTTTTAGAAGTGCCTCAGATAGAGAGTCCATACAGAGAGTGGTGAGGACAACCAAGAAGATTATAGGAAGCTTGTTTCCCATTATTCAGCATACTACTTATAAGCACTAAGTGCTTAGAGCTCAAAGCATTGTTAGAGACCCCATACACCTATTTTATGTTCTGTTTCTGTTGCTCCCCTCTGGGAGGAGGTTTCAAAGTATTTGTAGCATGATAACTAGATTCTGTAACAGCTTTGTTCCTTGTGCCAATAATATGCCATCTGTCTTATAAACTTGCATGATTCTTCCTCCCCCCCCCCCCCCCCCCCTCTATATCCGCGTACAATGGCGATGGTTCTCAGTGTCATATGTGTGTGTGTGTGTGTGTGTGTGTGTGTGTGTAATTTATGTGGGTATATGCATAATGGTTATCTTTTGATAGCTGAATGCAATGAAATTTCATTTTAACAATGAAGTTTTTATTTTATTATATCTTGTCCTATTCTATTCTGTTCTGTGTTCTCCTGTCCTCTCCTCTCCTATTATTCTACTCTATTCTAGAATGTGGGGATGAATGTGTAGAATTTGCTGCCACCGAGTTCTGTAAAATTAATCAAGAATCCCAGCGGTGGCACCAGTTTCATCTTTGGAAATATCTTTAAGCTTTGCTGTAATAGATGTTTGCTACTTCAAAACACAGCTCTTGGCTTCATTGAGCAGTCAAAGCAAAGCTTTTTCAAGACACTTTTTTCAGTCAATCCAATTCTTACAGAGACAAGTGCCCGGAGTTTTTCTGGCAAGAGTTTTCAGAAGTGGTTTGTCATTGCCTCCTTTCTTGGGCTGGCTGACCCAAGGCTACCTAACTGGCTTTGTCTCTAAGTGGGATTAGAAATCAGTTTCCTGGTTTCTATACTGACGTTTAACCACTATGGCAAATTGACTTTTTCAAAGCAAAACACATATAAAATAAAATCAGTGTGTATGCATGTATGTATACAATTTTGTGTGTGTGTGTGTGCACCCAGGGGTGGGCTTCAAAAATTTCAGCAAAGGATTCTCTGCCCAGTTGCTGGGTGGATGTGGCCATGGTAGGCGTGGCCTTGTTGGCCTCCTGCACCATGTTTTTTGCCCTCCCCAGGCTCTGGAGGCTTTCCTTGAGCCTTGGGGGGGGGGTGAAAACTGCCTCCCCAGGCTCTGGAGGGTCTCTGGAAGCTGGAAATGGGCCCAGGAGGTCCATTTTTCATCCTCTCTGAGCCTCTACATGCACCCTGCACTTATCTGCAGCCAAAACAGGCCACGTGGGGACTCCTGGGAGGGGCGGGGCCAGCCAGAAGTGGGGTTAAGGGCTCTCTGAAGCCCTGGCGAGCCCCCAGCAGCCCACCCCTGTGTGCACCCATGCCTCTCTGGGTTGTGTATTTATTTCATTTGCTTCTCACCTTTATTATTATTATTATTTTACAAATAATTCAAGGCTGCAAATACATCCAACACACTTTCCTCCTCCTGTTTTCCCCACAACAACCATGTTAGGTGGATTATGTATGCATGGATTATGTATGCATGCATTGTTATTTTTATGGGATTTTTCTTAAAGTGGCAATGCACCATTTATTATTATGTATCACCTGAGACAAAATGCTGTTTTTAAAAAGGTCCCTTTTAGGGAGCCCAGATGGCTTGAGAATTCTGTTCTAGATTTCTATAATAGGTTGCCTCTAGAATAAGTATGTTCATTTAAGGCTTATATACTTGGCAGCACAGTCCTAGACTACATCAAAAACAAGTTATTATTTATTTCATGTAGATGTTTGCCCTAATGTCCTTTTAGTTACTTATAACAAATCATGAAAATTAGGGGCATTTTTCCCCCCTCTCCCATGTATCGAGTCTGTCTGTTGCAGGCAATTTGGAGGGGAGGCATCTTTTCAACTTTATTGTGGTGTAAACAAGAAAATTGACATTCTACTCATGGATTTTGGGAAAATACCCATATTATCGAATGCTTTAAAGACCTTAAATGAATGAGATAAGCAGCTCTTGTTGGCATTCATCTAGCATTTATTCTACATCTTTAAAATCCAATCTCAGATGGTGCTTCAGCATCACATAGATCAAGTTATCTGCCTGCTAATATATCTCACCCATGAAAAATAGGCATTGTGCTTCAGTGATAAGAACTAACACATCTATAACTCAGAGGCGGACTGGACTGTGAGAATAAGTAATCACATCAAGATAAGTTAAGGTTGGGTGGAAAAAAAATCTACATTTAATAAGCACATGGGTAATTCTGTTTAAATTATATAAAATTTAGATGTTTGTATTTATTAATCAATATCCTTCAACAATCAGATACTATAATGCATACACCAACACAAGTCTGTGCATAATATAACACAGATAATGTACTGAAAAATTAGGAGCTACCATATTAAACGACAAAAAGGGATGGTAATTAAGGGGGAAAAAATGGACATTGCCCTTAACCTGCCTGCTAAGAGAAATATCTGTTTTATTGCCACTGAAGGCCAGATGCTTAAAATAACTTATAGGGAGAAAATATCAATGCAATATAAAATAAATAAATGCCTGCTAATAAAAACCAAGAGAAGGAATGGGAAAGGTAGGAAGTTGAGTACTGAATAACATTTGAAGAACATGGTAAAATATACATTTTTATAGTATGTAAATTCTAATTAATCCCAGTAGCTTTGCACAGGAATGGCTATACTACAACTTTTAGCCACTTTTCTGAAGGCTCAACTGAACACTTAAATAAAAAGTTCTCTTGATGCCAATTGAAGTATTCAGCAATTAAATGGGTTCCACTCTCCAGGAATGATAGATTGGGCAAGCCAGGAAGATAACTGTCTGAGATTTACTATCAGAAAGATACTCAATCTTGGAAGGAACATTGTTATATGTCCCTGTTATGTTCATCAAGGGGAAGATGTTTTGGAATGCCAGTGAATGCCCTTTGAAGGGATAGGTTGGAAATAAACGCTGAGATATTTGTAAGCCTTTACCTGCTCAATCAATAGAGTTGTTAATTTTCTATGTGCAAGGCAGATTAAAACAATGCCTTAGGAATATCACGAGCTTGGTTTTTGAATAATTGATTTCTAGCATGAGGTTGTGCAGAATGATGCCAGTATACAAACACTTCACCTCAGCCCCACTTGTAAAGCAGAGAATGACGGTATCATCAGCATATAATAGTATGGAAATTAGACTAAGGATTAAGGATGGAAGGTGAAATTCAAGTGCAGTGAGAGCTTTTATCATTGAGTCATTGAAAAGATAATGAGTATAAACTGGTTCAGTTCTCTACCATTGACACAGTAGACCTGCATCTAATGTTTTGAGTAAATTATCATTAAGTTAAGAAGACAACAATTCATAGAAGAAGCTTTTTTTTTTTTTGCCATTACTTGTTCTGAAAAATTAGTTGAAATCCATCCTCAAATCTATGGCTACAGTGTGGACAGATTTACATTTATTTGTTTGTTTGTTTGTTTATTTAATATTGCCACCTATTGCTGTAATATTTTGCAGGCAGATGGTGCAGTGTAAATCCATTGATCATTTATCAAAAAATATGGTCAGAAGTTTCTGTATCCTCTGACAATAATTTTTTGGGGGGAGATTATCAGATCAGAAAAATTTTGGAAGAGATTTTTGCATATAATGTACTAATTACAACCAAGCAGGATTAGATCATAGTTATCCAGGTTGGTCTTATCCTCTTTTCAAATGTATTGGACTTCTTAAGGAGTTAGTTATTCTAACCTTAGGGACTGGAAAAATGGCGTTATTTTGGATAAACAAGGAGGAAAAACAGATCCGCAGTGTCCTGGAGCTTTGCTATTTTTTAACTGACGATTTAAGGATAGTGTTGTTTTTCATACTCCAAAATGAAAGGCCAGTCAGTGAAGAATTAAGAAGAAATTAGTATGGATTTGAGTATCTGATTTGTATATAAAATAAAGTTAACCAATGTGCATTGCTTATTGGTTAACTTTATTTTATATACAAATCTGCATTAAATTATCCTATCCAAGACAATGTCTCATGGCTTAACAAATAGAGGAACAATGCACTAGAACAAAGAGTCATGTCTGCTTGTACATAGCAAATCATTCTGGCACATTCAACCATCTGGCTCATCATATTCTTATTTTACAGGAGGGACTCACATTTCTGTTCTAGAGAGAAAAAATGTTGCCTAAGAATAAGGATTATTGATGATTTTAGCAACTAGGGATCTACTGATCACAAAAGCTTTGTCATAGATACATATCTTGTCAAACCAGAATTTGGAAAGTATAGTGTGGACATTTGAGGTTAGCCCAGGAGAAAATTCTGCACAGCTTTAGGTATGCTTAAGAAGTGAAAGTGTGCACTCTGAAAATTTGATTGTGAAGTTTTTTACATTTAGCATCTTCTGAAGAACTTTGTAATAACTCACCATTCTCCAAACCATGGTGAAATATCTATTAAAAGTAGAAGAAGACTATCAGGGTGAAAGATGATAATTGAAATCTGGAGAGCAGAGGCCCAATTTTTCAACAATTAACATAAAATTCATTATACCTGCATGTTCCTAAAATTAAGCTTTTCTTTTTTGTGCTCTGGAGATATACAATTCAGTATTGGTAGATTAGAATTAAAAGTCGGTTGTACCGATCTCTGCTCCCTGTATCAACACATTTATTTTTTGAACAATGTGAAGTGAACAAGGAGTCTGTCTCTTCATTTGCTCAGGAAATATTGGAAAAAAGTGTGCGGTCATCTGGGACTATCCTTGTGACCTAAGAACAAAAGTGTAATTTTGTTGTTTAAGCTTCCATGAATGTGATTAATCAATGAGTTAAAGCCCCCTGCCAGCTGATATATAAAGGACAGTAAAAGAGTATATATATAAAACTAATCCTGTATTTTTGCTGGTCAAGCAATTGTTTGATTTGGGATGGTGGTGGTAGTATAAGGTTCTTTAACCCTGTGACCAATTTGCGAGACAGCTTGTAGCTAGAATCATTCATATTCTTTCCAATTTGATTCCTGGCCATCTCAGGAGATTATTTTTGGGGTCTCATTATCTGGTTTTGATGGATATTGTTTTTTTTTTCCCAGTTGTGATTATCAAGGGTACAAGTGCAACTTTGGTAATTTGAGACCGTTATATGTTTGTTAAATTCTTGTCTGATGTGCTTTGTAGAATCAACTCTATTGACTATTTTATTGATCCCCTTTTTTAAAAAAGGAGAATAAATTGTCAATACTTTACTGGAGAGAGTGAGAGAAAGAGATATTTCAAGGAGGCAGTTATTTTTCCAATAGGTGTTTGTGTGGACATGTATGCACAAGTACACATGCATATATATTAAGCAAACTGCTTTAAATCAGGGCACCAAAAATGTAAGGATAAGTAATCTACAAGGAATTTTAGATAATGTTAGTTTCTTGAAGTCATAAGCTTAGAACAAGACAAAATTCCATACTCCTCCTTAGTTCTCTGCAGCATATATTTTGGATCTATTGTTCTATAATGGGAAATAATAGATTAGAGAATGGCACAGCTATTCTATTTTGCAAGATCAGTTGGTTGATTTATTGATTGGATGTCTTAATTCACACAACATTGGGCAACTCACATAAGTAAAAGTGAAAACATAATCCATGATTCACTACACCAATATCAGGGAAACATTTAACTAAAAATAGGATTGAACTAAGAAACCTCCTTCTCCCAAAATTTTAAAAAATAGACAACATTGATAAGATATTTAGCTAAAGATACCTAGAACCCAAAACATAGTGGGATTTATACATCAAAGCCATTTTTTTGAACTGTATTCAGAAGCATATTGGCAACCAGAGCAAGCCAATATAATATACTGGCTGACTTATCTGGCTGACATGTTTAGTACCACCCAGAATTTT
Organism: Pseudonaja textilis; assembly: GCF_900518735.1. The sequence goes on along the minus strand of NW_020769375.1, from coordinate 4,178,915 downwards.
CGAGTGTCAACCTCAGATACAATACGTTGCAATAAGACAATCTCGAGGTGATAAAAGTGTGGTTGCCACCAAGGTCTCTTACTTTAAAAAAACACACAATAGGCAAACATAATAACTGTGATGATTTCAATATCTGCCTGTTCATTTTGCACACCTTTATCACATTTCAGGATTCTGTTATATCATCTCTTGTCAATTTATATTCATATTGTTAAGACTGATACATTAAAAAGTTCCTCATCCTTACTTGAGCATAAATTTAGATTTATTTGTCCAATTTACATGATGCCTATCATATAAAGACACTCTGGGCACCAAACAAGCAAAAACCAGTTTGGTATAGCAGTTAAGGTACCATGTTAGAAAACAAGAGACTGTTTGTTCAACTCCTGCCTTTAGCCATGAAAGCCAGTCACTCTCCTCTCAACCTAAGTCACCTAAGAGACTTATGATGGTGAAGAAGATAGGAGGAAGTAGTTGTTTAGATATGATTACCACCTTATTGTAAAAATAACAAAGGAGAAAACTAAACAAAAGTTATCATTAAAACAAAGCAAAACAAAGCAATTTCCATTGTCAGCAATCATAGACAACATTCCATAATTAGGGAGCTCCTGCTACTAGCTTACATAACTCCTAGACGAGCAGCTGGCCTTCTGGAAAATGTCTAAGAAGAATAAATAATATGCACACCCCATAGGAATGACATACTGTGATTAATATTGGCTTCCAATTTAGCAATTATAATTAATAAGGGAACACTTCAGTACAACAATTAACACAGAGAATTAGAACTTGGGAGTTTGGATTCAAATCCAATATCATTCATGAATTTCATTAGATTTTGTGGGCCAGCCATTCTGTCTATGCCCAGCCTTGGTCATAGAGTTGTTATGGTTACAAGGGAGGACAAAGAAAGAAAGAAGTAAAGTTCTTGAAAGCAAAGCAGGATACACATAAATCTAGGAAGCAAATAAATAGAAACCTGATCATTGTTAATAATTATGGTTATTAATCTTCATGAAGCATTTCCAATCATTGGCTCAGTTTGGGCTAGATGCAGTCTCTTAATCCAGTGGTGTGTTGGATGTCTGTTTGCCCTCGGAGTAATAAATGTTTATTCTGTAGAGGAAACATAAAATAAAATTAAAAACAACTAAAATATCTGTGGCGTAGGAGCTTTTGTTTAGTGAGAGAGCACAGTTGCCATGGTTGTGATAAGATCCTTTTGTCCCTTAGCAAATGGCAAAAATCGGCTTGCCAGATTCCTCCCACTAAAAGTTTTGTAATTTCTTTCTGTTCTTTCTGTTGTACTAATGGCATAAAAGAAGAAGTAATATTGCAGCCTCTGGTGTCCCACAAATGGCCTGCTGTGGACATTTGTCTACACTTTAGGACCTTCCCTCTCTGTGTCTTTGAATGTATATAACTGCTTGTTTTATAAGGTACAGAACATCCTTCTGTGGATGTAACTTGGAAGGGGTATACCCTCTATGGCACTTTTCCCCTCCTCCTCCCAATTTACCCTCAGTCCTTTATATTGCTCCATAACCTGACTAAGGAACCATTCTGCAGTTGTCAAATTTAGTCAGATATGCCTTGTGTTTTCACTGGGAGCAAAAAATGGCTTTCAGCAAATGAAAAACTTTCAGAGCATGCTTGAAGATAAAGTTATCTCAGTCAAGCATAACTTGTTATTTCTTGATGGACATGTTTTGAGAACACTGTCTTGGTTGTTTATTAATCCAGCTGTCATAAGTTGTAATCGGTAAAGGGGTATCTGGATGTTAAATAGCTCGTGGTTGCGTGTTTTTTTTTAGCTCAAAACTTAATGTGCCCTGCCAGTTTTGTAAGAGACTTACAATGTCTTGAGTGATGCCCTTCTTGGCATGTTTTTGAATTCTTCCGTTCTTTTTTTCCCTTAATGTTTTAATACTTTACTAGAACACCTAGTGTGAGTTAGTAACAATGAGCTAAGGTATGAGGATCCTTCCCATGCTTACTTTTTTTTTCATAAGATCTGCAAAAAGGACTCCATAACCATTTTTTTTTAAATATTATACTTGAGTAGCTTAGAAGTGCCAACAAAAACCACCAAATATTTGAGGTCTCTGCCTGGCATTTTCAGAACTGATTTGTCTCCTGAGAGTTCATAAAAGATGTGAGATGAAATTAAAAAAAAAGAAATTACTCTTTCCAAATTCCCTTTCAATTCCCTGGGAGCTCAAATTGAGGTAAAGGAGTCAAAGTATATAGAGTGAAAGAAGTGGTAAGAATATTCTTCTTTTCCATGGGAATGTTTTTCTGTGTCTGGGGCCAAGATAAGTAGCCAAGCTCAAAATGAAGTGAATTAGTTTTAGGAAATCCAGGTAAGGCCTTCTGGGGCAGAGTGGAAAGTAATTGAAATACAAGGATGTAAACAGGAAGAAAGAGATGTATACTCATTTAAGTCTTACAGCCAATTCTCATCCTTAATCTTTGGGTCTATACTTGATTTTTTTTTTAAAAAAAAAAACCCTCAATATCCTATATGGAACTGTGTCCTCTTTTGTGTGTTAATGATACTTTTATTTTATTTATTTTATTTTTCCTAGTTTTGTTCTATGTGAATCTTTTTTTTTTTTTTTTTGGCCTATGTGTGCCATGGAACCATTTTGTGAATGTTTGTAACACTTAGGTTGTTATATTAAGCACCAATGAATAGAGCAGCATTGTCATAAAACTTCAAGAAACTGGCAGCCACCACTGTCTTTATCTTGGCTTATTACCACTTAAAAAAAACTGGTAAAAATGGATTATTGCTGCTTTCAGCTTTTTGATTTGTTTGTTTATCTAAGTGACAGTAATAAGATGCTTTGCTTTATAAACATATGTGCTAGTAGACTTTTGATCATAACTGATAACTAGAGTATTGATCATAACTGATATCTTTAGCATTGCTTTTGTATAGACCTTATTCCTTCAGATTATATTTCTTTGTGTGTCCTTAATGTTCTCCTTTATCTATTCTTTCATGTGTACACTAAATATTGGATACAACATTTGCTGCTATCCATCTTGCACGCCATTAGATCTTGTTCTTCAACAGACTTGATAATCAAAAACATAGTTGCACATAATGACCCATAATGGATGGACATACAGCATAGGGTATCTACCATCACTAAATCAGGAATCACTGGATGCAGAATCATTCATCAGTAGGTTTTAGGAAGATGCTATTATTAGTAAATTTCAAAAGAATTTACTAAATATATATTTCATTTCCAAATTTCCAAAACTTAAAGAGGTACACTATATCCCATTGCATTCTAAATGAAGGATTTGTAGATTTGTTGAACATAAAGCTCAAAATCTGCTCTCTAGAAGAAGCAAAATATGCCTTTAATTTATCTCAAGTGTTATATTGTTTTATGGATTGATATGATTCTTCTGATTAAGATGTTTTGACTTAATCAAGCTGTTTCTGTTGTTCCGAGCCTTGACCAAAACATCATTTTCCATATCTATTATATGTACAGAAGGCTCTTCTAGATATTAGAACCATAAAGTTGTGTTTGTGTATGATTGCTTTATATTGAAGAAAGGAACGCTATATTTCTAGATATTGTATTTGAATCAGTCACTTGGACCAGGGATTTACTCTTCCAAGGTTTTAGAGCACATTTTCAGGGAACTTTTCTCACTGGAATATGTGCTTTGGGCTGTTATGTGAGTCATGTTTATGTCATGGCTGATTGGTGTGTTGATGGCTGGCAATTGGCTGTCATTTCCTTGTGCTGCCAAGCCCTCATCTCCTAAGTATTTGATAAGCCAGAACTCCTGTTAACTGACAAGAGCATATGAAAGACTTTCAGTGTGTTTCTTTGGATGCTGACAAACATGCCTACGTAGAAACACCAGAATTTAGGTGTGTAGTTTTGAAATGCATGGTGGTCTAGTTCACACAGGACAGTTTCTGCAGTAATTCCTGATATTAGGGATCCCATGATTGCCCTTTTTATATGTTCATACATTTCTCTTTTGAATGTGGAGAAGGTATGTTGGCAGTATTGGAATAGCTTCATGATTTGTGTCCTGGTTAGGTTCTTCTCATCTGTGTTGTATTCTTCTTTTAGTTTTTTTAAAAATATATTTATATGGTAGGGTGTTGTTGTTTTTTTTTGGGGGGGGGGGGGGGGGGTTGGATGTAAATAGGGATGCTAAACCAAAGGTGATGATCTCATCTGGAGCCACATTTAAGCCTTGTAATTTTTCCAGAAATGTGGATGTGAATGTGACTGTGCTGCTCCCAACTTTGAGCATGTACCATTCAAACCATTGTTAAAACAAAATACTCACTCAACTGCTCTGGACCAAACTTTAAATTCTGATAGTCTTTAAAAGCTTTATAGCTCAAACTTGATTCAAATCTTTATTGTATGCTAGAATGAAGCTGTTTTATGGGGTTGAATGCTCTCTCATCATAAAACATGGGACCTTCTTATACACATGGCAGTTTATTTAAGTCATTTCTTTCTTTTTGTTAGTGATCTAACCCATCTTTAGCCTCATGCTTCTTAGTCTTAGACCTAAGGGACTGCAGGTTGTTGACATAACCAACATATTTGTCCTGAAAAATTGGTGAGAAATTTCATTTATTGGTGATACTTAACAATGGTTATCACTTCTTCCTTTACCTCAATTGCAAGATTGCTGTCCTAGGTACTGAATCCTGAATTTCCAGGCACTGAATTCCTTGGTACTGAATCTGGATTCCTAGGCACTGATGTCTGAATTAATAACCATGCTTCTGTTCACAGTGTTCAGCACCCAAGTTAAGCTAGGATTTCTGGATTTATCCTCAGTTTCATTTGTTCTATTTGATTTGCTCAGTGCTAAAGCAGGATACTGATTCCTATAACTCAAAACCTGAACATTCTTACTTGTTTATTATTATTTTGCAAAATGGGAGTGCAGAATTACAAAGTGCAAAACTGACTAAAAAACAATTAGACAAAGCACATCAAACTAACCCTGCCCCCCCCCCCCAAAAAAAAAACAAAATTAGCCAAGCTAGCTCTGCCAATCCAGAAAAGGGGAAAAACATTGCAGATTACAATTAATCCCATGTTGCCCTGAGTTGTTTACATGTTACATGAGCAGATAGAAATTGTAAACTACATCTTGAAATTTGAAGAACTTCTAGAACAGAACAGTATTTGTCACAGTTTTAGTCTCTTTTATTATATCAGCATTCACACAGAAGAGGGAAATGAATTCAATTTAGGAGAAGTGTAAATTTATTTTTTAATGGAGGAGGCTTCATTATATTGTCCAACACTATAGAGATTTTCAAAATAAAACAGCAGAATGGTTGACTCATGAGGCCCACTGTGATAAGCTGTTAGTCATTTAGCCTTTTTGAAAGAAATGAGAGAACCAAAGGAATCACATTTTCAGAGATGGATTAGGAGACAGAATTATGGTTACAAATGGACAGCTTGTTCTCCAGTTGCATTCATGTATCATAAAGAATCCTTTTAAAAGATTGCTCATGTGAATTTCTCCTAGGGGGTCTATGACAACTAGTCATGGCCAATTCACCATGGCTATCTTGCCGAGGCCAACTCACCACAGCCAACTCGCTATGGCCAATTGGCACAGTTAACTTGCTGTGGAACAACTCACCACAGCCAACTCACCACTGACAACTGGTTGTGGGACAAAAGATACACTAATATATATATAAAAAATGGTAGAATAAAAACGTTAAAGAATGGACATAAAAATAAAATGTGATTGGCAAAAATTAAAATATTTTTTATTTATTTTAAATAATTAAACAGAATTGTTAAACTGTCCCACACTGAGTTGAACTGCAGCAAGTTGTCCTGCAGTGAGTTGGCCATGATGAGTTGACTGTGGCAAGTTGTCCCACTCGATCTCCTTGAACATATAATTGGGTCAGTCCTAGCACCACACAGTGAGAGAGAGCTCTGTAATTCCAATCCTCTGTTCAATGCAGGAAATCAGGCACACATTCAGGATCGACTGTAGATTGTGGGGATCAACCTGCAAAATTACTTAAGCTAAAGCCATTCTTTCTCATGCTTACTTCTTTTTTGTTTCTTGGTTGCCATTCACAGGGAGAGGGGTGGGAGAATTTAGGAGTGTGGTGCCTCATCTGGGTAGCCATAACATCCAGCAGCCAACATGGGAACCAAAGTGATGTCAATGGACATGTCAGGTTCCAAGTAATGCAATCATCATAAAACGAAATCAGACGCATTTAAATTCCTCAAAGAACCATTTTATTCATGCTATTCCACCACCAAACTAAATTCAGGCTTGACAGGACACCTGTTGAAGTTGAACGGGAACCTATATCTGGACTGATTGGCCCATGTGATCTGAGAGACAAAAGGGGACAGGGAGATTTCATTCTTTTAACTATCCCTAAGTGCCAGAATAATTTAGAGCTAGATTCACCTTTCTAAGTGCTGATATGATGTGCTCAATAAAGGACTTTCTGAATCTGATCCAAGCATCATAGTCCTGACTTCCCTGAGTTCATTGATTGGGATGATGACAGGAAGTTGACAAACTCCAGTACTAGTTTGTATGAATATGATAATCCAAGATAATATACAGCATTCAATTGGGCTGTTACTGAATTGTTGAGTATCATTGATTGGGTTCAAACAATACACTAATCCATAATCCATAGTTTGCAAACTATGAAATCTGAACTCATACTATATATTATTTTAATAAGCAGGGGTGAACTAAGTGTTTAAATTCTTTTTTGTTTTAAATGGGGTGAAATTATGTGTGTATACTTTATTTTTAATTTGTTTCCTTCTGGTGGGCAATTTGCCTTGGACTAAGTTTACATTCCCATTTGTTTATTAGTTCATATCAAAATACCTTAACTATTTGGATAGTTCCATCAATATGTCAGTTAGAGTTGTAAGTAGAATACATGGTGAACCTAACAAAATAATACATAATGAATAAAGCAGATAATTGGAACAGAGAATATGTTATTTGTGTGTGTGTTTAAATCAGCAATCTGAAACCAAAACTGAATACTTAGAAACCCATTTTAAGTTCAACTGTAGCTATCAGAGATTCCCTATGGCTATTGTGAAAAATTTTGAGAAACATTGGCAGATTCATTCACCAATAAATTTGGGAGAGAAAGCAGATTTAACAATCCTAGCAATGTTCTGATTTTGATTCCTAAATTCTATTTCATTTTTTGTCCAGATGCCAGGTAGTCTAAGCTTACAAGCTCAAAAGTGAGAGATGTCAACACCTTTAGAATCTATTAATATACACCACTGCTTCAAATAATTCAACAACCTCTTCATGCTGTGCTCTTATCCCTATCTTTATTATTCTTATTTGTCCTTTATGATTTCTGTATTCACTCAATAGAGGAAAAGCCATTAGGTGGCAAGGAGAACATATTATACTACCACCGGTGACTTTTGGCACCTAAAGAATGATAAATGCATTCATCAGTGACATATCCTTTAAATGATCATTTACCAGCATAAGCATTCAAGGGAAACAGTAATTCATTTATTTTCAAGGGAGGAAATTTCTTCTCCAAATTGAAGTTCCAATTCAGTATGATCTATTGTTCCTTGAACAAGCCACTGGTTCTTTTAAAAGTTAACGCCTTCTGGAAGAAAGCTAGATGGATATTTTGAAAGATTCTGAAGAAGCAAGCATGCAAAACTATAATTTGCTTACTGACAAGTAGAATAAGCTATTTTCTTACAAGTTGTAGAATAGGTTACTAAGCTTAGATGTATATTTATACTAAACAATAAACTTTACAATGTGGCTGAATTGAAACATTTAATAATGTAATAGCGTAATGTGTGATCCGTGTAACAAGTACACCTCATAATCCCAGCCTGAATCAGCATCCAAATTGTGATAATATAACACAAGTAGCCAATTCAAACGTTTACAACCTAGGCTTCTTAGTACTCAAATAGTTTGGTAGTTTGCAAGGATCAACACAGAATGAGAGAGAAGAGAAAAGAAGAAAAAACAATAAACCAATTCGTTTCTAACCTTAGTCTATCTTGAAAAGTTGAGCAGGATGAATCTTATTTAGATAATTACTCCTTGAATGGAGTAATTCTAGAGTAAGAAATTTGAAAGAAATGTTTCTGGAAAAGGCAAACTACTTTTATATTGTTGCCAGGAAAAAAAATGAGATGGACATGTCCATGAAGCCATTAGAAGTTGAGCTTCAGTTGAAGAAAGTTTTACAGGAGAGAATTGTAAAGCTATTTCATCTGATATCTCACCTTCTTCTGTGTTCACCTGGAATTGTGTATCCAATTCTCAAATGTTTTGTATTATTTTGTGTGCATATTTGTTTTTTAAAATTGTTCATACTTTGTTTCCTTTTGGATGAGGGAGAAACTCAGATCCCCAATGTGATCTATATTTGTTTATTTCTATAGAGATTAAAGAAGCTACTGGGGCTTTAAATATAATGCATATTTTAATAGTATTGAGCCTTTGTATTGTTGACTTTTATTAAGACTGTCATGACAACTTTCTGTCTCACAAAGGTTTAAAAGTCCTCTTGTTCTCCCTTTTTATTAAACAAACATTTACCTCTAACTGGGAGTGTTTTGTACACATACTTACTGTACATTCTTCTGCGATAGAACTTCAGTGTCTCAGATGATTCATTTTGTCATCATTGAATGAGTCTGTGGTGATAGAACACAATCTAATTGGAGTAAAATTGCAGCTAATCCTTCCATCTCCTTTGAAAGATATCAAATGGGAAAGAGGATGTAGAAATTAGTTGAAACCATTTTGAGATGGTGACTGAGTCAAAGGTTGTACTGAATCATCATTTTTGCAACATTTTAATAAACCTCCTAAAATTATATGGATACCTACAGTGCAGCAAGCTATCATGGTTTGTTTCCAACACACCCAAGACATCACAGTTTTGTAAATAGTATACCAAGCCAAAAATGAGTCATGTTGTCCAGGGCTGTCTTAACCATGGGACTGACGGGCACTTTCCCATGGGCCCCACGAGCATAGGGGCCCCATACTAATCTGTGTATGTTAACCCCTTCAATGTATCATATACATACAGCAACATATTTATTACATCTTACTGCATTTTTTATTAATACTAACATTCAAATATATGTTTAATTTTATTGAACATTTACATTTTTATTCCGGTGAGTAGTTGATGTAGGGGCCCCAGTACACTGCTTTGCCCGGGGCCCATAATGCTGGTAAGACAGCCCTGATGTTATCCTTAGTATAATGAGCAAATAAATGATTGTTTGTAGAGCAGCTATGACCCTAGTCAAGATGAAGATAGTTTTGGTATACTATATATAGATAGTCCTAGATTTATGACCACAATGGAGCCCAAAGTTTATGTTGCTAAGGGAGACATTTAAGTGTATTTTGCCTCATTTCTTGCCACAATTGTCGTGAATCACTGCAGTTGTTAAATGAGTAGCACGGTTGTAAAATGAATCTGGCTTTCCCTTGACTTTGCTTGTCAAAAGGTTGCAAAAGTTGATAATTTGACCCTGTGATGAGCCAGGGTGTGGCACAAAGGCAACACAGTCACATAAATAAGAATATTCCTTTTAATACCTCCAACTTTGGCCCCGATGTCCAGGTTACCTTCGGCTGGAGAAAAACTCTCCCAGGAACAGCCTTTAACTGGAGAAAATTCAGTCTAAAACAAGGTACATACAAATTGTAAATAAAAATCCACACAAACCAGGCTGCAGTAATTAATTTGACAGGGCAAGCGAAAGACTTTCAGACTTGAAAGCCCAGCAAAACACACACAGTTGGGAAGATACCAGGAACCCAGATAAGCCTCAAAGATACCAGATAATTTACAATTTGCTCACAACAACTTTGCTGTGCGCAGCTTCTCTTTTTAAACACTTTTTTCCCCCAGCTGCAGCTAATGCAGGGAATTGGGGCCCTTTCCTTCCCCATAAGCCATGCAACCTAGGATGAAGAGGGGGTGGGCCTGGATCTTCCTCTGAATTCCCTCTCCCCTGCTCTACCTCTTCCCTGCTCTGCCCAGCCGGCCTTTGCCCTTCCCCAGTTTCTTCCACAGCCAATGGAGCCACAGTCCCACTCCCTGTCAGCTGCTCAGCCTCCCCATCCAAATCAGATTCCAACAGGGGCATGACAAACCCCAGGACAATATCACCAGAAATATGAGTTAGTTGCCAAGTGTCTGAATTTTGATGACATGACCATGGGGATGCTGTAATGGTCATGTGTGAAAAATGATCATGAGTCACTTCTTTCAGTGCCATTTGTAACTGAATGATCATTAAGTGAACTATTGTAAGTGGAGTACTCCACTCTTGTGGATATATGCATGCATTATGAAGGCTGATCATCTGAAATAGGCAACTGGAAAAAACAACCTCAGTCTTCAAAGGGTAATATGCAGATTTATGGAAATACATTTAATTCCTAACCCATCCAATATAACAATCTTAAATTCCTTTGCTGGAAACTAGAACCCAAAGATATTGCTACAGATACAAATAGTAGGTTTTTTTTTTTTAAGTGTATATCTCCACAATAGCAGTAGAGGAAACTCATCCTATATTCTTTTCTATTGTTCATTGTGGGCCCACATAATTATGAACCTAATTATCTTTAACTTTGACATGAGAAAAGAATTTTGAATCCTAACAATGACTTTACATCCTCATACATATTTTATGATACTTAAGAAATTACATCCTGGGAGATAAAATTAGTACGTTTAATGACTTTAAAAAAATAGGAAAAGTGACATAGATTTTGAAACATTCTTAAAGATGGTTTTATTTTTTATTTTTTTATAATTAGTTTATTATTTAAAAAAATGACTTGGGAGTTTCATATAGCTGGCTTGATAATGCATTTATTTTATTATTTTTTTGCCACATGTATTATTGATTTTAACAGGAGGAAATAATTACTGTCGTAGTGAATTACTAACATTAAGGAGGAAATGAATTGATAGATTAGCTTGTGTTTAGACTTCCAGCAGCAAAAGTGAAGATTTATTAGGAAAAAAGAAAAGCTTGCTTTTCTTTCTGCTGTTATCTAATATTTCACATTTCAGGTGGCTCTTTGTGAAATAAACAAGATAAATATGTTTAAATCTAATAAACTTATCTAGAATCATCATGAAGTACACTGAAGAATTTGGTCTATGACTATAATAAACTGAATTGAATTGAATTGAATTATTTAGTAACATCTTCAACCAGGCTTCAACAGTGTGAAGCCCCTGTATCTATATAACCTACATAGCCTTTCCAATGAAGAAAGAAAAGCTATTTCATCTAGACTGGATAGCTAGACCTTTAATATCTCCACATATTTCTAATGATCAGTTAGTGTTTTGGAATCATTAAGTAGAAAGAGATTTCATTCATTGGTGATGCAACGAGAGGTAACTATATTTAGTATTTCTGTTTGGGTCTGTATCCTTATGAGAACGAGAAGAGAGTCAGTGGCTGGAAACATGACAAAACTGTCCTCATATGTAGTAATATAAGCTGCTGTGAAATTGACAGTGTGCTGCTAGAAATCAAAAGACCAGTTTGCAGAGATGAGTAAATCCTCAAGCTGTGGAAAGTACTTGAAAAGTGATTAATCATGATTCCAATGAAAATACATAATATCCAGAGAATAGAGAGTAACTTACTATTCAGGCAGCATGCTCACAAAGAATCCTATCTTAGCTGATTTTCAGTTTGGCAGTTCATTAGAAATGATACTTCTATCTTTCCTTTTTATTCTAATCATTAGATTAAATAACCCTTTGCCAGGACTCAAATTAAGCAAAACAAATAAGATCAAATTTGGCTGTCTTCAGATATAACCCTGTCCCCCGAAAACTGAAAGTCAAAACTTTCCCAGATAAATGTCTGAATAACAAAGTGGTTAATGAACGTTACTTTCTTATAGTTTCACAGATGCATTAGAGGTGCTTTGAAATGTTGCTTATCTCTGAGGGCTAACAGAAGGCATTGATAGAACAGTTGGTTGGACTAAACAGAGTGATTTACACCTTTGCAGAAACATATGTATGATTTTCAACATGGCTGCAAATTTTATAACTTGTGTATTTTAAGACTGTTCAATAGATCTTGGATAAAAATACCAGCGGGGAAGGGGAGAAAGCTGGGGAGCTGAATGAATACAATAAACAAATTGCTTATTTATAATTTCAGCTACACACGGACATGGATCCAGGAAGCAGTAAGATCAAGTACATCTTGTCAGGCGATGGTGCTGGGACTATTTTTGTGATCAATGACAAGACAGGAGACATCCATGCCATGAAAAGACTTGACCGGGAGGAAAAAGCAGAGTACACGTTGACTGCTCAAGCAGTCGATAGGGATACAAGCAAACCACTGGAGCCTCCTTCAGAATTCATTATTAAGGTCCAAGATATTAATGACAACCCACCAGAATTTGTAGATGGCCCATATCATGCAACTGTTCCAGAAATGTCTCTTGTAGGTATGTATGCCAGAATGAGATTTTCCACATTTCTTCACAAAGCGTTTCCATTTCCATTCCATTTGCATTTCCAGATTTGTGTTTGAGTGAGCTTTCTTTTCCAAACAATTATTTCTCATCCCTCTGAAAGCTGAATTGTTTGGTGAACAATTAAGTTGTTTTGCATTACAGTTCAGGTGTTGTGAGAATAGTGTTGCTGAAACTGTTTATCAATATTTGTTCCAGCACTTCTTTGTTGATACCATTAGCGTTAGGTTAATATTTATCTATCTGGATAATTTCTTTTTTTTCCCCTAGTTCATGTGCAGCACTTAGGATCTATGGTTACATGTTAACTTCTCCTATACGCCCACTTCTTTTGAAATATAATTAGCTCACAGTGATTTTGTGAAAAATCTATCTGAGAGCAAAAAGTCCATTGTTGGATGTTACTCAATTAGCTGTTTGAACTAAGAGAATGCAAAGCAAAATAAGAAGTACTGAAAACATAGGGGAGATTTGTTGGGACTACTTTGGGGGACAAAAACACCTTTCTGGTAATGAAGCTTTGCATACTGGAATATGTTGTTTGGTGAGAATCCTTGCACAAAGTTATAGTTGGCAGGACGGCTCAATTGTTGGACAAAGTGACATTTGCTAACTGGAGCGGAGGGCATACTAATACAGTTAGAAATTTTGATAGACACGATGATCTATATATTGAGAAACAAATATCCAGTTGCCTTCTTTTTAATAGAGATAAATGCAAATGTCACTTCAAATTTATAGATAAGTACATGTTCAACCATGTGGCATATCAAATATGAACTGACCCATCAGTTTCCCTATCAACAAAAACTGCTTATTTGGACTACAGTGATCATTAATTAATCTGAAAATACCTTCTATGATCTTAAGCTTTCAGTTTAATCTACTTCAAGGAGAATACCTGAAGATTTCAAATTCATCCTTCAGCTTTTGATAAAAAATGAATATTAATTAAATTGCACAAATAAAGTCTGCTGCTTTAGAGATCTTTTTCACATTATAACAAAGGTGGACAGAATCATGCAGACCCAGCTTCAAATCCACAGATTGTTGTGAAAATAAATGACATGATCTGAGCCATCATATTTTTTAATAGCCTGTTACTTCACAGAGTTATTAGAATAAAGTACAGGAAATATAATTATATAATAATGACAGATTGTGACATTTCAAATGAGGAATGGAATCTCTCCATGTTCCTCACTGTTCACCATGCTAACTAGGACCAGAAGAAGGTTTTGTAAATTCCTGTTTACCATTTCTCAGTTTCCTTTGCAAATTTTCTCTCTGTCTTTCTCTCTCTGTATACATGCCCATAGACATTCCGAGGAAATTTTGTTTCATTTGAAGGTAGCCAACAATGTGACTTTCAGCAATTTCTATAAAGCTGTCAAGGCTATCTGCCCATAAATGTTTACTTGGAAAAATGCCTGGATGCTTTATTCTCAGTGTTGTGTCATGTCTTGGATCTAACAACAATAGACTGTCCTATTGCAGTTTTAAAGCAGAAGTACAGCCATCCACACTGAGTGTAAGAGGCCAATGATGCTCTTTTTCTGACAGCCAGCACAATCAGTTCTAAAAAGCAATCGTCTGTACTAACTGGAGTGGGCCCAGAAGCATTTGTAAAGTTGAGATTGAGCTGGCTTGTCAATTCCAGCTCTTCTGTAGTTGGAATGCCTTTGCTCCTTTCAACTGCTTCTGTCGAAATTGGCATAGGAGTTCTCCATTATTGTGTTGGTGTCCGTGACTCAAACGTGTGCTTAATATGTTAAGCTCCTTTAATTATACCCCAGGGCACTGAAAGGCTATGGCTTAGACATTTACATGTTTTTGCCACCATGTTGGCAAGAAAATGCAAACACTTGGCACTAAAAAGAGAAAAGAACAAAGAACAAAGAAAATATGGAATATTGAGTGAATGTTAATAATGGCTACTATTCAAAGCAAAGCATATGAAAGATAGCTTCCTGGGTAAGATGTTGTTCATCAAATGAAAAGTTTATTGAGTTAAGCTGTACATTTCTATCATCAGGAAAGTAAGATTTTTCTTGAAGCTCGCAAAAAAAAAAAAAACTTGGCAGGAAGTTTATGCAATATATCATTATTTCTTCATCCTTTCCTAGTTTGAGTTTCAGAGACTATAGAGAAGATGGTGATGATCTGGAGATGTATTATATGGAGCAGGGATAGAATTGTCAGCACCTCATCTTTTGACTGAGATGTTTGCAAAATAAGAAGATGAGCACCCCAAGATGGGATGAAAGCCAATAACGACATGCATATGATTCGGTAATGGTGGAAATGGTGCAACCACTGATGCAATGAAATTGTGACGATGTCATTTTGAGATCAGAGTAGCTTGTTATGGAGAACACTGAATGAGAAGATAATATTTTTTGGACTGAGAAGTGACAGTGTTTATTTGAGACTCATTTGCACTTACTTTCTTCTCACAGTAATCGAGATCAGTGGAATTTTGTTTTATGCCAATGTGATTTCCCCCTTATAAAAACAATGAATTAGTAGATAGGAGTAGATGGGGATACCCAAACCACTATCAGCTTTGGGTCCATTAATTTTACTAGCTTGAATTGTTTTTTTAAAAAAATAGTCCATCTAATCCTTCCCATGAACGGTGCTTGAAGTAATTTTCCCTACTGCCTGGTTTTAAAAGCAACCCATGCTTAGTTTGCTATCATTTTATAATGCTATAGTGAAGTCTGAATGGGTTTTCAAAAGGGTTTTCTAAAAAAAAGTTGTTTTTTTTCCCCTAGCAAAAGAAATGTCTGTTTTCTACATTTTGTTCAGAGTGCTTGAGTATTTTCTTTTGAATTTCTTTACAATGCTTTTCAGTGCACTTGATCAAAGGACACAATGGAGAAGGCAATAGTTGGTTTTGTTTTCTGATATGTGTGTATGTGTGTGTGTGTGTGTGTATGTGTATGTGTGTGAAAGTATGCATGCATGCATATATTTCCATGGCTCTCCCTGACTGCCCAATGAGACACATTTCCTTCTGATTTCTTTCTTAGGAATTTTATTGAAATACATGCCGGAACCTAATAAAGCTGTTGAAAGGGTGATTGCCCAGTGAAAAATGGGAAACATGCTCATCAATCTTCTTGCAATTACTTGGCGAGGAAACCAACTTACCTCCTACAAATGTCAATGATTTTTTTCCCTTCTCTTTAAAGGAGATTTTAAAAGGAGATTTTCTCCCGTTCAACAGAAGAAATTAGAAAAAGGAAAAAAAAAATGCAGGAAGAATATCAGGACAACAGGGCTGTTTTCATTTGCATCAAACAGCAGTAAAGCTATTTCAGAGTTCCTTAGGAACTCTTCCAAATCATGTCACACATACCCTTCTATCTTAGTGTCTGTGTCTCATTCATTCAAGTTATAGCTGTCCCAAAACTGTTTTTTCCCCCCCCAAAAGGCAACCAGACTATTTTTCCTTGAGGAAGGAAACAACAATGTTTTCCTTCTCACCCAAGAAGCTTCTTTGCTTCTGGTGGGGATAGTAGGCACGATGGAAAGATTAATTCTAACAAGAATAGGGGGGAAGGGCGTGGAAGATTGCATTTCCTCTGCAGTCATCTGGTCATTATCACTCTCCCTAAGAGCTCTTGAGGCCATTTGGGGGTTTATCTAAGCCCTCAGGATCAACTGTATCAGATTACAAATGAAGGTAGAATCTTCTCAGAACTTCTGAAAGGACTATATCAGTGGTCACTAAACTTTTTGGGCTCCTGTGGCAAAAAGTGTGCGCGCACTCACCTGCCAGCACCCACAAGGCAATGCACGCCCCCCCCTGCACATTCATGTGCTATCCCCCGCCACCACCCCCTTACCTGCACTGCACCTCCCAGCTGATTTTCAGCCCGTTTGAGGCCTTTTTGGCCTCCCAGAGGTTTAAAGAAAACTTCTGTAGCCTTTGCAGGCGGAAAAATGGGCCCATTTCATCACTTCCGGTATTTCCAGAAATACAGGAAATGACAATATGGGCTTGTTTTTCGGCCTGCAAAGGCTTTCCTCAAGCCTCTGGGAGGCTGAAAATCAGCTGGCAGCTGCGCGCATACACAGGGAGGTAAGTTTGCCTGCAGCTCACGTGCCAGCACAAATAGCTCTGCATGCCAGCTTTGCCACGCGTGCCATAGGTTCGCCATCATGGGACTATATTGTAGGCAGGAAATAGGTAGGAACTAGGTAGTGTCTTATCTTTCCTCCTCTATTGAGAGAAGGCTCCTCCATGTTAACATAGATGGCCTCTGTTAAGTCTCTTCCAAACGAATGATCATTTCTATCCAGAATAATCCAGAAGATTCTTGGATGAGAAGCAAAACATTTTCAGTTGCCTTTCAAAAAAGCACCTTTGGGACATTCTAGCTTAGTATTCTGGTTCCCATAGTAGTTGTGACTCAGTGTTGTTTTTCAGTAACTGATAATTCATAGGCAAGACACCATTGATCCAGGTGGTAACATAATAGCCATTATGGCTCGCAGCAATTGTCCATGTAGCTGTAGAGAGGGAAATCTTAGCTACTCACTTGCGTTACAGAAAATGAGATAGGAGGACAGTTGCATGAAGACAGTTGTGTAAAAACCGTGAGAAACATTTTCAAAGTGTCCTTTTCCCAACCGAATGCACAGTAGAAGCTCAGAGTAATAGGTGTTTAGCTCTTTCCTTTGCAAGCCCTCAATCTGAGATGATTGTTCTTAAGTATTGTGTGCATGTCTCACTGAATTGCTCCAACTACAAATGGCTGTAAAGGCAGTTCAGTGTAAACAGTTAATTCTGCCTTTTAACCTTTGATGTAGCAGAAAATTCAAGACTCAAAAGTTGAGCCAGTTACTATTCTTAATAGCTTTCCTGTTGCTGCCACATTCACTGGCTTTCTTCATGCTTTTAGTCAATGTTAAGTATTTTCTTGTAAGGGAAAAAAAACTGTCAGTGCAGTGGAAGGCTGGAGGTGAAATCAGGAGAGTCTTGAAAATAATTTTAAAAATACTTTTAAGTTGAGGATTCTACATTAATTGCTCAGAATTTACTAGATATGTTGCAAGTTTTAGACATACAATGAAGACCATGCTCTCAAGTGGATATACCAATAAAACATACCCACTGAAGAATAACTAAGTTTATGTAACAGCAGTGGCCTACATTAAATCACCCCATTTGTGAAAAATATATTTTGCAAAGGTATTCTGCATTTTTTTATATTTCATGTCAATGTATAACTTTATAACTTTGCATTTTTGTCCTTTTTTGATATGCACATTTTCAAGCTACTGCCATAATTGAACCTGTATGTTTATTCAATTTTATTTCTCTACATACTTTGTTCTTATGTTTGAAATGAAGCTCTCATAAAATACAGAAAATTCAGAATTAAACATGCAGTGGTACTCTAGATAGCTTTGAGGTTTGAGAGGCAGGTAACTTAGTGTGTGTATATCTGTGTTTTATCTTTTGAAACTCAACATTACCATTTCTGTTATACGGAGATACAGAGGGAGATATATTTAATACATAGGGTGTGTTTTTCAAGCTTCATCCCCAAACAGCAACTTCAACTCATAAGTCCAAGAGGGAGACTTTATTTTTCCTAAATTGTTCTAGGATAATTATACTTCTAATAACAGAGGATTTCCAATTTCGATCAATTCCTGACTTGGAGCCCAACTTTAATTTAATTGTCAAAGCTTCAAGACAATTTCACAAGTGTAATCTTAGCACATGCTTAAAAAACAAAAGTAATACCATCAATTATTATTACAATTTTAAAGAATAAAAGAAATACATCTCCCCCAAATTATTATCTGCTAAAAATTATTTGTAATTATATGTTACCGTAATAAAAATTAAAAGTGATTCACGGAATGGAGAAAAGGGAAGAGAATTTATAATGAAGAGAAAAATCCTACTTTTTCATCGAAGACATTTAGTGAACTTGGTGACCGATTTGAAAGAGATAAAAGAAATGCTCCAAGATAGGAGATTTAATAGCTTTAAGAGATTATGCTAAAGAAGACAAAATCATAGAAGTCAAAGTGAAAGGCCATGATAGCTAAAGGAAATTCATGGTCCAGAGCTCTGAATATCAGAAATTGGAGAAGAAAAAACAGCAAGAAGGAGCTATTGCTTTCATGTCCATTTTTGGAGCTTCTATAAAGCAACTGAGATCTAGTTTAGTGTAGTTGTTGAGGCTCCAGGCTAGAATCTGGAAGACCATGAGTTCCAATTCCACTTTAGGCACAAAATCAACTGGATGACCTTAGACTGACCACCCTAGGAAGAAGAAGTCAAGAGGAAACCATTTCCAAGAAAGCTTGCCAAGAAAACTGCATGGATTAGCTGTCATGCACTTGTCGGAATCTGATTCCGAGGGGGAGGCCAAGCAGCTGACAGGTAGTCAGAGTGTGGCTCCGTTGGCTATGGAAGAAACTGGAGAAGGGCAAAGTTCAGCTGGGCAGAGCAGGGAAGAGGTAGAGCAAGGCAGAGAGAATTCAGAGGAAGATCCAAGCCCACCCCCTCTTCATCCTAGAGCATGCAGGGAGGAATGGAGAAGAGACCAACATGGGTTGTGTGGCTTATGGGGGAGGAAAGGGCCCTGATTCCCTTTATTAGCTGCAGCTGGGAACACAGTGTTTAAAAAAGGAAGCTGCGTGCAGCAACTTGTTGGAAGCCAATTGTGAGTTAACTGTTATTGTCGAAGCTTATCTGGGTTCTTGGCATCTTCCCAACTGTGTGTGTTTTGCTGGCCTTTCAAGTCTGGAATTCCTTATCCTGCCCTGTCCAGTTAATTACTGCAGCATGGTTTGTGTGGATTTTTATTTACAGTTTAGATGTACTTTGTTTTCAGACTGAATTTCCTCCACTTAAAGACTGTTCCTGGGAGAGTTTTTTTCTCCAGCCAAAGGTAACCTGGACATTGGGGGCAAAGTTGGAGGCATCAAAGGGACTCTTCTTACTAATGTGACTGTGTTGCCTTTGTGCCATGCCCCAGGTCATCACACTAGCCCAGATACTCACAGACACTGATTCAGAAGCATACAGAAACAAACAAACAAACAAAAAATGAAACACTTATTTGGTCCAAGTTTGGAAAACAGAACAGATGGATGGTTCGTTTAAAATCTGGAACAATTGCATAGAAAAAGGGAAGGAACAAATAGCAATACTGTTTTCCCCTCTTTCTCTCTTTGTGTTTCTCTTTTTCTACCAGTTCTTATTCAAGAATTTGCTTTCAAATGCTATTCCAAGAGGAAAAGAGCTTTTAAGAAATTTTCATGGGTGGACCCAGTGGTCTTCCATTTATCTTTGCCAACTCATTTATCATGAGTTGGCAAAGATGAATTCAATTCCTTCAATGGACTTCAGACTCATATAGTTCTTGTGCTTTTATGAAATCCTAAGAATTGTTCAAGAGTCCTCCTTTGGGGCTTTTTCCTATCTGAAACATGGGGGCCTTAAAATGTGGAAGGATGTGACAGAAAACAAATTAACATTAACAATTGTATTGCCTCCATCCAGCAACTCAGCTCAAAATTATTACAAAAAAGGAAATTGAAATAAATACTTAAGCAATCTAAGGAAATACAAAGACATTCCTCCTTCCTTCCTTCCTTTCTCCCTCCCTCCCTCCCTCCTTCCTTCCCACATGAAACATTCATGCTTTGAAATAATATTGCTGTATGATGCTGCATGCCCTGGACGTAGCAAACTTGTGTCTGCTGCAAAGCCCTCAAGCGACAAAGATGTTGTACAAGCCATTTCATTTTTAGATAATGACACAAAGTTATAAGCAAGATAGAAGGGTGAATGAATTAATCTCTCCAGCACTCTGCAAAGAAAACTCGGGGATCTTGAGAAAAAAAGAAGCCTTTTATTTGCGGGATGCTGGAAAGATTAATGTTCTCACTCTTTATCTTGCATATAACACTGTACCATTATCTAAAAATGAAAAGGCTTGTACTGTGTCTTCATAATTTGAGGGCTTCATAGATTCCATCATGGACTATTCAGGGTAGAAATGGGTAACAGGTTCTTATTTAAGAGACCATAAGTACAATTTTTTGGAAGGCTGTAGAGTGCAGTGGTTAGATCAGCAGTGAATAATGGGAGACGTATATGGATAGGGATAGAGATATGGATAGATTTTATGGTGAAGAAACACAATGGCTAATGAGTTTAGGAGGCTGGGATGATGATCAGAAGACTTGCTACTGCCATGAGGCAGGGTGAAGTCCCATCACATACTTCAGCTTTGGTGACCCAGAAGTTCAAAAGCAGGTGACTGCAAGCAGATAAATGGGCACCACTTCAAAAGGAGACTCCAACTGGGCTTCCCTTGGGCAACCATGATGTCACCAACAAATCATTTCAACACAGAGACACTTTGGTGCTTCCAACACAGAAGTATTAGTGTTAGGACCTCATTCTTTCTAGGATGATTTCTTTTCCCTCTTTTTTAAAAAAAGAATATTAAATCTACTTAAGGCATTGTGTGTTTCTAAATTCAACATAGTTGGACAGAATTTTATTGATTTTTGGCAATGTTAGGGATTGCAAGAATGGATTGAGTGGCTATGTGTGATTCTCAGGCCTTGAACTGTTTATAACTTTTCTTGGATATTCACAAGGAAGAAACAGCAATCCCAGTTTTCATTGCATAAGAGAACAAGATCAAATTGATCTTTTCCCAAGTAAAGGTGGCAAAGTTGACTTCTTTTTCACTTCATAAACCACACAGGCAGGATCCATCCAAAAGGGAGAGACAACAGTTTCTTATATGTGTTGGAGTCAGACTAATTTGTGTTTAAGTAAGCCATGATTGTCTAGTGGATGGTTGTGTTTGTATGACAAATAATAATTAATCAACTGCACCTCCAATTACTTTATTATATGAACTCAATCATTGCACAATTCTCCCCAAAATGGATTATTCATTGTTAAGTGTGAAAACTGAGTAGAATCTTATTTAATTTTCTGTTGCCTGTGTCAGGAATGAAAGCCACTGACTTCTAGCAAACAAAAAAAGTAAAAGTGACAACGTTCAGATTCAAAACAAATCCAACTGTAAGATATGGAATCATCTAATATCTTTGTAACATTTTGAGTAATATTGTGAAGCACAAAAAATCAGAAATGCAGGTAGCTCGATGAATATAAAGGTTTATTGCAAGGTTATGTTCCCTACAAGAATCTGAACTACTAACAGTCAAAGCAAATTGGTGGTAGATAAAAGTCATTGAAATTCAAGGTGAGCTGGACTTAGGTCTCTTGTGGGTGTGAAGAGACTCAAGGGTGATGACACTTTTGACCCCTCCCTTGAGCTCAACCTGATCATCTCCTATAAGTAAGAACTAGATTACCAGTAGGGAAATGCAGAATTAATGGATCCAAAAATGGAATGTGCCACAGAATTAAATAATTTTGGTTTCTCCGAGACCACATTGAATATCCTCCAGGACCATACCATTCTGGGCGGTTTGGTTGTTGGCTTCCAAATGCAAATCCTCCAGAAATAGCTCAATTTTGATTGCATGGTTCTGAAACAAGCCTGTTGTAATCTGAAATACCATGTTTCTGACCCCTCAAATTGCTTCTAGTTTGGAGAATTTGATTCTAGAAAAAAAGAAATGCACAGTCCTGAGGGGAGGAAAGTGTCCTGGAGAACGGTCTGTTCCCAGATCAATATTTTCCCCTTATTATCAATATTCAGCATTTTTAGAGGAGATGAAGAGGAGATGAAGAGAAATTATCTTGTCCTCCTATGTAGAAACTGTTAAGCAGAACTTCCTGCTTCTGAAACAACTTGCCTCCAGAAGTTGTGAATTCTCCAACACTGGAAGTTTTTTAAAAAAGATGTTGGATAATCATTTGTCTGAAGTGGTGTAAGGTTTCCTGCGTAGGCAGGGGGTTGGAATAGAAGACCTCCATGGTCCCTTCCAACTCCATTATTCTATTCTATTCTATCTGATCACTCATTTCAGTGGAATGCAGAAGCAACTGATAGCTTGATAACTTGATGGATTGAATATTGCTTTGTCAGTGCAGCAAAATCTTCTGTCTCTGATGTCATGGATCTGTTGGTTCGATGCACCTTTCTAACAAATTTTGATGGAATGATAAAGATGCGGCTGAGTTTTCATCAGCAATGCCAAGGATCATCTTAGAAAAGCTGTTTTGGAAAAGAAAATACGAACTTGGTTTCTTTAGGGCTGATAGCTTGGGGTTACCAGATGCTTTAGGTGGCACTGTTGTGTCATATTGAGAAGTACTGGTTTGTCTCACACGTGCGTGCACCAAAGAGAGTTCCTGGGATTTCCCCCTGAAATACTTAGGGGAAACTAGATGTTTTTACTCACAGATACTTTAGCTGTCAAGCCAAAAGATTTTTGTACCTTTGTATCTTACCAAATTGTTGTAATCACAATATTAAAATAATAATAATCCGAAGAAGGCAGCTTAATTTTACCAGTTCTAAACATCAGGTTGAATATTTCGCTTATTCTTCTCGTACTTCTTTTACACTTTCTAGAATTGCAATGATTTGTCTCATAATTTGAAGAAGAATTGAGTATCCAAGGTTCTTGGGAAAGTTTTGATTGGTAAAATGCCAAATTGGTAAAATGCCAAACATCTGGCTGACTGACATAATAAAATGACTGACATAATAAAAAAGATTATGGCATAAACCAGCCATGGTGGTTTGGTCTCAGTTCCGTTATCTTTGCCTGAAATCCAGGCAGATAATGGTCCTCCTTGCATACAGATAAGACAATAAAGTAGATCTCAAATGGTACTTTCTTCAAGAATCAGCCTTTATAAACCAGCTGGTTTCACCATTTGATTGCACCTATTTCCAAACAGTTTCTTTCCATTGTAAGCTTAGCAAAGGTTTCTGAATCTGCTTTGATACTCAACCAGTTTTGATCTTTGTGAAAAAGCCAGAACAACAGCGTACAATAGACATCATAATCTTAGAAAGAAACATATACTTGTTTATGTTTTTGAATGGGGGGATGATATATAGCTGCATTATTTTATTATAAAAGTACGTGTTAACTGTACAGAATTGAATTGATCATTAGCCATGTATTTCACACCTTTGGGGACTGTTTGTCTTGGCTTACATTTCCTTGCATTCAGTAATAATTTTGGATAATACAGATACATTTTTTTTTGCTGCTATAGGAAATAAACAATTTAACAGAAGAACAAGGCAAACTTTGCTCCTGCTTTGGGTGCTTCCCTAGAACTTTTCATTGCCTGCAAAATCCCCCCCCCCCCATATTTTATAAGCAAAATAGCCCTCTGTTAAAGACTTTGTTCAAAGTTTTTTGGGATTAATGCTGGTGTAACAGATAAGCAACCTGCTTGGAATTTGTCTGTTGGTGCCTTCTCATACATGTTAGAGTATGATACTCTAGTATCTTCTCATACTAGAGCCGGAAACGACTTGCACGTATGTGCAAGGATAGCTTCTACCTTTTACCATACATATTTTTATTATTTTTCAAATAAATTATGGATTTCATTGGACCTGATACATATTAAAAAAAAAGAAACAAATGAAAGAAAATGAAAGAAATGAATGATGGATGATAATGAAAGAAAAGCACAAATTAGATTCTCCCTTACCAGTTTGGAAGTTTCTTATAACTCTTCCTTGATGGTTTTGAAACATTTCCTGTAGCCAACACATATATTTCTGTTAATTTGGGTTCCCTCTCCCTCTCTTCTTCCCAGAAGCATTCTTCCAGATTAGAAACATTCTTACGTATACTTACAGGCTTTGCATAGCCGAAATACTCATTTTGGGGGGTGGGTGGGTGGGGGGAATCAAATCTGAACATGAATATTTTATTCTATTCATTCATTTCTATTTTGTTTTCCTGATACAACTCAGCTTAGAACCTTTCATTTATTGACCATTCAAAGTTAGAACTGAAAAAAGTGACATGACTTTTTTTTCCCACACTTATGACCATTATAACCTTCCCATGGTCATGTGATCAAAATGTGGATGGTTGGCAATTGGTTCATATTTATGATGACCTCAGTGTCCAGGGCTAATGGAATCAACTTTTGTCCACTTTCTGCCAGGCAAAGTCAATGGGAAAGCCGTATCCACTTACCAACTTATCAACTTCACAACTGTGGCAAGAAAGGTCATGAAATGGGAGAAAACACACTTAACAACTAAATTGAGGACTACATGCATTCTATGGACAATCATTTATTTTAAGAATCCACTTCTTCTAAACAAGGTTAAGGTAGAGTCAGAATGACTAAGGCCACACAGAATTTGTCTTTAATATTTTTTTTTCTCTCTCTCTCTCTTGACTCTTCATGGATTTCTTTGGGAGATAGTTCCTTTTTTCCCTCACTCTCTTTCCTTAGCTATAGTCTCCTAGAAAAAAAACAAAAAAACAAAATGAAACCGTGTGGATAGAAATGTGAATTGCTTGCTCAAAGGAACCTTTTTGAAACTAGGTTTAGGAGGACCACATAAAACCAGCTGGGATTTTTTTATAAGACAACAGAATGATGATTTCTGATCTGAACGATAACCATTGCATGAATCAAATGTATTTTTAATGGAATAGAAGTAAACAGAATGCTTCTTAGAGTTGTTTCAAAAAATTTGCATGTCAACAATTTAGACAGATTTCTGAAAGATTATAGTAACATTAGTCTAAGGAACTGAGTTGCCATGACAACAGCTATCTATGAGATGATAAATAAGGAGAAAGAAGTTAAGCAAATATTATTGTGGTCAGAAAACTTACATAATCTAGAACAGGAAAGGGGTTGACTTCAGGATTAGATACCCTCTAGTTCTCTTTTATAGATAAACTATCACTTCTTCCTGTGGTCAGTGGAGTGTGTGTGTGTATGTGTGTGTGTGTGTGTGTGTGTGTGTTTGTGTTTAGGGATACTAAACATACTTAAAATAGCCTTTCTGGATCATGAAAAAATATTATTTCCAAAATTTTAGTAATTAATAGATATTCACTATCTGATTTGGTAAATTCAGCACTACTGGTGAGTGTGAGATTTTCTCCTTGTTTATAAACAATAGGTTGCCTTGCCATGTTGATGGTGGTATAGTTTTCTCCTTGGTACTTCCTTCATCAGGATATAGTTTTCTGCTTAATTGTTTATCTAGTGTTACTCCCTGTTTATCTGGGTGTTGTGTAGTGAAGTGGATGTGTTCTGGTCTTCTTGTTTCCTTCTTAGCTTTTTTACTTTTTCTTTTCAATGGTTTTCTCAAAAAGGTAACTGTACTATCTTTGTTTTTCCTCGAAGACATTTTGCTTCTCATCCAAGAAGCTTCTTCCAAGAAACTCCAGTTGCCTCTTGAAAAAAACACCTTTTGAACAACCATGACCTGGATGACTGAGAATCCCCATAGACATTTTTAGGGGTTTGTAAATGTGGTTTATCTCTATGTGCCTGTTGATGGCTGATTTGTCTGAGTACCAAGTTTCCAGGAATTCCCCAGCAATTTTGGATTCAGCTTGGTCTAGGATGTTTACAATTTCTCAGTTGAAATATGGTTGAAACTGTTCACATGTTGTAAGATGCAAAGTGGAAATATTTTCCTAGAGTTTAGTGATGGGAGGAGAAAAAGAGGTAGAAGCTGAAATAGTCCTCTTAGGCTATATACTATGGGTATATATATTTCCATTATTTTATTTCTCAGTCATTGCAATATTTCAACAAAATTGCCCCTTCATTGAAAATTAAGGCATGAACATTTCAAATGCTGTGAGCAAATTCCCTTAGGGCATGTAAGCTTCCCTCGCCTCTCTCTTGATATTCACATTTCAGTGGCAAGTTGCCATCCATACTTTTCCACCTCCAAGGTGTTTGTGCAATTTTCTTTCTGAGTAATGTGAAGATTTGGTCCCCTGACTTCTGCATTAAAAAAAAGTGAGAATGGAACACTACAGAAGAAACATATCTTTACTTTATAGGGGATTTTAATATGTTTTGACTAGAAATATATAGGACTAATTTATGTTTAAACACAATAAGAAAATGAATCTTTGTTATATTTATTTTATTTTTTATTTTATTTATTTTGTCAAGCAATTATAAGATAACAGGTATAAGTATAAACATAGTTATGAATACATGAAATGGATACATATAATAAAAATAAAAAGAATCAATAGGACAGGGACAGTAGGCAAGTTGGTGCGCTTATGCACGCCCCCTACAGACTTCCTAGGAAAGGGGTGAGGTTGATAGACAGTCTAAGGTTAAAGTTTTTGGGGTTTGGGGAAGAAACGACAGAGTCAGGTAGAGTATTCCAGACATTGACCACTCTGTTGCTGAAGTCCTATTTCCTGCAATCAAGTTTGAGTTTGTATCTATTGTGTGCTCTTGTGTTGTTATGGTTGAAGCTGAAGTATTCATTGACAGGTAAGTCATTGCAATGTATGATTTTATATACCATACTTAGATCAGACCGAAGATGGTGCAATTCAAGGTTGACAAAATAAAGTAAATAAATGAATAAAAACTTTCAACAAGATAATCATTGGCATGAATAAGTTTTCACCCTACCAATATCTCCCTGCCTTTCCAATGGTTTCCAATATCATTAAAATTAGCTGAGGACCCTGGGCAATAGTGGAAGATGTTCTCCTTCTTACATTTTTTTTTCATTCCAAGGTTTATTCATTTCCCAACTGAAGTAGCTAATAGCTATAGATTTTGGCACACATTCCCAACTTATGAAAGGTATATGTTAGCTGGATTATTTCTTGGTGGTGTTTGGGTGTTTTGTCTGTTCTTTATAATTCTAAATTGTCTTTTTTTTTTTTTAGCAACATCAATTTGTCTTCTGTGCAATGGGTATTTTGCTATGCTTTAGGGGGCAAATGCATGATTTTGCACTTGGAAGAAATAAAGCAGAGTAGAATAGTTGGTGATTCTATGCAGGATGACATGGATGAGATTTCCATTAATCTTCTCTCCCTGGTGTGAAATAAAATAAAAAAAAGGATTTCAAAGTGAAATCTCAGCATGACACAAACAGAATAAAATGGTGAATTAAGGTTAACATCTAAATCATATTACAAGTTATTAATTAATATACATTCTTCTTCTTTGAAGTCAGCACTTACTGTGTGATTAGCACATATTCAGCAGGCTGTTAAAAATAATGTGCTAAAAGTTCTGTATATATTTATCCCAAATGTGCTAATATTGAATAAAAGAGCATTAATTGTGTAGCTGAAAGGAAGAAAAATAATTCTGATATTATTGCAGTCATCTTTTACAAAGCATCTTATCTTCTTATAAGCAACATCAAGTGCAATTTAGATAATAACAGCCACTTCCTTTAAAATAGAGATGTCTCAAATGCAGAATGGCTTACTTCAATAGGTTTGTGGTGACAATGGCAGAAGAAAGCTAAGCTCAGAAAATACCCTGAATTAAATAGATAAACAGTATCCTTCCCCTACCACGCCCACCAAGCCACGCCTCACAGAACCGGTAGTAACACAAAATGAATCCCACCACTGCTTTGGGGTCATCTAAACAGAGATGCTGGTAACATGCTTTGATAGAGTGGTTGACCTAGACTAGGAAAGCAGAGTAAAGTGCAACTCCCATAAAGAGCATTTATAGGTCTGCTTGCAGTAGAATCCAGGTGCAACACGTATCTCTAGGGCAGATTTGAGGACTTTCCTTTAAGTGTGAATTCACAGGATAATTTGTGCTTCTGTGCCATTTTTGTGCCCTTTTAATCACTATTTTTCCCTAAGTTCTAGCATGCTATTCTTTAAAATGAAAAAAAAGAAGAAGAAAAAGTAACATTTAATCCAATCATACATAGCATGAAATACTTTGAGATATTGGGTTGGAAATAAACCTGCAAAATTAGTCAACTTTTTAAACTCCAGCATTTGCAAAATAAGTGATTTTTTTTTTAAAGTAAATGCTCTACAGGATGGCTAGACTTTATGGATGGGCTTTATTTTATTTTTAATTAACATTTAAAACCCACCCATGAATTATTTTTCCTGCTCAAATACCTAATAAAAAAGATAAAATCATAAGTAACTATTATAACTTAAAAGTTAGAGTTACTTGTAAGTAAATTATAATAACTAATTATTATAAGCAATAAGTAAAATTATAATGTATACCTATACATACATAAAACTATAAGCATGTAAGTTATAAGTAGTAAGTAATTACAATAAAGTAATAAGTAAAAGTACATATATGCAGCACATATGCATATGCATATACATACAGATACATACTTATTTCAGTATCCATTACAGGACATGGTTGAATGCTGTCAAATACTGTGCTGAATCTCAAAAGTCAGTGTCTGCCAGCTGTTTACAGATGCTAAATGGTCCATATGTGATGAAATATATTATAGATAATATTAAATAGCAACCCTAGCAACAGTAACAGAAGAGGAAGATGCTGGAATAGAGCTTACAGTTTTATATAGAAGAGTGGATTCACATTTCTTTTTTTGTATCCCACCAGTATTATTTTTACAAATAACTCGAAGTGGCAAACATATCAGCACATCTTCCTCCTGTGATTTTCCCCAGAATAATAACCCTGTGAAGTGGGATGGACTAAAAGAGAATGACTGGCCCAAAGATTTTATGGCTAAGATGGGACTTGAACTCATGGTCTCCTTCTTTCTCACCTGGTAACTTAACCACTAGACCAAAATAGGTTCTCAGTTTGGTTTATGCAATTTGCTTGCATGATGTTTGTGAATGTCAGGCAACATGGTTGTCACTGAGAATGCAAGAGAGACATTGGGGAGACATTACTAAACAATGACATGGCTTGAGGCTCTGTGGGAAGGTGAAAATGCTAGTGTCAGTCTACTCCAGTATGTTTTAATGCAACAGCCAAATTAGATTATTGTGGCTTGCAATACAAACTAATCTTAAAAGCCCCAATTTCAATTTTGGAAGAGGTAATCCATTGTGTGAGATTTATTAAGGTTTAATATGTCTTCATTATAGCAACAGATCTCCATGTGAATACAGTCTGTGATTAAAACACAAACTGTGGAGATACATGAGCTAGACTCAGCTGATTACATGCTTAAACAAGAAATGGACTCTCTTCCTTAAATCTTAGGACATAAAGATTTGGTTCCAAAATGTGTAAGGAGTTTCAACATTACAAAAACAATGTGAAATCATATGATGAATATTTAATCTCTCAGCCTTCTAGATTTATCAATTGTAGGTATTTGTGCTGAACACAGACCAGCTATGATGGACAGGCTTAAATAAAGTAATTAATGCTTTATGGAACAAATAAGCTCATACTTTAACCTTTAGGTACTGAAGATAGGCTATGAAAAGTGATGCCTTTATATTCAACACACACACACACACAAAAGAGGAGAAAATTTCAGGCATGAGATTCAGACAGTGAAGTAAATGCCGAATGAAGTGAGGCTTCTTCAGCAACTGCTTGAAAATATATAAGATAGCAATATCAATAGCACTTAGACTTATATACTGCTTTACAGCCATCTCTAAGTGGTTTACAGAGTTAGCATTATCTCCCTCAATAATCTGGGTTCTCATTTTACCCACCTTGGAAGGCTGGGAGGCTGAGTCAACCTTGAGCCTGGTGGGATTCGATCTGCCAAATTGCAGGCAGTCAGCAGTCAACAGAAGTAGCCTGCAGTGCTGCACTCTAGCCACTGTGCCACCGAGGCTCTAGATTATATAATTATAAAGATAGATTATGTAACACAGTGGCACCAAACCTTTTGGGCATCAGAGACTGCTTCCATGGAGAGAGGTTTCTCTGTGGACTGGAGGGGACGTGATTTCATGTGCTGCTTGCATCCCACAGATGAGGTTTCATATTGATCTATATATCTACAGTATATCACAGAAGTTAGTACACCCCTCACATTTTGTATATATTTAAGTATATCTTTTCATGTGACAACACTGAAGAAATGACACTTGGCTACAATGTAAAATAGTGAGTATACAGCTTATATAATAATCTCTATCTATCTATCTATCTATCTATCTATCTATCTATCTATCTATCT
>NW_020769375.1:4133943-4148234 GCF_900518735.1 Pseudonaja textilis | reverse complement strand
TCTATCTATCTATCTATCTATCTATCTATCTATCTATCTATCTATCTATCTCTATCTCTATCTCTATCTATCTATGTACATACATACATACATACATACATACATACATACAGGCTTAACTCACAGTTGCACTCTAAAGTCACTTATATGCTCCTATGCTATGCATCCAGAAATTTTTGGCTAGCTACTTTGTGAAGCTTCCAGTGGACTTATTTGAGCTTTTTATTATTATTTGGTTTCAGTTAGACAGTTCCTGTGGCAATTAGGTTTATTGAGCCAATTCTGGAGCTGGAATGATTGACTTGGAAGTGATAAACTGAATTTTATTCCTGGAAATGGTGCTGAATCCCTGTGGAGAAGCCAAGTCTTAATGAGATGCTAAACATGTCTTTTCAGAAGTAAGAACTGGGACTTGTGTCAAAGTTTGTGTGCCTAGGAATGCATATCAGCTTTTGTCCGCCAACTTTTCTTATTGATAGTTGTTTTTAGACACACTAAGCATTAATGTCATCACTCCTTTTCAAATAGATAGATGTAAATGATATGTGGGATACAAAGCTGGGAGAATTGACTCAGATTTGATTGGTTTAGCTTTTTCTGCAACCAAAATCAAAAGAGTGACCTGGAAAAGCTAAAGAAAGGGCTTTTATTTCATTTTTTTTTTGAAGAAAGAACTCTCTTAACAATGCAAAGTAAAAGAAACCAAGTGAAGTGAAGTGATTGAAAAGAAAATAAATGATATTCAGAATCTGGCTATAGCTACCTCAAGCTGTTGTACCTGGGAATGAGAGAAAGAAAATATATCACGTTCAAACCATTGGTTTTCTATTTGGCAGCTGAACCACTGCCAAGTTCTTTGAAATCTCTTCCTGAAAAAAAACTTAAATGGAATATGATATATTATATTATTCATCTATAGTTTTGTAGTCCTTTGATATGATTATTTCCCAAATGCTAAGAAGTCCACTTAATTCCGATAGGTAGCTTTGCACTCTACAAAGTATTTAAAAAGATACCTCAAATAATGTAACTGTTCTAAAATAAAATTACGCTATTTGTCCCTGAAATTTTTACACTGAAAACATAGAACTCTTTTTCTTTATGAATAGAAAAAAACGTGTTGCAGCCTATGCTGTATATTCATGCATGGCTCAACCCTTTTGCAATGCATGCAGTCTCACTTCACAATGTGTTCTAAAATGCACCATTTTAAATTGAGACTCTCTGAAGAAAAATCTCTCTCTTTTTTGGCTGAGATTGCTGCGAATTATTAGACATCTTTGAAAATTGTTCTATCTTGGCTGTATTCCATTCTGCCTCTTATTCCAAGAAGCATGGATCAGTTGGCTTCTTAGTGAAATGTACAAAATATCTTATGTTAAACGAGGAATAATTTTGATAGTTCCAAAGCACTACAGGCCTATTGCAGGTTTCATTGAAGAGTCTCTGCGCCCTATTTTATTAATATATTTTTTTAAAAAAATACTGATGTTTTTGGTCATTCGTAAACTACAGTTTAACTCAGTGGTTCTCAACCTTTTCTTCACCATGGACCCTGAAATCTTAATTCAAGATTTAAATCATAATATTCCTTCAAGCTCTCACAGATACCCAGGAGATGGAGGTCCTGTGAGGATATCACATTCCCCTCCATTGATTCATGGACCACAGGTTGAAAACCACTGTTTAACTCTTTGCCAACCTAAGTATATTTGACATGTCTAGATTTCAATGTTCATGTTGGTTAGAGAATTCTGGAAGTACATCTAAAGGATGTGGATGTTGGTTTGATTGATAACAAGGCTGGAACTAGGATACTCAAGAGATGCAGTTTTTATCAGAACAGTCCAGCTAAAGCAGATCAGTTCAAACTGAACGGGGGAGGGGGGGATGATTAATTAATAGGACTTGATTCACTGCAGAAAAAGTCAATGAACAAGAAGAAGGCCAGCAGAAATCAATGGAGATTATCCCTTTGACTGCAGAAGGGAGGGTAGCTTTAAAATTTGATTTGATTTGTATTGTTGAATTAACATTTTAGGACACAGCACCTCAATGTTGTATGTGCAGTGGATTTAGAAAAAAATCAAAGAATGGCACATAAATATTAGGGCTGCAGAAAGCCTCAAAGGGACACTTCATGTTGATCAAAGCAGATTTCTAAGCTCTTTTGAAAAGTGTCACAACACATGGCTTCTAACTGGCAGAGCAAAATGAACACTGTGCTTTGCTTTGCCTGTCAAATCTGGACTCACATACCACATGTACATAAACCACTATGTGTGGTTTGTGTGTGTGTTTAAGTGAAGCAAGGGCCCTGTCTTGACAATTCTAATGGAAGCATGAAGGGAGTCTGTGTTATTGCCTTGGTGCAAAAGATCTTGGGATAAAGCATGACTATTTTGTGCAGCCTAATAAATATAATTAAATCGATCAATGCTTACATCAGTGCACAAGGATAAACATTTTACTACTGAATCTACCATCATTAAAGCAAGATTAATACAATATTTACTATGTACAGGACCACATTGGTATGATATTAAAAATGAATATTTATCTTCCAGATCATTCTGCTTTCTTATTCTATTAGTATGATTACTGGAAGAATTATATTCATATTTGAGCTTCTAATGGCTTGGGAGGTGCCTGCATGTATTTATCTGTTTCTACTTTGATGAGCTGATAAGTTTTTCTTCATTTTGCCTAACGTTAGTTAAATCTATTTTCAAAGACAACATGAAAGAAAACCACAAACAATTCTCTATTATCAATTTGGGAGTTCCTTACAACTCTTCCTTTGACAGAAAAGATGACTTCAAAACGTTTCATGTAGTCTAGCTATCTTAACTATCTTAGCCATTTTTCTACTAATTTGGATCCCCCCCCCTCTTCTTCCTTGAAGCATACTTCCAGATTAGAAACATTTTTACATATCCTTGCAGGCTTTGTAAATTTAAGATATTCAAATCTGGGGAGTTTGGAGAGCATCCTCAAGACTTTCTCATTCTTTCATGGTTTTCTTGGTTCATTTGAAAGTAAATTTCGGATCATGGTCTTGCTGAAAGATTCCACTGTTCTCTTCATTTGCAACGAGAGGTTTATTGTCTCTGAACACGGATGCTTCATTCTGTTCATTTGTTTCTATTTTGCTTTCCTGATTCCAGGTAGTCCTCAACTTACAACCTTTGAAAGTTACAATGGAACTGATATTTGGGAGACACATATTTCAGAGCCTTGAACAAAATCCAATATTCATTTCTTTTTGCCCTTAGGTACTTATGTTACTAAAGTAACAGCCACCGATGCAGATGATCCCGTTTATGGAAACAGTGCCAAGCTAGTCTACAGCATTTTGGAAGGACAACCTTATTTTTCAGTTGAGCCACACACAGGTAAGTGCTTCAGGATATCAACTGACTTTCATATGCGATATGAGAAAAAGGATTGCTGCCCCAATGCTGTTTTGTGTCCTGCCTTTAAACATAATGTGTAGGTGGATGGCTGCTAACATTAGTCAATCTGTGGAGCATAAGTAGGTGAGTCATTTCTCACTCTTCCACCCAAAGGACTGACAAAACAGAAACTTTAAAATGAAACAAGGACATTTATAAATTTTGTTGAGGTAACTAAGATGGTAAGAGGAAGAAAGCAAACAGTGAATTAGTCTGCTTTATGAAGAACAGGAACTCATTTTGATAGTATTTGTGAATGCAAATTATTGTTACAGTCATAAAACCTCACTTGTGTTAACTTTTATGGAGGCAAAAAAGTTGTGTTACTTTTATGGAGGGGGAAGAAGTTGTGTAACAAAGATATTATTTATTATTTTATTGAATTTTGTGGCATTCTTACATTATCACTTGTGATTACAAAAATAAACCAGTTTACTAGCTCACACACAGAAGAAAGGGCTACTGAGAAAATATGTGTTTTTCACCCAAGAGACTATGTTTTTAATCTCTGACATCTCCAGTTGGAATGATAAATTTATATTTTTTTAGTAATTGGTTTCATTTATATCCCAGTAAATAAATGTAAAGTATATCCTCTATAAGGTTTAGAACCTTAGTTATGCATATGGGATGCGGTGGCTCAATGGCTAAGATGCTGAGCTTGTCAATCAGAAAGATTGGCAGTTTGGCTGTTCGAATCCCTAGCACCGCATAACGGAGTGAGCTCCCATTACTTGTCCCAGCTTCTGCCAACCTAGCAGTTAGAAAGCATGTAAAAATGCAATTAAAAAATAGGGACCCCTTTGGTGGGAAGGTAATAGCATTCCATGCACCTTTGGCATTTAGTCCTGCTGGCCACATGACCATGAAAATGTCTTCGGACAGCACTGGCTCTTCGGCTTTGTAATGAAGATGAGCACCGCCCTTTTCAGCCGGAAACAACAATCACATATGTGCGAGGGGAACATTTACCTTTACTTTAAAGAGCTTAAGGCAGAGTTCAAGATTTTCCCCTATTTATGGACTTTCTGCAGTAATTCAGTTTTAAAGTCCAGCTCAAGTTTGTAGCTGAGAATCTGAATATGCCCAGGTTTAGTCCAATGCTTTAATCAATATTCTCATTCTAAATCTTATCTTCTCAAGGACTCTGTGAAATGTGGTTTTCTCCTAGCCTTGGAGAGTCTCTCAGGGTAGACTCTAGAACTTTTGGGCTAAGGACTCCCTTTGTATTTCTCTCACATCAATATTTACCATTTGGTAACAATTGTGGAGATCTCTAGGAGTTCCTGCAAGACTCTGGGAAAAGCACCATGTAGCCTTCTCAGCTTAGATTATATACTAGGCTAGATGAACCACAATAATATGGTTCAAAGCAGGTTCATGTACCATTTTTTTTAGCAAACAAGGTCTTGAAGAAAGTTAAAGACCTTGCCTTAAGGCTTTCAAATCAAAAGAAGATGTATAAAGTTTTATTTTATGTTTTTAAAATTTGGAAACTTAATAAAATTTATTTTAAAAAGAAGAAGAAAAATGAACAGGAAGCAGTGGGAAGGGAGGAGATTCCACAGCACTATGAACTAAATGACGGGGGAAATGCAGCTTCACTCCTTTAGATTATAGATTTGGCTGAGAATGACAATAGATAAGGGATGAGTGAGAGATACACTTGATTCTTTAAGATAAAAGTGCCCTTATATTAGCATAGCTTGTCCTTAAAACAGAACAAGAAATTTTAACATTTACCATTTTCATTATGTGAGAGCATGTAAGTAGCACTGCAATGTACCTTTAGAGTTCAAAGAATTAAGTCAGAATCATTTTTGTTTTCGATCTCTGGATTTGAGGGGAAGAGGTTTTAAATACACAGAGGGAGTTAAAACGTGCAGAGGCTGTGATATTTCTTATGCACAAGATGTCTATGAAGATGTTTGCTCTCTTAATCTCTCTTTGCGCATATACAGATATGCTCTTGAGTAGAACCAGCATTTTTAATACTGGCAGTCAGGAACTGTGCTGCAGAAAACAATATTGTGGAACTCTTTGGATTCAAATGGCCTTTCAGTGCACCAAACAATTTTATGTCTTCTGCTCTTCTTTTGAATGGTTCAGGCATAAATATTTCTTTCATGGCTTCTTATGTGTGTGTGTGTGTCTGTGTGTGTGTTGCTACATTTTATTTATTTATTAGTATTTTTTTATTTAAAATACTCCTTCCCTCCCTTCCTTCTTTCCTTCCATATAAATGCCCTCTTTAAATTTCAGATGAATACACAAGATTCTTAAAACTTCAAGAGATAAGAGAGACTTTTTTTTCCTTCCTAATGAATGACATTGTTGAATTAGAAGCTCCGACTATTCAAAACATAATACATACAATGTACTTCAATCTTCTTTAGAAGTCAATTTTGTGACATAAAATTCAGTCACCTCCTGGTAGGGAATTTATTGATTTAGTAATTTATTAAGTTTGTTTGCTGTTCATCCCACTGCAATATAGGTTTCTTAAATATATAAGTTTCTTGAATAAACAATTGCTTACTTTTTAAATGCAAGATTTATCTATCTATCTATTTATCTATCTATCCACACACACACACACACACACACACACACCATTAAAAAAGTAGGCAATCGGTTTTTCAAGAAACCTTCTTCTTTACCACATAAATATTTGCAAAAGATGAGAAATTTGCTGGAAAAGAGCCCTTTTTTTGACAATAGGAGCACTTCTCAGTAATAAGTGTGATAATAAATGATATGCACCATGAGTGTTTTTATGAGGTTTTACATGAGGTTGCTGGAAAGCCAGAAGTAACTGATAAAAGAGGGGTAGAGTTTCCAGCAGTTTGTGGCACTCTGAATTTTAAACTTTCCAGAGACTCCCATGCATAAAACATATAAATGATACCGAGTTCTCACAGCCTCACTGAGAAAGTAGTTTTGCAGATTTTATAATATCTATGTTCACCAGAGGTAAAATAAATACAGAGAATATTCAACAACGGTGGGCAGGCTACAGATCTGAATGACAAAGTAGATGTTTGCAAAGAGAAAATATCTCTTAGAGTTGTGCAAGAAAAACCAAAACACTTTTTCAGTGAAAGAGAATTTGTTATTATTATTTTCTTTTTTCAGAGAGAAGAATTTCAAAGAAAAGCACATGAGAGGATTCTGACATTTAACTAGTGGCTGAGATGAATGTATGACTATCCTTTCTTTTACTATAGAAAAACCTCTTCTGGTGGACTCTATCCTAACTGACTGCACTTAAATCACAAAAAAAAGATTCAATAAGGAAACTATTTATCTTTCCTTCCTGTGATTGAGAAGTGCAGAGAGGTGGCAGATTTACCATATTAGTGTCTTCAATTCCAAGATCGCACAACTGGATTCATGCCAAGATGATTCTGGAATTCACTGCCTGCCAGTTTCTAGTCGGGTGCTTTAATCTCCACACCATACCTATAACATACACATATTAGAAAACCATGACCAGTTGGATCATTGTTTCCTCATTCTGTGGCTTTCATTGTCATTCTTCATCTTGTTTGCTATTTGTTCTTTTTCTGCAACCCCAGAGATATGCATTTATCTGCTCCTTTGTCTCTTTTTCTCTTCTCCTTCTGTGTCTCTGTCTTCTCTTCTCTCTGTCCATCCCTCCTATTATTTGTTCTGATTATTTGATCCTGGAATTGGACAATCCTGTCCTAATCTGATTATTGTTCTCTTCTCCTCCTTGCCATTTTCCAAATGTTTCCTGAAGATGTTTGGAGCTATTTATTTATTTGTCAAATATGTACAAGGTAACAAGTATAAGTATGAACATAAACAAGAACAAGAGAGTAAATACAGATAAATGGGGACAGTAGGCAAGCTGCTGCGCTTATGCATCCTCCCCTTTAAGGACCTCTTAGGA
This sequence comes from Pseudonaja textilis, assembly GCF_900518735.1. The sequence continues at coordinate 4,140,863 of NW_020769375.1, read as the reverse complement.
ATGGGGTGAGGTCCATGGTAGACAGTTTGAGGTTATGGTTAGGGTTGGAATCTGGTAGGACGTTCCAGGCATTGACCACTCTGTTGCAGAAGTCATATTTTCTGCAATTGAGTTTGTATCTGTTTACCTTGAGTTTGTATCAATTGTTTGCCCATGTATTATTGTATTTGAGGCTGAAGAAGTTGTTGACAGGCAAGACATTATAGCAGACAATTTTGTGAACTATCCTTAGATCGGACTGCTGGTGGCGCAGTCCCAGATTGTCCAGGCCCAAAATTTCAAGCCTGGCGGCATAAGGGATTCTATTGTGAGTGTGGGAGTGGGGTAGTTTTCTTGAGAAATACCTTTGAACCTGCTCAATTGTGTTAATGTCCAATATACAATGTCGGTTCCAGGTGGATGATCTGTATTCAAGAATTGGTCTGGCAAAGTTTATACCCCAAATAATAATAATAATAAAAAGATTGTTATGTGGCCATTTTTGAAAGAAAATATCAAACTGATATGGAAACAGCTGTGATGAGACTGTTTTCCTCCAGAGACAGTGACTAATAGAGGATTTCTACATAACGTATTTCCCCCTTTCTGCTAGATGCAGTTCCTCGGATAGCTGGAGATCTTTGCAGATTTGAAATGTTGTTACAAGATCTGTTTTAGGCAGTTCTTTTGGGTTAGTAATGCAACATTGTCAATTCTCTTCACTATGGTAAAATCTTACTTGTTTTTCTGGGGAAATAAACATTAAAGGGTCCAAGTTTTAGTTAGTGCTCATTAAGTAAAGTAAGATGAATCAATATTTTAAAAAAAGAAATCTTTTTTTAAAATACCTGTTTGTCAGCCTGGACAAAGAGTTAAGATTTCACCAGCAGTTACTTTTGGTCAGGAGGGCAAGATTAAGTCTATTCCTCAAGGAGGAGGAGGAGGAGGAAGAGGAAAGAAGAAAGAAGAAGAGTTGGTACCCAAGGAACAATGAAACACATTTACTTAGAAATATTTTCTTCATTATCAAATGTGGATACAGTCACCAAGAAGGTGTCTCATACCAGACTCATTACTTTGATATCTATCTAAGCCATAGTGATTGAATGTAGCATGAGGTCTACTTCAAAATTGGGAGTCCTCCAAATATGACAATTTACAGCATAATATTTCTCTTGTTTAAAAACAAACCACCTGACAAAAAAGCCTAGAAATTGGCCTATTAAGAATATGAATTAAATGTTAAGAATTTACTCATGTTGAATAAATCATCCCAACTTCCTAAAAATATAAGCTGATTTAAAAAAATGAATTCTATACATCTCCTGATCACATTGTCTATGTTTTCCAGGCAAAGTTCTTGGAATAATGTTGTGCCAAGTATCGCTACTTTCACCATGTGATAAATGTAAGCCTTTAACTGGATATGTCAGGCACTGAATTTAGGGTTTTCTGCATGTGTAGCTGAAGCATCAGGGCTCAACTAGGAGCTTTCCCTTTCATTCTCAAATGAACAGTGTAAAATGAAAGTTTACCTATGGCTCAAGTTGTTTGCACTATAGCTTTCCAAGAAATGAAAGCTTTCCATTTCATTTCCTAAAGAGATTTGCCAATGAATATTAGTTCAGATCCAGAACTAATAATCCCTTAATCTCCTTGTAGCACATGGTTATAATGGTTATAATACCAGCTTTATCCACAATCTTCTTAAGACCCATTGATGGGCTAGATCCTGAAAGTGCCCTTAGTTACTGGATTAAAAACTGTGTCTTCTTCAAATGTTGTCTGCCACTTAATTAGCTGTGGAGTTTATCCATGATGGATGGTTTTGTATTCAACATTTCTGGTGTCTTTCAAAGCATTTGTCTCTCTTGTCTCTCTTATTTATAACATTTTGCAGAGTTTGGGGAACTCCTTATACAGGAGTTCCTCTTCTTATTTCCTACACTAAAAGTAGAAAATATATATGAAAGTTAAGTTTATCTGTGGTTGAACTTGTTTTCACTGTAGAAGGTTAGATTAATAGATATAAATTGATAATGATATTGATATGGATTTATATAGGTTTGGTTCAAATTCTCTCAATGACTCCAGTCAAATCTAACTTGAATTGTCAAGTTAAATAAATTCAGATGGAACCACAATTTTGGTTTGGTTAAGTTGTGTAACATTGTGCAAAAGTCCACCAAACTGTTTATTTGATCTGAAGACATCTACTTACATTTAGCACATTAATTGGGTCAGCAATTTGTGAAGTTATTCAACATAACTGGTTTCAAATCAAAATTCCATACCAAAACTGTGAGAATGTCTACTGTCCTAGGATGTTTTTTTTAATAGGATGTTAGATGACTTGAACGATAATAGTTCCTTTCATGATTTTATCACTCCTTTCTATAAGTAAATTATGTAAATGGTTATTAGAGAACCTAAAGAGACAGGTTGTTATCTTGATCAAAGATCAATCAGAATTGCGATCAAAGTGATCAGCTCTATTGGCTTTTCATCTAATACAGCACAACTCTTCTTAGGGAGATGTAAATTGTCTTGATGGTATCCATATGGCCCAGACTTTAATGTGTTGTAGAAACTTGAGAGAAACTTATCTCAGGCAAACCCAACTCATAATTTGGATGAATAATGTGAGTGTCATGAAACCAAATCTGTTCACTCTTCAGAAAACATTATGAGAACATTAATTGGAAACAGACTTTATGCTATCAATTGAACTAGTTTTGATATAAGTGTCTTTATGGGCTTCTGATCCTCTACTGAAAAGTGTTTCCCACTTCCCACCTCCCACCTATTAACATCTTTGCAACAGCAGGTGTGACCTGAGAGACTGAACTGTTTTCTGTTGTGTTTTACTTTATTTGGGTTAAACACCCCTCCCAAAAAATGTTTACAAGGTCATCTTTGTAATCTTATTAACTTTCAGCAATGCCCTTAGTAACATCTGAGCTTACCATTAAGTGCCGTGTAGTTGCACAGGTGGGCAATTGAGACCATATACCATGAGGGTAATGCAAACATAAAACTGGTGCATAATGAGGAAGTTGGTTTATTAAACGGAGTACATTAGATTGGAGCTGTCTGATTTTCAGGAGTGGATGTCTCCAGGTAATATTGGAGTTAACCTATAAACCTTAAAAGACTTGAAGAAGATAACAGGGTTTATTTGTAATTTGAATTTGGATGCCCTTAACTTCTCTTTGATTCTGTGGTTCCTGTGATAATCAACTGTACGTAAATGTTATTTATCTAACAAGCAAGCAAAACATATGGACAAAACAAAGAAGAAGAACATATTCTTTGAAGAACATATGAGGTACCAAAACCACTCTATAAAGCCTTAGTAAGACTACACCTAGAGTACTGCATCCAGTTTTGGTCACCACACTAGAAAAAAGATGTTGAGACTCTAGAAAAAGTGCAGAGAAGAGCAACCAGGATGATTAGAGGACTGGAGGCTGAAACTTATGAAGAACAGTTGCAGGAACTGGGCATGGCTAGTCTAGTGAAGAGAAGGACCAGGGGAGACATGATAGCAGTCTTCCGATATTTGAGGGGCTTCCACAGAGAGGAAGGGACCAAGCTATTTTCTAAAGCACCCAAAGGCCAGACAAGGAATAATGAATGGACACTGAACAAGGAGAGATTTAACCTGGAAATAAGGAGAAACTTTCTGACAGTGAGAACAATCAACCAATAGAACAGCTTGCCCTCGGAAGTTGTGGGAATGCCATCACTTGAGACTTTCAAGAAGAGATTGGACTCTGTCAGAAATGGTACCATCTGTCAGAAATAGTGCCATTTGTCAGAAATGGTGTAGGGTCTCCTGCTTTGGCAGGGGGTTGGACTAGTTGACCTACAAGGTCCCTTCCAACTCTGATTATCTGTTATCTGTTCTGCATTGGAGGTGCATTTTTTTATCTCTAAACGTGACAGTCTGAGAGCCAGAGTGGAAAGGGCAGAGAAATAAAGTAATGCATAAGTTTTATCAGGGAATCACAAGGGAATCAGAATTTCAAGGGATTCAGATAAGTTGTATCTTATGAGAGAATTCTAACATAGTTTCAACTGGTAAAAAGGAGCTGGCTTTTTTTATCTTCAATGATTTTTATGTATATATTTGTTGTGTTCAAGATATAAATCTGACAAAGATAATTCCATATATATTTCAAAATTAATGTAAAGTAACCATTTCTTTCTTCTTCTAAAGTTCATGTCCCTCATTTCAAATCACTGTACTTGGTTTGGAGTTACAAGGAGGCTAAAACTATAGAAATAAGAAAATGAAAGCACTTTCATACAAGTGTATTTCCTTGTGAGGAAATATTCAATTTTTGATTCTTAAGGAACCAAATCTTCATTCAGACATCAGCTTTGGCTACCAAATTTAAAATTTGGCCCCATCTCTGATTTATTGACCGTTTCTATGTAGCTCATCTCCAGCATCTCCTGCTGTTTGTTTCAAGAGTCTTGGACACATTTCAGGTTTTCTCCCCACCTTTTCTTTCTCCTACTGTGGCATGCAATTTTATCACTCTGCTTTGGTGAAATACTGCAACGATGTTGGAGTTCTTTCACTGGGGTAAAATAATTGAGTGTTAAAATGAGTGGGAGGGAGGGAGGGAGAAAGAGAGATGATGGAATCTGATGTGCGATATTAGTTGGATAACAATTGAGCAGGAGATAATTATGATGGTTCACTGCTCAAATATTTGAAAAGTGTTAATGAAGGCATGTGAGGGGACAGTTTGTAGCTGTGTAAAAGAAGTGTCAAAGGTACTGTCCTAGAATTAGATAACACAACCACTTGGGTTCTATTTAAAGGTTTGATTTGTTTAAAGCAGGAGGAGATGAAGAGATTTCATGTCCCCAGAAAATAGATGGCTTCTTTTTAATTAGAGCCTCAACAACATAATAATTAGGAAAACAAAAAACTGGGTGTGTGTAAGGAAAGGTACATGGTAATCCTATTGTTGCTTACCAATCACATTGAAGACAGCCAAAGTGTGATCATCCAGGGGTAGTAAAACCACAGTTCCCAGCATCTTCATCATGGATCATACTGGATGAGAATTCTGGGTATTATTTGTTAGCATCTAAATAGCCATAGATCACCCACCTTTTGAATTAGACTGAATTGGGGGAATTTTGATGCTTCAGATGCTACCAAACATAGCATCTGAGCAGCTTTACACATTCTAAGCTTTTTGGATCATTAGGAATGGACCGAGATTTATCCCACTATATATCCTGGGGTTTTCTACTTCTTCACAATGGAGAAAAAGTTGATAGAGGAAAAAAAATGAGGAAAGAGACATGGGGAAAGAAGAAAAGCTAGATAGAGTTTTATTCATTTATTTCTATCCCGCCTTTATGATTTTCACCAAGGCGAAGAACATATCCAATATATATTCCTCCGCCTATTTTTCCCATGGTAATAACCCTATGAGGTGTGTTGGGCTAAGAAAGAGTGGCTGGCCCAACATCACTCAGCCAACTTTCATAGCTAAGGTGGAACTAGAACTTAGTATCTCCTAGTTTCCAGACTGGTGCCTTAATCTCTAGACCATATAGACCAGGGCTGTCAAACTCGTGGCCCATGGGCTGGATGCGTCATGCACTAGGCACCATACATGACGATGCCATGATGCCACGAATTTGACACCCCTGATTTAGGCCATAATATTGTTGCCTTAACATTAGAAGTGAGGAGTTGGTTCTTAAACCCCGCAAAAAGTTGTTTGTGCCTAATTAAAAGTGAAACAGTGAGTACTTAACTCACTAGGATTCTGTCCTGATATATATAACAATCCAGATGCACTTACTTATACTAAGACAGTAGCTTGCTTTCTTATTTGACTTGTGGGAAGTCCTGTGAACCGAGTGAACTTAAAATGTTAAAGCACTAATCTAAAGGATGAAAGCTTCAGTGTAATAAAGCTATTTTTTTAAAGAAAGAAAAAGAATCTAGGTCTTAGCTTTTCCATATAATAAATTTCAAAAATGAATATGACTATAGATTGATTATTTTAAACAATACTGCTTGTTCCATTGTTTCTGTATCCAAGGCAGATGGTCATCTTTCAGCCAAAGTGACTGCATACATTTCATTCAAAATTTTAGTCTCGGCTTCAGAAGCTGGGTGGTTTCTAGCATTGTTTGAAAGCTTACAAAGAGGAGAATAATCTGAGAGACTATCTCACATTTTCCATGCAACCCACCCAGAAAAGAGAACCCAGCATTAAAGATATTCTCCATATCCATAACAAGAAATGGGAAATGTTTTCAGACGGTTGCTACTCATTTAGGATAAAGAGTTAATTTGGGGGCTTAGCCTTTGCACATTAATTATTTTGATGGTTGAATAACTGAGGTTCTAAACCTTGTAGAGAACTTACATAAACAGGGCAGAATTTCTGTTGTGAAAGTTACCTATCTAGTACCAGAAATATAATGAGTACAATAATGAGAACATGAAGACATCAGGACTGTTCTGATAGATTTAGATGCTTGCTCTTGTGTATTTGTAGTTGGGCAAGGAGATAAACACTTGCACAGAATCTATGGAAACTGCCAGTTCAACTGACACAAAGAGCTCATCAAGAAGAATTGTATCTTCTTGCCCTGAAATCCAGAATCTTGTTGTCTCTGCAGCAGGAAGCACCTTTTTGAGTTGAAGACTGTCTGTTTCACAAAAGATTCTTCCTCACTATACAGTACATTAGTAAAGTTTGTTCCCAGCTATCCATATTATGCTCTCTTTTTGTTGTTGATTAATCATTCAACTCCTTCTGAGTCTTCATGACCCAAAGAACATCATTTTGCCTTCATTTTGCAAGTTGGTAATTGCCTTTCCTGAATTTTGCAAGCCAGCCCTCCTTCCTTCCTTCCTTCCTTCCTTCCTTCCTTCCTTCCTTCCTTCCTTCCTT
>NW_020769375.1:4099800-4133933 GCF_900518735.1 Pseudonaja textilis | reverse complement strand
CTTCCTTCCTTCCTTCCTTCCTTCCTTCCTTCCTTCCTTCCTTCCTTTCTTCCTTCCTTCCTTCCCCCGGTCTCCCTTCTTTCCTTCCCCAGCTCAATAATCAAGACTGTGACTTTCTTGTGTCCTCGTTGACTGTCTCTGTGCACTTTTTCTTCTGTTGACCTTCCTTTCAATAGCTTTTGATTTTCTGCAAGCATCAGAATCTTCTCCAATGACGCTTGCCCTTGCACTGTATGTCTAATATCTGTAAGCTGTAGCTTCATTATTTATGCCTACAGCGAACAGTTTGGTTTTGCTTCAACTAGTCTTGAATTATTTGTTTTCCTTGTGCTCCAAAGGGTTCTCTACAGTTTTCTCCAGTGCCTCAAATCAAAGACATGACTTTTTCTTTGTTCAGGCTTTCTGAGGGTCCAGCTTTACATTAAAGCTGGGAACTCCATGGCCTTGACAATACAGACCTTTGATATCAGTGTGATATATTTGCATTTCAATTGTTTCGTAGTTTTTTCTCCCAAGGTGCTACCCTTTCATTTCAGGGCTATGGACACCATCCCTGCGAATTTTTGAGCCAAGGAAAATAAATCATGTTACTCTTCAAACTTGTTTCATCACAATATCTTTGTATTTTCTTTTTTTAATGGGTAGAGCCCCCTTACCCAATTATTATCATTATTGCTATTATTATTTTATAAATCTTAAAGGTTAAATTGAGCTCACCAACAGAAATATGCCTGACCACATTGGAGTTCATAGGTGCCAGGCTGTTTACGCTCTAAAACACAGTGGGCTAATTTTTGCTTAAAAAAAAAAAAATCTATGGAAAAACCACTAAAATTGAAGAAGGCTAAGAATCTGGAGGGCACAAATGGAATTATTTGGCATTCATGGAGCATACGAAGCAAGATTGGGCACCTGTGTCTCTGTTATAGGCAGCATGCCCAAGCAACTTAAAAAAAGAAGAAGAAGAAGCAATTCACCATGTTAAATGGTCAGATCGCTCTTTGAAGGGAACATTGTGCATGTCAGACCAGTATCTGATCTTCTTGTATGGCTTTTGTCCCAGCTGCCGCACATGGTTCAGATAAAAGTTAGAACTTGCCAGCCTTTGTCTTGTAATACGATGGTTTACAAAGATTGCAGATTTGAAAATTCAAGGAAGCTGCTCTAGCAATGGACACTGAGTATCAGGGATGAGGACTGCCAGGTTTCTGATACATTTAAAGATTTCTGCAGATTTAACAAATGTGATGGCATGATTAGCACATTGGAGAAGGTGGGGGGAATCACTGTGATAGGAGTTTATAAAAGCCAGCTGATGACATTGAAGTTTTAAGGCTATAGCATTTGATAGACTCTTAAAGCTGTTATTCAATCTTTGCAGATCCATTAAAAATCTCTGCTGCTTTTGCAAACCTGGTAATCTTAGAAGGGTCGTTTCTACTGTTCATTGTCATTTTCTTTGTATCTCTCTGTTTTGAGAAAGGATGTTGAAAATAATAAAAGACTGATTCTGAGAGTCTATTTACCCATTGTTTTACTTAGTGGATGGGAAGAAGTACATCAGGAAAAAAAAAGGTTGGTTCGTTTCTTCCTCCTCCTCCTCCTCCTCCTCCTCCTCCTCCTCCTCCTCCTCCTCCTCCTCCTCCCCACTCTCTCCTGCTCTCCCTCTGCCCCCCTCTCTTAGAATGTATGTGTGTATGCGTGTGTGTGTTCAAAAATGATGCAAATATTGATAGATTTGTAACAACAATCACACATTGCCTTTAGGACCTATCAAACTTAACTTGAAATCATTTCCTGACCTTTTTTTTTTTTATCACTCATAAGGAATTCCCAAAGTAAGAGCACTTTTGTGATACAGTTTTCAAGGGTTAAAATATTTTGTGGTTTTGCCTTCTTAGATATTGAAATATATGGATTTGCAGGGGGTCGGGGGGCGAAAGCGGAAAGAAAATGTTATATTCTCCTTGCAATTTGTTAGTATTTCTACTCACTCTGAAAACTACATGCACCCTGTTTGAGATTTGCCATTTGCTATTTGTCCACAAACGTTGCACAGATGTGGCACCCCTGAAGTGGGGTATAGTCTAATTTCTAAAATGAAGAAATACGCACCTCAGAGAGCAGACCCAACCCTTCACCACTTTAATAGTGACGTTTAATTAGTTGACTTTGCCAACTTCCCAATTAGCCCTAGCTCAATATTCATTTCTGTTTCTTCTTAGATTTTTTTTTTCGGGGGGGGGGGGGGGAACCCATCCTATTTTAAAGTCAGCTAACAACGTACAGTGTTCTGTTTTTCTCTCTTTGCTCCATTAACCTTTTTTCTTGTAACTGGCAGTAAATGATGTGAAATGTAATCCAGAATTTTTCCACATAATTCCATTTGCCTTTGATGTTATCAGAGTGATGGCTCTGCAAATAAGCACTGAACTGAAAGCAGTTTAAAACAGAACTGATTTTCCAAAATCCAATTCTCATTCTTTTTTTTAAAAAAAAGCTGGGGTTCCTCTCCCCCTTTCCCTGTGGCCATCTTCTACATCTGTCACAGTACTGACAATTGTGTTTTGCCCTTTTCTAAACAGATATTTGATGGTGAAATGGTTTCTCTATGACAGTTTTATGATAAAGAGAAATAGGTTTGACAAAGGGGAACTGCATGCCATCTGGGGAATGGTTGCCTAATTATTCATTCACCTATTAGCATCTGCAGTGTAAAACATAGCTGACAAGAGCTGATTGGTAAAAAGGAAGTTTAAGAAACAAAAACGATGACAAAGAAATACTCATTCCTTAATACAGGGTGGGAGTTGTGTTATATACTCAAGGGCATAGAATGTTTTATACGTCTTCCCTGATGTTAAAAAGCATTCACGAAAGTCAGTTCATGAAACAACAGTTTTAAAAAAGGGAATTTCATGAAAAGATCACAGATTGTTGGTTAGCCTGTGTTTTTAAAGGACCTAATTTTATTCTCAGTTCCTCAGCTTCTCTGCAGGTGGTGCACAATTATTTATTAAATTCCTGTGTGCTTGAGATTTTACAATACATACGTTAACTGCAGGTAATCCTCATCTTACAACAACAATTGAGCCCAACATTTCTGTTGCTAATCGAGACAGTTGTTAAGTGAGTTTTTGCCTCATATTACAACCTTCTCACTGCAATTGTTAAGTGAATCACTGCAGTTGTTAAGTTAGTAATACGCTTGTTAAAGGAATCTGGCTTCCACAATGACCTCATGACCCTGTGACTGTCATAAATAAGAGCCAGTTGCCAATCTCCTGAATTTTGTTCACATGACTGTGTGTCGGGCTCCATGAGAATCGGCACCGGACAGCCACGGCGTCTTCAATCTCGGGAAGATTCAGCGCTTCTTGATGACATCACTGAGGGCAGCTGAGCAGCAAGGGATGTGGAACCATGGTTGGGTGGGGGAAGCCCTGACATAACCTATGATGTCGATGAGGGAGGCGACAGGGGAATCCCTACCAGCAGCCTTTGGACATCTTTCAGCCAGAACACCTGTGGGGCGGGGTTGGAATGGGAAAACTGTCGGATTGGGGAAAAGGAATTAGCTGGGAATCGGAGATAGGAGAGAGAGCGGTGTAGGATGCAGGGTTTATGGAAGGTTAGATATAATAGGGTGATTGGGAAACAAGCATAAGGCGGAGTTAGAGGCATTTAGGTGAGTATGGGGATAAATTACACTGAAAGGCAGATGCTTCCAGTGCTAACCTGGATCGAAATAAACCGTTCTTACTGTGTACGTAGAGGAATAAAGATACTGCAAACCTTCCAGTTTGCTGACTCCTATTTCCTATCTATGGTTTCCAGAACTTCAGCCGAGACCATGGAGCTGCTGCAGTGGTCATAAGTGTGGAAAAATGGCTATAAATCACTTTTGTCAGTACTGTTGTAACTTCTAAGGGTCACTGAACGAACCACTGTAAATCAAGGACTACATGTACAACCATGTGGACAAAAAAAGACATTCATTAGAAATACAAACGGTATTGGGAAGTTTGACGTGCAAATAGATCTACTACAGAAAATCAGAAAAAAACGTAGAACCACATTGCTTGTGCTTGTGCTTGTGATTTTTTTTTTTTTAATGAAGAGAGGTAATACAACAGACCTCCAGCTAAACTGCCACATAAAACTGATATGAAACAGATCTTGATTGAGTGGCAAGCAACCCTACATTTCATGCCCAGGTCTCGCATTAAAACATTATTTATTTTTATCTTGATTGGGTAAATAAACCACAGGCGGTTTAATGGATCAACACAATAATTATGAGTTATTTGGTCAATTTGTAATTTGCTTTCTGTACTGTTTCAGTGACTCTTTCTTTGCCTGGGGAGTGATTACAAGTTCAAGGGACATATAAAAATGAGGAATAAGCTAAAATACTCTAAATGAACCATGTGTACCTTATTAACATATTACTCTAAGGCACATTCGTAATCCGTATATCAAAAGCAAACCATAGCTTCAAACTAAGTTTTATTGCCTTATTATCATTTGCTCACTGACCCCCTTTGCATAGAATTATAAGGCAAAAATGAAATTATCGTGGCTTATCTAGACCACCTTCCTGTTTTTCATAGTTAATGAACAGATTATATAGATAGTTCCTGATTTACAACAGTTCCTGTTTTAGAACTACAACAACACTGAAAAAAAAGTGACTTAAACCCATTTCTCACAATTGCAACAGTTGCTGCATCTCCATGGTCATGTGATCAGAATTCAGATGCTTCGCAAGTTGGCAACTGACTCACATTTATGACGGTTGCAATGTTCCGGAGTCATTTGATCACTTTTTGTGACCTTCTGACAAGCAAAGTCAATGTGTTCTGTTAACCACCCTATGACTAACTTAAAAGCTGCAGTGATTCACTTAGCAATTGTGGCAAGAAAGGTCATAAAGTTTTGTGGTTCACCAGCAGCAGGTGCAGACACCTGAGGTCTCAGAGAGCGAGGACTCAGATGAGGGGCCTGTGTGTGAGGCAGGGATGGGGCCAGGACCATCAGGGAGTGGAATGCTGCCTTCGGAGATTGTGGAGGCTGGCAGCAGTGAGGAAGAGTCCCCCGAGGAGCCTGTGCCCAGTGTATGTGCACGCAGGGCTGCTTGAAGGAAAGAGCAGCTGTATCAGCATGGGCAACTCAGGAGTAAGGCTGCAAGGTAATGGCCCCTCCCTCAAGAGATAAAAGCCAGCTGAGAAACCACAGTTCTTAGCAGGAAGCAAAGAAGCTTTTGCACTCAAGCCTTGTGGACGTTCGAAATATCTTGGTTGGTGTTTGGAGACTCTTTGTGTTTGAATTATTTCTTAGTAACTTTATCTAGTGTTCTTGGTAGCCTTGCACCATCTTGGCAAGGCTCGTTCTTATCAGAGATAATTAATTTGAAACAGCCTTTTAACCATGAATGAACGGAATTCGTAAAGAATCATTAAAAGGTTTTTCTGTTACCTCTGTTTCGTGTTTGTTTCCTTGGAACAAGGTTTGGGTCAGAACATAAAGTGGCATAAAACTCACTTAACAACTGTCTCACTTAGCAGCAGAAATGTTTGAGTCAATTGTGGTTGCAAGTTGAGGACTTCCAGTATATAGGAAGCAAAAAGATGAGAGTACTTCAATGCTCAAAGGGCTCTTACCCTAACGTAAGGAAAATTCTATATTCTACAGGTATCTTTCAGTAGTCCTGTCAATCACAACATAAATATTATCAAAAGAAAAAGAAACATATGTTGTTGTATGTACTTCCAAAAATTGGTTTCACTCTCCTGTTGGTTTAAGCTGCATTCCTTTTAGCTGCCTTTTCCTATTGTGAATGTCTTGTTTTGCAGACCGTACTTTTGTCACTGATATTTATTTAACTGACTCGTCAATTAAATTTGCTTTTTTCCTTTCGAAGAAGGCAATTAGCACATTTTTAAGAATATGTAAATAGATACATACATAAACAATGTCTTCATGTACTCCCATTAAGCTGCCAGATGTTCTAAGAATGGACACCACCAATCATTTATTTAATAAGCAGGAAAGGAAATTCAAGTTTCACTCGCCGGAAATGGATAGTTTCTGCCACAAAAGCTGACAGTATTATCATTTTTATCCCTGCTGCCCGGGGGGCTACTAATCCATTATTATAGACTGCATGTTCAGTATGCAGAGAAAGTGTTAAGAAATTCAGCTTGTTGCAATGGACTTTTGTGGTTTCTTTTCTAATGTCTATATTTTCTATTATTATTATTATTTTTAAATGAGGAGATTGCGGGCAAACCTGATGGAAGGATGGTGGTTTTCCCTCTCTAAGTTTCAGAGCCCAAACCAGAGTTGGGTGCTCTAAGGAATTGCAAATGATCTCATAAAGTGGGTGGCGCCTCTGCCAATTTGCTCAAGAGTAGCCTTCCAAGCCAACATATAAAGACTGGTTCTGATCTCATAGCCAGTAGACCACAGTCATTTTCTGATCCATAACAACATTTTGCAGGTGTTTAAGGGTGTTGTTCAGATAATTGCCTCTGGCAGTTCAGTACAGAGTACTGAACTTTGGGAAACTTTGGGATGTGCAAGTAAAAACAATAACTTAATGGCAGCCTAACCCTATCCCCACACACAGAGCACTGAATGCACCTCCCATTCTTCATACAGATGAGCTTTGGAATGGGGGAAACCAATGTTTGCATCCTGTTTGTAGGTCTCTATATGAGCATTTCATTTTTAGGCTAAGAATCTAGGGATTTAAGTCGCCCAATTCACCCATTTAAGCCATCCAAATGTCCATGGTTTAAGCTACTCTTAGATGCTTTAAGAGACCTGTTTGTCCATCCAAATCTCTCCTGGCCAGACTGAAAATAAATAGTATTGGCCACCCTGCACTGTATGGTATCCATCCAGAACTAAGTAGGCCATGCTTTGGTTGTGTGTTGTTATGAATGTATTGCACTTCCAGCCTAATGGAAATCACTAATAGAAACATTGGCTTGGTAATAAGGACAGCAACAATATTCATATTTCCTTGATATTCGAAATATCTTTCTTTAGGTGAAGAGGGACAAAGACTGCCAGAGGCAATTATCTGATTGACTTAAACATAGATGGAATCTAAAACTGAAGCATCTTTGAAGACTAACAGTTGATCATTAAAGATAAAATGCAGGATAGTTTTGTGTGTGTGTGCGCTCCCTGTTTTTAGGGAACTGTTTACCCATGCTAAACTATAGGTGTAAATAATTATATTCTGAAGGCATTAGTTCTCTTTTAATTTTTTCCCCTTCCCTTCATCTCCCTTCCTTCCCAGGGCTGCCTGAAGCAAAGTAGCTCATCATGCAGTGCAAGAGAGCCAAATGTGGAAGTTAAACTGCAGAATTAATTGTGAATTTAGAAGGTTTCAGAACTGAACTGAAGAGATTTGGGTGGAGTCATGCTATTAGAGACTATTATTAGTGGTCTGGTTTCTACTTCTGAAATCCTTACTAGCATGCCTTGACCTCATTCTCCAGGGAGTAGAGTGGAAGCAGGCAATTACACTCCTTTCCAAGTGTAGGTGGTTTACTGGGTGCAAAAGAAACATAGCTCTCATACACCCTGAGCCATAGAATGATAAAAGTGCTGAGTAGGTTAGGCACCTTTGCCACTGAGCATGCAGTTTCTGGAGGGACATCCATGGAACAGTGAAGAAGAAAGTGGATATTTACCTAGACCAGAGGTCGGCAACCTGTGGCTCTGGAGCTGCATGTGGCTCTTTCATTCCTCTGCCGTGACTCTCTGTTGCCAATCAGTTGATAGGGCTTTCGGTTAGGGCAGGTAAAGGGGAAAGGACACTGTGCTAGGAGGAGACTGTGGGGGGGGGGGAACCAGACTTCCGGTCAGCAGAGGAAAAAAGATGCCATGCTAGGACAAGACTGTATGGTGGGGGAACCAGATTTCTGGTTGGCTCCAGAATGAACAGTGGGCTTCTGGTTAGGATGGTTGTGGTTCTTTGAGTGTTTAAGGTTGCCACCCCTGACTTAGACATTCAGGTAAGCCAAATCAACTGACAGTTAAGGAGGTGAGTAATCCCAAAACTAGATCCCCAAATTTCATATATATTAAATATGTTAGTACAGATAAGCCAGTGGCCTTATCCAGATGGGTTCTTCTTGTGTTACCTTTGAATGGATATAGTTTCAAGAGCATCATCCCCAATATTAAATCGAGCTTTGGTCAGATTGCATGAAATTCCCACTTCCCATTTTTTTGATGATATTTTCTTTATTCTTTCTTTCTCCAGCTATCATCAAAACTGCTCTTTCAAACATGGACCGGGAAGCCAAAGAGGAATATACCGTGGTCATCCAAGCAAAGGATATGGGTGGACACATGGGTGGACTTTCTGGAACCACCACAGTGACTATTACCCTGACTGATGTCAATGACAATGCTCCAAAGTTTGCACAAAGTAAGTGACATTTCTGATGCATCCATAATAATCAGACGTCAGGCCAAGAAAGATAATAATTGTATACACATATCATTGGAAGGAACTAAGTGCCTTGTGTGGTTTTATCTTGGCACACTGTGTAAATCTAATCACTGTGGTTTGTAAAGAGGGGTGTCTTCTTTAAGTTGAAACCCAGCCATTGTATTTACATCATACTGTACATAACCACAGTGTATGATTTATGAAGTTTGCTAATTGCATAAAATAGAACAGTTGAATGGTGGAGTGCTGTAGGTGTTAGACTAGGGATGAAAAACGGTGATGGTGTGTGGGAATGGCCTTCGGGGAACAGGAAGAAGATCCACAGCCAGGACAATAGCAATAACACTTAGACTTATGTGCTACTTCATAGGCCTTTACAGCCCTTTTTAAGCAGTTTACAGAGGAAGCATATCAATCCCAACAATCTGGGTCCTCATTTTACTGACCTCAGAAGGATGAAAGGCTTAGACAACCTTTGAGCCGATGAGACTCAAACAGCCAAATTGCTGGCAGTCAGCAGAATTTGCCTGTAGTACTGCATTTTAACCACTGAGCCACCATATTTCAATGGTCTGATAACAGATACTTCAGACTGCAGGTAGGAGGAAAAACACAGGGAGCATTTCAGAAGGGACTGTCCCTAGTTTTCCAGAGACTAAAAAGAGAGGAGGGGACCTTCAGTTTCACAAGATTCTGTTAAATGTAACCTTACAATAAACACAGTGCCGCTAGTCCTGGTTGAGCATCTTTCCAGACTACCTCGAAGGGCTAATAGAGCCCCATATACCCTTTGAGCATGGAGGTTAGCTGTGTAATCTCAGACTAATCATTCCCACTCAGCCCAAAGAAGTGTCAAGTTACTGAACACACAAGCTCCAGAACAAAAACTAACAAACGCACTGATCACATCATGGTTTAATACACTTTTATTGTGAGATTTAGGCATGTTCTGGGCCAAGCAATTAGAACTCGCAACCGAGCAGGTTAATATGACTATTTGGAATATGACTATCTGGGGCAACAGAAAAGAGAAATAAAATGGTTGCATCATTCAGTGTATCAGCAACCCAGAGATGTTAGATTCTTTTGTCTTCTCATTGCCTTTCTTTCATTTCTCCTCCCAGTCTACGGGCAAATAAACTGGGTGAAAGATTTGTCCAGTTGCTAAGCAGAAGAAAGTTACGCCTGTAAAAAGCCTAATAGAAACTTTTTCTTCCATGTTAGAAGCTCTAAATGCTCTTGTTTTCCTGCTTGGAGGAAGTAAGAATTCTCTGCTTGGCACTCATCACACATCCAATCTCATTGTTCTTCAAACAGTTTGTCTTTTGACCTTCTTGTACTTAGTCTCTCCTTAAAATGCTTATTATAAACACAGGGACTTGTTTTATATCATGTTGCCAACAATCTCTGGATGGCCATGGGTTTACTGATCCCTGCAGCTATTTAAATTTAAATTTGACCTGTGTAAAGGAGAAGGGTGGATGAGTATTGATTTGAAGTCAGGTCACCCTATCCCAACAAGTCATCCTATTGAGATGCCTACTTCTAACAGGCACTTTTGGTGTCTGACATACAGAGAATAAATATTGATATGTAAGGTTCATATATAACAGCATTGGGACTGAGTAATGTCACACAGCTTTAGGGTCATGGCTTGAATTAATGAGAAGTTCAAAAATGTGAGCCCTAGAAATCCATAAGGAAAAAAAAATACAAATCTGTTTGTAATATTGATATCCATACCATCCTTTTCCCCTTTCTCTGCATTTCTCTTTTTCTTTATCTATTTCTTAGCCTTCTGCTATCTCCAATGCTTTCAAAGCCCTGTTAGATTAGTGTTACGCTAGAGTCAATGAGTGACATGTCTAAAAAGATACATAGTGTTGTTGTTAAAAGCAAGAAATCGACCAATGCATAATTGGAGATAAAACTGGAAAAACAATACTAGCTCTAGTTAATTGCTGATCTTAAATTCAAAATCCATATTTGGTGCTATGCTTTGCTGATCTATTATATGGTGCTTTTTGAGAGTTATAATAAGGGTTGGTTTTATTTAGACATAGGTGTATTCTGATATAACTTTCTTATAAGCATCCATCACTGTTAGCTGTTTTTCTCTTTCATTTATTATAACCAGTCTATGAAAGGGAAGCAGAACAATTGAAAAAAAAAAAGACAGATTTTCTGTTTGCCCAACACAACTTAATCAGGTTAGTGAATGATGGAGCAAGTATGGTCACACATGTTAAACTAGTTAGTGCTAACCTTAATTTTCATCTGTATCTTAGTAGACTTGCAGTTTTATTTGGTTAGTTTATAGTCAGCGTATTATGTGTAACCAAAATATTGACCAGTTCAGTAAATAAGTAAAGTGATTTATGGAAACACAATTGGCCACCTCCTAAATCTTAGTCATTCCCTCAGCATTTTTTCCTGTATAGTAGCTGCTCATTGTGTTACAATTATAAATTGGTTGCTGTTTTATATTGCAATATTTGTTTATTTAAAAGGTTTGTCTGACTCCTTATCTAAAAGAACTCTGGTTAGCTTATAAAAACAATCACATAGCTAAAATCAGAAAGTTGGTTGTTGAATCACAATATTATTTTAATATCTCTCAGATGTTGAATCATTTCTAGATGAACAAGAGAAAAAAAGAATCAATAATAGGAATTAGAGCCAATCTACAAACCTAGGAATTCATCTACTTGAACAGGCAGTTAATATTCATTTCTTCTCTTAAAAGTGAAAAAAATAAAGATTTCATTATAAACCACTGCACATAAATGATGGGTTATGTGTTAGCTAAAGCTAGAGTAATTATAAAATACTCCTCATTCCATAGTTACGCTGGATAGGCCATTCCTGTACATAATACTGGTTGATAGTGAGCATTTAATCTATCATATTATATTGCCCCTCAAACCTTTTAAAAAAAAGACTGAACCACATTAAAAGTCACACTCAGATTGTGATAAATTACAATCTGTTTCCCACAGGAAATGTTTTGGTGCCATCAGTTAACTGCTATGGCTGTAATCCGTTTGCTGCTCATTGTTTTAATCTAATTGGATATTTTAGGGAATAAAAATTAACTCCGCGCACATTGGCTTCAAATCTTTGGGCAGTATGAAACAGCTCTAGTTTTGTGTTTGATTTTACAGGAAATTGAATCTAGCTATATTAGCTATCAGGAAAGATTAATAGCAGCAGCAACTCTATATATTTGCCAGAAGAACTTTTTATGATTTTCATGAAAATAAGAGTAATATAGTAATTATTGTCTTGGTCTAGGGCGAGATTCAGATTGGAATCCTTACTCAGTCATGGAATGTATTGAATACATTTGAAACAGAAATTGACAGGTAGCCTAATTAGTACTTAGTGATATCTACTTATATTGCCTTGAAGTCCTGGAGGAAAAATATAATAGATATATAGGTACACAGACATTGTTACATGTATTTTCTGGGAAAATAAAAATAAACAAGCATAAAAGCAGAATGTTCATAGCTACAGTAGAACCACACTGAACAGGAAGGCAATCAATATTCATAAGATGTAACACTTGGCACATTCACAATAAATTTTAATGAACTCAGACAGTATTGAGAGAGTTATGTATCTTTATTGTTTCTGAGCAAAATATACATGTGTATTTATGGCTATTTCACATAAATACAGCCCTCCTGAGCCTTTGAAATATGAACAGTGAACTTTCACAACTACAGCGTTCTCTTGAAAATAATTTTAGGGGCACTTATATCAAACTAGCTGGATAGTTTTCATCATGCTTCATGATGAAACTTTGTGATCAAGCTATGCAGGAGAAATTTGGTTCACAATCAGTTGGCTCAGTGGTGGTCGGTGATTGAAACACATAAGGAAATATTGCTCCCACTGCCTTGAGTCCAGAAGCAGTTCCATAGATGGAAGGCATAGACATTTAGGTGAAGTACCGACATTTAGTACTGTAAGGAGCCCCAGGCTGCTCCTGAATGAAGGAGTGGAATGTCTGCCAGTTTGAACTAAGGTAACGGAATGTGAGGCAACTGGCAGTTGGAACGGAACTCTTTTCAGATGGCAGGGGGAGTAGAACTCCTTAGCATCAGAGTGTGTTAATTACTGTATAAGAAATACTAATGATCTGATGGTCATTTCAAAAAATCCTTTCTTAATGAGCACCAAGAAGCCAAGAGGAGCATACGTGCCAAATTTCAAGCTTGTAGGCTTTACGGTTCTTGAGATTTAGTGATGAGTGAGTGGTACTTGGCTTTTAGATAGATGATAGATAGATAGATAGATAGATAGATAGATAGATAGATAGATAGATAGATAGATAGATAGATAGATAGATAGATAGATAGATATAGATATAGATAATGTACAATAAAATAAAACTCAATAGTTACAGAAGCCCTTGTTTTCACAAGAGCAGCAGATTTTGCGGGGCAAAACTGTGTGTGTGTGTGTGTGTGTGTGTGTGTGTGTGTGTGTGTGTTTTCGTGAGTATTTATATGTATGGTATTCAGCTTTGTTCAGGTATTTTCCCACATCATTATAGTTGCGCTTTTAAAGTTGTAGCAACGTTTCAGCAGAATCTCACCTGCCATCATCAGGCTCGTGTATTGTGTTCATCTGTGAGTCAGACTTTCACAGCCATTTCAGTTTTAAATTTGGGGCTAGCCTACTGCTGTGCCAGAATTGTTTTTTTCTTCATCCTGATTAGTTGGGAGTCTTAGTCTAGACTCTGTGTTTATTGGTCTTGGAGTTTTCTGTGTTCTGCTTGATTGGTGTTTCTAATATCTTCTGTCTGTTTTGTAGCTTTTTTTGGTCTTGATTGGCTGGCAACAGGTTACTACCGGTTATGTGGACATGGCTTGGTGGGCATGGCAGGGGGAGGATACTGTAAAATCTCCAGTCAGAGGTGATGTTTGCCGGTTTTCTGAACTACTCAAAATTTCCACTACTGGTTCTCCAGAACTGGTCTGTCATGCCCCTGTTAGAATTTGACTCCGAGGGAGAGGATGAACAGCTGACAGGGAGTGGGAGTGTGGCTCCAGAGGTTGTGGAGGAAACTGGGGAAGGGCAGAGGCCGGCTGAGCAGTCAGAGGAGGACCCAGGCCCATCCCCTCTTCATCCTAAGGGCACGCAGGGAGTAGCAGACAAGGGAGAAACGTGAATGGTGTGGTCTATGGGGGAGGAAAGGGCCTTGATCCCCTTCATGGGCTGCAGCGGTGAGACTGTTTAAAAGGACAAACTACGCATGGGCCAGTGCTGTATGCGAAGCGTGAAAATATTTCTAGTTTGTCAGTTCTTATCTGAATTCTGGCATACTTCACAGTGTATGTATTTCTATACCTGTGGATGGCTTGAAGACATTGTCTCATTAATTGTTCAGTGTGGTTTGTATTGTTGTTTTTTCTATTTATAATTTATATGTATTTTGAGTTTGAATGGAAGTTCTCCCTTTTTGCAACTGTTTGTGGGGGAATTTTCTCTCCAGTCAATGATAATTGGAGCTTTGAAGCCAAGTTGAAGGAATTAAAGGGACTTCACCTGTTTTTGTGACTTTGTTGCTTTTTTATCCCACCCTGGGTCATCACATGGTTAGAACCTGCTAAATGCCACCTCTGCTACAGTGATAGAGCACCCACAACTTCTGAAGGCAGGCAGTTCCACTGGATAATTGTTTTCACTGTCAGAACATTTCTCCTCAGTTCTAGGTTGCTTCTCTCCTTGATTATATTCCATCCATTCTTTCACGTGTTGCCTTTTGATGCTTTGGAATATAGGTTAACCCCCTCTTCTTTGTGGAAGCCCCTCAAATATTGGAGCATTGCTATCATGTCATCCCTAGTCCTTCTTTTCATTAGACTAGACAGACCTAATTCCTGTAAATATTCTTCATATATTTTAGCCTCCAGCCTTCTATAAGTTTGCTTCTTGAAATCACCTCAGTGAAGATAATTTTGGACTCATTTTCTATTCAGATTGTATCCACAATATATATCAGACCATGGCACCATCTTGATTAAGAGTAGAAACTGTGTCCAGTACTGGCATTTTAAATGGAATCTGTGATCCAACTTATTATATCCTTAAACTATAGATTTTTTAAAAAAGTGAAAAAATGAGTATGAGTTGTGGCATGTATTTTTGAATATATTAAGGAAATGCCTAATTAAACAATAGAACCCATCTGAAAAATTTCCTGCGATAGCCTTTTATTATAATTCCATTTCTTGCTTGTATATTATGAATTATTTTAGTGGTTGCCAGTGAGATCCCTATCTATGTTTCAACCTTGGAAACACTAAGAAAGAATACAGTACATAATTAACTGCCATTTTGTTTTTGTAGCCCATAATGCATTATTTTAGGCAATAAGCATAAGATATAATGGGCATAGAATCTGAATGTAGGGAACAAAGAAATCAATTCTATCTTAAGGCTACAAATGAACATTTCCAGTGTATGGTTTTATTTTCATCTATATATTTATTTTTACACGAAGGCTCTTGAATTATCACAAATGGTGATTTTCAAGGAGATGTATGAAACAGAGTATATTATATTTGTTTTTGCTGCTATTGGCAGAAAGAAAAGTTGCATGCAGCCTTTTTTCCTCATTTCCTTCCGAGAATCGGACAAAATATTAGATTGAATCACAGTTTAATCTCTACTAACGTCTTTGAGCTTCCCAAACCAAAGCTTGCAACATTAAATGGATAGTTACACATCTGAATTTTATGCCAATAATGGTATAATAGAGCAAGACATAAAATATATTTATTAAATTTATTCATCACCTTTATAAGGTGGTCTTGAGTTTCTGTGGCAAATTTATACCAACGAGAAAAGAAATTAATGCACATTCATAAGAAATAAAAGTAGCACCTTTAAAAATACACAGCCTTTTCACTGCAACTCTATTTCCCCATCTAATCCTTGGAAAATACCTAGGTTTTAAAGGACCATTGGAAGTTTAATTTCAATGACTTTTGGCTACAAGAAATAATTTTTAAATTGTATTAAGTATGTTTGTGTGGTATCACCTTTTCCATTCTAGTAGTTAGGCAGGTATGCAGTCATTTCCCAGAATTCTTAGCAGAGGTCATGTGGGAGAAGTGAATTCTGGAAGTTTAGTGTCATCTACCTAGAGTAATGTACTTGGGAGAAGATTAGCGTATGTTAAAGTGTGGTGAGTGATCCTCTATAGCTCAGGTTGACAAATCTGTTGGGCCAAGGAGACTGTTTGTAATGATGAAAATATGCCATGGTTACTTTCATAAAATAGCTGCCACTAAGTGGCTTAGACATGTCCAACATGCTGGTCATGGTAGATGTGAGAAGTCATAAAGCATTCATGCACCAAAAGGGAAACTGACACTCATCCTCTAAGGATGTTCCTTGTTATCACCCAGAATACATTTCATTTAATTTCATTTTAGCTTAGATTACCTTTTCTTATTTTTTTCTGGGCATCTGGATATACCTTCAACAAACACTAGTGTATCACCATCCTCTATTTTCTAACAATGCCTTCAATCAAATAACCTTACATGTCCAGCTTTGACTAAAGGCTGATTCATATGTCCTATTTGCCCAGCAAGAAGTTGGTCCACCAACCAATTCAGGAGAGAAATGCCATTATCAACAATTAGCTTCCAACCCATTAGAAAGAATGTTTTCTGGATCCAGAGTAGGGTGTTGTTGTTGTTTTTTAAATTATCTCCAAGTCTGCAGATCCCAGATAGCATTGTTTTCTAATCTGAATAGAATCTATTTTCCTTTAGAGATAAATAGCAAACTCCCTAAACTTAACCCTAAAATGGAGTTGCTATCTCCTAAAGTTAGATATTCTGGTGCCCTCCAGATGTTTTGACTTCCACTCACCATCAGCTACAGTACAATGGTAAAATATTCAAAACATTTGGAAGGCATCAGGTTGTCTACCACTGTTCTATTCAATAGATTTCAAAATCTTTCAATATATCTCTTTTGGGTGGTTGGATTCTGTCAACAGAATGAAACAATTTATTAATAAAGACTCTTTTGTTGTTGTTGTTAGCATAATGCTGTTTCACCCACAGATTTATTAATATTTTTAAACTAAATGTGTGTCCCCAAAACAGGGCTTCTTGGGTACATATATTTCATAACCATTCTGAGACATACTGAGATAATCTGTGCAAATAGTTATGGCAATTATATTATGACACTAGTAAATTCTTCCTATGAAAGGAACCAAAAAATGAGAAGATGAAGTCCTGGTATTTCTATTTAAGACTGTCTGACTCATCGGGTATGCGTGAATGCTATTTGATTGGTTTCAGAGATAGGTAGTCCCTGAAATGGGTAATTTCACCTCTTACCCAGAGCTGAAGCAAGTGAATTACTAAGAAGCATGCATAATTAGGCCATCTGTAGACATGTTCAGGAGACAGAGATTACCCATGCTTTGCCAGCTTCCAGATCATTACTAAAAGTCAGAGATGTCATTAGAATGAACAATTCCATTCTTTCTCTAAGTAATGAGAAACTGATAGGTGATGTAAAATACTCTGTTGGAAACCAGTTTAAGCAGGTAGGAAATATTTTCCTGTGTTTTGAATTAGGAATGGGTGAAACCATTAGCATGTTCTACTAGTCCTAGTTTAATGAAAAGGTCTTGGAGGAAACTTCTGCAATTCTCAATTTAATGTTCTTTAAAAGTTTAGGATTCTTAATCTCCCTTTTTAATGTTTGAATTATCTCAGACAATTTGAAACAATTATGGATATTTTTCACTGATATGATAAACAGCATGGAATGTTATTTCATAAATCATATTTTTTATTGGTGGTTATGTTTCTGAAAATTGCTAAAAATTGGAAGCTTTTTAGAGGGCTTATGGTAATTGAGATGGCATCTATGAATGACTGATGGCTTTATTATTATTGATTTTATTACATTTAGTATGGATGTTTTGTTGTATTGCCGTTGGTTCAAAATGCTTGGTTCAATGTGGTAGATACAAACTAAATGAATGAATGACCAAATAAAATAAATAAAGAGGGTAAACAAAGGGTACATTCTAATTAAAGTAGTCAGTTGGAAGGAACAAATTTCAGCTAATGCAAGAGTTCATTGTTCTATTTTACATTTATACTCTTCCTTTGATATTTTGCCAAACATCTCCAAATAGGTACAACTTTCCAGATCTTATTCATCTACTTGGCAATACTTGTTCTCTTTACTCAGCTCCATAATTAAACATTAATTAATTTGCAGCAATTAGTATGCCAATATATAAATTCTCCACTGTTTTTTTTTTTTTTTTTTTGCTGTGATACCATGGAGGGGTGAAACTGATACGTTGTTTTTCTGCCCAGTTATATAAAAAAAGGTTATTAATTAAGTTTCTTAGGAAGATTGGAGTTTCATCTCCTTCTATGGTCCTATGGGAAAAATCACTTGTCTGGAACATTAGAATTGGAACACTTGCAGAGTTTAGCATCAAGATTTTAAAAGATCCAGACCATCATATATGGAGAATTTGGCCCTGGGTGAAGACTAAAGGCACCCACTTCTATTCCCATCAGATCTGGTCAACCTAGAGATTTAATATAACATGTTTTGACTATTATTGCATTTCCATGAATCACTTAAAAATGCTCTGAGCTTCTACATAGCCAACCCCACATCCCCATATTTCATTAGACATTTTAATACCCCAAACCTTGAGTCACCCAAATATATTTCTGAAATCAAAAGCATAAAACAGAGAATTCTTTTAGAAATGCCCCACTAAATATGGTATATTTAAATGAGGATTTGGCTTAACTTCATTTTAAAAGTACTTTTTCCAATTATACCTTGGTTTTACACCATTCTTTGAAACCTGTTTGACGTTTCTTACTTTTTTGTTATAACTGAACATGTTAAAAGCATCAAATTCCCATGTTGCTGTCATCCATGCCATAATGGAATTTACTTTGGTGCACCATACAATTTAAAATGAAAAGAAATATGTGCTAGATTTCTTTTATATCCTTAGCAGCTGATCTATAAATAAGTAGACAGTTTTCAAAACATTTGGAAAGTTGTATGTTTTCTTTTTCCTTTTCATTTTGTTGCTGAAAATAGCTGAATGTTTTGCATTAGCAGTATCAGTTATAAGTGGGCTAGAACAATGAATCATTCTTAGACCTAGTTATTTGTCATCCTCTTGCAGAGTGTACTGTATATGATGTGACATATAGCCCAAGAAAGCTGTAAAAATATGACTACATTCTAAACTGCCACATTTAAGAAATAGAGAACAAGAAGAAAATAGGTGATGCAATAAGTTTTACTGTTCTTCAGGTTGCTAGGCTATGGCTGTTCTTTTCATCTCTCTTCCTCTCTCTTTCTCTCAGGTTTGTATCATTTCTCAGTATTGGAAGACATTGCTGTCGGCGAAGCAATAGGAAGGGTTAAAGCAAATGACCTGGACATTGGTGAGAATGCGAAGTCATCCTATGACATTATTGAAGGAGATGGAATGGATATCTTTGAGATCACCTCTGACTCTCAATCTCAGGAAGGCATTATTAGATTAAGAAAGGTAAATGGCATGGGAACTGGAAGAAATATGGGTTTGTGAACCCTGGCAATACACAAAGCAGCTCTTAAAGCAGAGGCGCACAATTTTGGATGGGGACCAGAGAAGATATGGAGCAGCTCAATATATTTGATTTCCTAGGTACCATGGTTGATATCAAAAAGACTAAGCAGCAGGTTATGACCTGTTTAATAGATTTCTTGGAAGATCACCAAGAAATCCAAGAACTGTAAATTGAGTTGAGAAGTAAAAAACACATCCCAGAAGAAAATAATGAAAAACCATTTCCACATTGTTGCCAATAGAACTACATGAATGTGTCATGTTTAGTTCCAAGAAGTTAGTAATATTGTTGAAGCCATCACCAAATCCAATGGTTGTAAATTCCAGTATGCTATATCCTACTCCTTTTCTCAATGTCCATCCAACTAGTTTCACTGCTAGTCCAGATCTCACACAAATTAAGGGAGTGCCATTTTACAATAATCTATTAAATTCCCTAAAAAAACCCTCCTCTGAACAACAATATACTCTTTCCTAATACAGATTGTGTTCCATCGTCATTGTGTTTAATTGACATTTTTGGCATCTGTCTTCCCCCAAAAAATTGGTGCAAAGTATTTTAATAGATGGAAAATCATCATTATCATAATTAGGAGGACAGTGATGCAAGTGGTTGGAATGCTGTGCAGGAGTTTAGCAAGCCTATTTTGGAGACCCAAGAGCTGCCACTCAAGCTCTTGCCAGGGACAAGGTGACATCAACTGGGTGTCCCCAGGGCAACGGTGATGTCATTGGCTAAACTGTCTTGGTGCTTCTGACATATTTAAGTAGACCACAACCTACTTCTTAGTAAGCTAGAAAAAAGTGGAATAGATAGCACCACCACTAGATGGACTCGCAACTGGCTGACAAACCATACTCAATGAGTAGTCCTTAATGGGTCTAAGTCTACATAGAGAGAAATAAGTGCCACAAGATTCCGTCTTAGGCCCAGTACTCTTCAATATCTTCATTAACTACTTCAATGAGAGAAGGGGAACTTACCAAATTTGCAGATGATACTAAGCTGGCAGGAATAGCTAATACCCAAGAAGATAGGCTCAAGATCCAAATGGATCTTGATAGACTAGAACAGTGGGCCGTATCAGACAAAATGAAATTCAGTGTAGAGAAAAGTAAAGTCCTACACTTAGGCAAGAAAAAACAAAAGTACACATACAGACCAGGTGAAACAGGCTCAATGGCAGTAACTGTGAGAGGGATCTTGGAGTTTTAGTGGACAACCAGCTAAATAGGAGCCAGCAGTGTGCAGCAGCAGCCAAAAAAGCTAATGCAATCCTAAGTTACATTAACAGAGAGATACAATCAAGATCAAGTGAGGTATTAATACCACTCTATAAAGCCTTAGTAATACCACATCTAGAGTACAGCATCCAGTTTTGTTCACCACATTATAAAAAAGGATGTTGAGACTCTAGAAAAAGAGAAGAGCAACCAGGATGATGAGGGGACTGGAGACTAAAACATAGGAAAAATGGTTACAGGAACTGGGCTTGGCTAATCTAGTGAAGAGGACCAGGGGAGACATGATGGTAGTCTTCCGATTTCTGAGGGGCTGCCACAGAGAGGAAGGATTCAAGCTATTTTCTAAAGCACCCGAAGGCCAGATAAGGAATAATGGATGGAAACTGAACAAGAAGAGATTTAAACTGGAAATAAGGAGAAACTTTCTGTCAGTGAGAACTATCAACCAATGAAACAGCTTGCCTTGGAAGTTGTGAGAGTGCCATCACTTGAGACCTTCAAGAAGAGATTGGACTGCCATTTGTCAGAAATGGTGTAGGGTCTCCTGCTTGTGCGGGGGGTTGGACTAGTTGACCTATAAGGTCCCTTCCAACTCTATCTGTTATCTGTTACCTGTTTATCTGTCATGAGTGCAAAATAATCACTGTGATTTCTCCTCTTCCATGCAGAGGAGCAGTAGGTTACCAAATAGTGGCTCCTACCAATATCACTGCTGAACTTTCATTTTGAAGTGGGAAACACATAGAGGCCATAAGATAAACCTAAGATATATTTAATGTTTTGAAACTCCATTTGAACAATGTCATTCAGCTCAAAATAAAGATATTTTCCACAGCCATGAAATGTTGCTTTCTCTCCTTTATACCAGAAGCTACTACTTGCTTCTTATATAGATTCAGGAAAAGTGATTATTCTAGAGATGTTAAGTTTCCACTGTGTTCAGCACTCTTTAGTAGACCTTGGTTGCAATCAAGCACATAGTTTTCACGTAACACACACCATAGTGGATGCATATCTGTTATTGTTTTTAATTTCAAATATACTGCATATAATAACAACTTTGTGCATTTGGAGCACTAAGCTGACAAACGCTTTGGACTCGTATGATTTATTGCTGCTGAATTTGCAGCAGTTCAAATGATACCGTTGTGTGATTGGCAAATTGTGTATATGCTGATTTCCAGCAACCTATTCATCGGTACAAAGGCATAGTAATTTCTGAGTTGGCAGTGAAGCAAGTGCTTGCTGTGTTTACTAAAAATGGCAAAGTTACATTAGAACTAGATTCAAAAACTCTGCTGATTTTTAAAAAAGATATGAAAATATGAATATATACTTAAGCTTTCCGAGACTCTATGAAAGAGTTCTGGAATTTTTATTTGTGCTCTTTGTATTTGCATTGCAGATTTAAGCTTCTCTAGGTTTCTTTCCTCCTTTTTGTTCCATTCTGTGGGACATTGTGATGCAAATTTATATATCTTTCTAAAGCTTGACAAATTTGTACATTTGAAATGTTAATCATTGTGAGGCATCAAAGGGTTGGGCTGTGAATCCCTACATGTCAGTGTTCTTGAAGTTGCAGTAGATATTAATCTTGGGTGGTCATAAAATTTGTGATGCCTCTTTTTTTAAAAAAAAAAAGTCATGTAACTCTTATTATTATTTCTTATCTGCATGTTTCAAATATTTATGAGCAAAACCAATCAGAAGTGCTTCTCTCCAAGGCCTATTGAAATGATTGGCAAATTGCGAATATGAATATCCAATCACTCTCGCTCTACAGAGAAGCTGTATAGTTGAAGGTTTTTGTTTTCTTTTTCTTTTGGCACTCCTGATACAAAGATCATTTTGCATATAGCATGTACAATTGACTTAATTGCACATCAGCTTCTATGTACAGCCATTGTATGAGGGCTGACTCTCTTGTCTCGTAATACTGCCCCTTGGAATCCTTGTGCACAAAATAATAATAAAACCCATTGACATTGACAAAATCAACATCCGTCAATTGGAAAAGGCAACTTTATTTAGAGCAGCTTATATCCTGCAACAATAACTTTAGCCTCACCCAACAACATCTGCCTACTCCAGATCCTTAGGAAGTTGATAGATAGATGAGAATGCTAAACCCAATCTAAACATCTGGCTGATTTTGTGACCAAGAATAATAATAAAGAGTAGAGACCTGTAGTCTAGTGTTTTGGGAGAAAATGTGAAAAGGCAGGTTATGGGTCACGAGCAGTTACTAACTAGCTAGCTTACTAATATAATCATAATTATTCAGATCTTCAGTGCACTTATGCACTTAACAACTTTTTCTGTTCAAGGTACCTCTCTAAAACCTGTGATTGTAATGAGATGAAAACTTAAACCTCCATGAAAGCAAAGATCACGTTGCTTAAATCTCTAAAACTGTGCTCCACCAGTTTCTCAATGATTAAAAATTATATTCACCTTCTTAATTCTATGAGCTTCAATTTAACAGCCACAGAATTTCCTTGCAAGTTGTGCTGTCAATGACCAACTCTAAGGTCTCATAAAACCAATAGTGGGGTCTCTTTAAGCCAGGAGAAAAGAACATGTGCCATGTTTAAATGGGGACTTTAAATGTATTTTTTAAAGTCACTTATGCCATGAAGACAAATTTGTTTTCTTTCTTTTTTTTCTCAGAGGTTTGTTGTTGTTTTGACTCATAGGGATTATAGGCAGAGGTCTTTCCCATTATATATACTATTATGTTCTTGCCATTTTTGAATTGGAATTATTATGATTTGCATCTGAATGTAGTTGGCCTGTCAGACATAAATGCTTCAATTTTTGCTAATATTGTGTTAAATCCCAAGCACAGCTAAACATATGTTGCACACCTTGAAAACCTTTCCATACCTCCAATGCTGCTTTGTTTAACTGTACCAGAAAGTTAAGCTTCAAGAGTGATATTGTAAAGATCTCTTGATGGTTATGATACACAACTATTCTTATAAACTTCAGTAAAATGGGTACCACAGTGTTCCCCTTCCCATATAACTAGATCTCAATTGTTCTGACTTGTTTGATCTCAATCAAAGAACAATACCTTCAGTCTGGTTTCCCCCCCTACACACGCACACATTTCTGCAAACAATAGAATTCTTCTGCCACATGAAATTTGCTAATTTCTCTCTCTTTGCTCCTTAACTACAGTGAATAGAATGACAATTAGTGGAGTTATTAATATGCAATGTAGGTCATTAGCAGAAAAAAAAAATTGTGTAGCAAAAGAAAAAGAAAAAAGGGAAAAAAAGAAAAAAAAATCCAAGTGAGAAATCTTTATATGTCTTGTTATTTAAAAAAAATAAAAATAAATGGAGACAGCAAATCTCGAATTTGGTGGGGTTTCACTAAGGCTTACCAAATAAATGAGACATTAATAAACACTCATGAAATTTGCAGTCATGAGAAAAGAAAGGGAAAAGGGATTGCATTAATGTCAAGAAATGGAGGAGAAGCAGATGTATCAGCACTATATTGTCTTGTTCTTGCTGTTGTGTCTATCTAGAAAAAGCTTTTGTGTTTGTCATCATTAACAGCCCTTGGATTTTGAGACCAAAAATTCTTATACTCTGAAGATAGAAGCAAGTAATGTCTATATTGATCCACGTTTCATCAGCATGGGACCCTTCAAAGATACGGCAACATTAAAAATTGTAGTGGAAGATGCTGACGAACCCCCTGTCTTTTCATCTCCAACTTATCTGCTGGAAGTGCACGAAAATGCTGCTATTAACTCCGTGATTGGTCAGGTGACGGCCCACGATCCAGACGGATCTTCAAGCTCTATAAGGTACTCCTGCTTTAAAACAATTCTTCCTGCTGAACAATAGTCATAGCACTTAGAGTTGTATACCACTTTACAGTGCTTTTACAGCCCTCTCTAAGTGCTTTACAGAGTCAACCTATTGCCCCCAACAATTTGGTTCGTCATTTGATCCACTTTGGAAGGATGGATGGCTGAGTTGAACTGGTCAGGGTTGAACTTCTGGCAGTGGGCAGAGTTAGCCTGCAACATTACATTCTAATCACTGCATGTGATGGATGGATGGGTGGGTGGGAGGAAGGGAGGAAGGAAGGTAATAGCAACAGCACTTAGACTTTATATACCACTCCATACTGCTTTACAGCCCTCTCTAAGCAGTGTACAGAGTCAGCCTATTGCTTCTAACAATCTGGGTCCTCGTTTTACCCACCTAAGAAGGATGGAAGGCTGAGTCAACCTTGAGCCTGATGAGATTTGAACTGCCAAATTGCAGGCAGCCGGCAGTCAACAGAAGTAGACTGCAGTACTGCACTCTAACCATTGTGTTACCTCAAAGGGCTGAATAGTTCATACCATCTCTAATATCCAGTTGTGTCTGACTTTTTATCCCCTGTGGAGAACTTAGGAATTAAATTTAGTCAGATCATTTTTCCTCCTAAGAAAAGTCTACTCAGTCCACAGTTTTCAAGATTTTCAAATAAGAGGATTTTTTTTTCTTTGTCTGACCTAGAAATACCAGTTCTTCAATTATTTCTGCATACTACACCACTTTGTTTAACTGTAGCAGACAGTTAAGCTTCAATGCAGCTACTGTAAAAATCTCTCAGTGTTGTGTTCATACATTTTCTAATAAACTTAAGTTAATGGATCATCCAGTGTTCCTCTTCCCATGTGACTAGATCTAAACTATTCTGATGTCTTTAATTTTGCAATAAGTGTTGCATTACAGAATTCTGTTGAGTGGCCTTATTATACCCATGCTTCATTGGTGTCTAATATCTTTCCAGGTCCAGAGAGAGATGATTTTACATTTCTTGGTATTTTTTTTTAAAGTGATCTTAAAACTGATTGGTGGTTTTTTTTTTTTTAGGGGGGGGGGGGATTTAACAAAAATGAAGTGTTCAGCATTTTCATTTTTTTTTCTGGATTCAATTCTGGATTTATATTGATTAGAATTATTCTATTTCATCTGATGGACAACCATTATACAGTCTTTGATCATGGTTATTCTGAATGCCATGGAAGAACAAATAAGGAAGGGAGAAACAGAAGATGAAGTAATTCCTGAAAAAAAAAAAATATGTTTGTGGTGGGGAGGGTGATTTCCTTAACATCAAACCAGTGGGTTCCTTTAAATTGAGCCAACTGAACGAGTGAAGTCAACTAATAGCCAATGAATGAATAAATAAATATTCTTGAAGAGTCTCTATTTCTCACAGTATCCTCTCTGTTATGTCTGACTTTTTTTGTGGGGGGGCAAGAGGGTGAGGGAATGGAAGAATTTATATAAGAGCCCAATATTTTGCAAGCTTCAAATGATATGGTCTTCAAAAATTTGTCCTGGAATAAAAGGAAAGATGAATAATATACAAAAATAATAATTAGGATCCCTGAGCCAAGCATGAAAGACAAGGTCTACATGTAAAAATCCAATTTAATTGATGTACTGATGTATTGCTACTTGTGTTTATTCAGGGATCTTCTCAACTGAGAATTAGCACCTCTCCTTGAGTTAGATAAAGGTCAGTGGGATTCAAGGGTGGCTGGGCTTCGTCTATTTGTGTCTACGTAGAGATTCTAGGCTGGTCTGTCTTTTAACTCCAATCCCAGGTTCTGCCACAGCTTTTCCTACACCCAGCTTCTTTTGGACCTCTGAGCGTGCTGTAAAACTTAAGAACAAACAATAAAAAAACTGCCATAAAAGATGTCTGCCAGAATTAAGATGTTCCATATTTTGTAGCCTCCTCGGATACCCATTGTTAGTATTTTTATTCTCCTGCTCACCCTCCACCAACCAGCCAGTGGGCATGTTTACAAATAAAATAGAAGTGTATAGTGCTACAATCTTTATTTTTCAACTGTACTATTGTTAGTAATCCATTTGTTTGTTTTTCCATGAGAGAGGTTGACTTTTTTATTAGAAATAATTTAAATGATATCTGGTAGGTCTTTTATTGTATTGTTCTTTTGGTCATACTGTGAACTGCAAAGAAACTTCTGATTGCAAGAAATAATAAGTCTAACAAAACAAATACACCCAACGGTATGCTTTGATATAAAAATGATACTGGATGTTGGTGTTTTGCTTTGCAGCATGCTAGCTTAAATGTTAAATATAATTAAAAGAATGTGTGTGTGTGTGTGTGTGTGTGTGTGTGTGTGTAGTTTAATGTCCACGGGCACAGTATTGAAGATCCACTTTCTCCATTTCTCTCACTTCCTCTTCCTCCTTAGCCAAAAAATTATATATAATGGCTATCAAGCGCATCTGTTCCAAGATCATTTTCTGGCTTAAGAAAATATATGCTACAGATTGAATTTGCCAGTCTTCAAGGTGCTTTTTCTTTTCCTTTAAAAAAAAAAATCTACATAAACATTCAGGCTGATCAGAAAATGTCGTGAGGAAAAGTTCTTAAATCCATCACCTTTAGGCACTTCTTCATTTTTAATTGCTTTGGAAATGTTACTTTGCCTCATGAGTGCAGGCCTACAACAAATTCTTTGAAGCCGCCATCTGTGCAATAGGATTATACAGGGCTGGTGGTTTATCAGATAAGAAATTTCAAGTTATTAAGTCACAAGAGGAAAAAATTGGAGGCAGACATTCCTGACTGGTTATTGAAAGTATATATCTTTCTGTGCCAATAACCCTATTTAAGCCTTGTGAGCATTTCCTGCCCCATAAAATCCGCCATGTATGATGGCATTTCATGTGTTTTAATTAAATATACAAAAGTGACATGTGTGTCTCCCTTTTCTCATCTGGATTCTGTCTGATATGCATACTGATTCAGCCTTTCTAATGTTTATGATGCTTACAGCCTGCATTTCTTTAGGTTATTTTTATGTCTGTTTGCTGATCTGTGGTTTCTGAGCAAGTCAATGTTTTAATTTCAGTTCTGTCAGGCAAAAAATAATAATAATATTGGGAGCCAGGGTTGGTTCCAAAATGAATACAAGTTTATTTCAAACTATCTGTAAACAAGAATCTGAACTATGAACAGTCCAGGTAAATTGTTGGTAAAATTCCTACTAGAATTCAAATGAGGTTGAATTTAGGTTTCTTGTGGATGCAGAGTGACTCTAAACTGATATGCTTGACCCCTCCCCCTCCTTCAGATTCTGCCTGGTCATCTGCTACAAATTCATTTTAATTAATAGATTCCTTAAAGCAGTGAGATCCTTTCCCACCTCAGGCTCACATGAAACCCTAAGAAAAGTCAGGATCTCCTTAGGGATGAGAGAGATTGTGCTTGTGCAAGATCCAAAACACATGTTCCAAATGTTTTTTGAAGCATACACAGTCCTATTATAGACTCCTATATTGTTAAGTAGAGCAGAATTTTATGGTTGTTTACTTTTAGTGCAGACTTTAGCATTCCATATATTTCAGGATAAATAAAAGGAAATTGCTTTCAGATATGGTATTGTTTTCTTTGGATACAAATAATATTTTCCTGGGTTCTGTAGCCCTCATTAATGTTGTCAAATCATCATCAATGACTCTACATGACCTTCAAAGTACAGTACTATCCAGGGACGTGAGGAGAGGTAGTTAGCACAACTGGATGAGTGAGCTAAAGAACTGTGATCAGAAGAGTGAATGGGAAGGGGAAACAGATTGTACAAAAATCAATATCTGTATGCAACTTTCTTTCTAAAGAGATTTTATTTGAAGCATATCATAATATGTAGTTATGTAAATCTGCCTATTGTAAGACATCTAGACATGTGATTTTCCCCCTTTTTCTCCCTTTCTTAGCAAAATATGTTGAAATAAATTAGAAATAGTTCTCATAGATGGTTGAAAGACATATGTTTCAGATTCAATAATTGATTTACTGAGAACTTTTTATTGTTCATTTAATTTTATAAATTGAACTATGGCTAGATGCTTATTATAGAATTTAAAATAATATTTAACAAATTGATTTATTACCTTCTCCATTCTTGAAACACATCTGTTGCCATCCTCAATAAAAATAAGAATGATGATGATCTAAATCTATCCAGAATTAATTATCACTGAGTAATTATTAGCAGATCAAAGGAAGTTCATTACCAGAAATAAATTATTCAGGGATGCACAATTGGAAGAGATTCAGGAAAAAAATGTGAAAATGGAAGTTCCTAAACAATAGTAGAAGAGTTGAAGGAACAATAATTATAAAAATGCTGATAAGAATTACATAAAAGATAGAAGTAATAACAACAGAATCAGCAAAGGCCAGCAATGAAGCAAACTATAAACTCACCTCCAGACAATAAAATTAAAAAAGAAAAATGTGTTAGGTGCAGAACTACCAAAAGAAAGACTTCCTGCACTGAAAGTAGTGTCCAAAAACAACCCAGCATTTATAATGGATGTTAATAAGATGCTTGCAAGGATTATCATCTATTGAACAGACTTATCAGCTTGCCTACAATACAACAAAAATGGGAATTGAAATTCAAAAACTAAAAACAAAATTATCTTCAGTCCCAAAGTGGAAAATTAGACTGGAGACAAAGGTAAAGAAATTAAGGTCAGATGCGAGTAATTTAAATAATATATATAGACTGGGGAAAATATATATAGACTGTGCGCTCAACACAAGTCTAATTAAAACTAAATATTGGCTCAGCATCAGAAAAGTTGAAGAAGCTTTGGAAATCATAAAACAATGAATAACAGAAATAACTGGGAAAATTGAATGCTGTGAGGCACAAATCATCCAACTGAACTAAAACCAGCTATTTCAGTGAAACCAGAGGCAATTGTACCAACGTATTTGTTCATTGCCACATAGTTGGATCATCAGAAGTTTGGAAACAACTGGTGTCAATAAAAACATTAAACTAGAAGCAGTGGAAGAAATAATTGATGGTTGAAAATAAAAAATAAGGCCTTTATTAGTCCTTATCAACATTAGGTGAGGCATCTGCCTGGTGATTCATTACCACCCTTATTATTTGTAATTGCTTTTCCTTTGATTCTGAAGAAAACAGATGTTGGGTATCCAACAGCAACAATGCTAATAACATCCCACATTTGCATAATCTGAAGCTTTTTGGAAAATCTAAAATTGAAATCCAATGATTGACAAACACTGTGAGAATGTTTAGCACAGATACAGCAACAGAATTTGGCCTCGAGAAATTTGCTACAGTAGCAATAAATTGGTGTAAAATCACAGTCATGGAATTGAAATGCCGTATAACCAAACTATCAGGCGCCATCAGGACAAAACTTACAATTATCTGAACATTTCATAGTTGGATAATATCAAGCATGGACAAGTCAAAAATCTGATTAGCAAAGAATACATCTTGGAATACATCAAGAATGAGAAATTTGCTAAAGATAAAAATGAATGTCAGAAACAACATCAAAGTTGTCAATACCTGGACCATACCTATGAGACAAAACAGTACTAGAAATATTAACTGGACACAAGCTGAAGTGGACTGTTTGGATTGAAAAAAGAACCCTGATGACTATTCAGTGATATTGATAGATTATAAATGAAGGCAGCTGTTTATTTCACATTGTTTTGTGCATCATCATCATCATCCTCATAAAGACTTGAAAGATGGATTTAAAAAAGGAATCTAATCATCTGGCTGACTGTGTGAATGACAACAAGAACAAAAACAAGAACAAGAACAACGATAACGATGACGATGATGATGATGATGATGATGATGTACTCATTTTTGCAGTTACTAAACCAGCATCTTATCTAGTTTACTACCTTTTTCAAGATATTTTTTTTTTAATTTGCAAACTTCATCTTCACAACACATTGGTCCAATTCCATCCATTAAGTCCAGTTATTTACTAAAAGTTTCCAGCTTTTAGTCTAAATCCAAAGTGGCTTCTGTTTTTGTCTTAATTCTAGTTTCTTCAATTCATTCATCAATGTGTCTATTTTCATGTGGCTTTTTTTTTTTCTGTTTGACAGTTTTCCCTAAACGCTTTACTCAAATCCTATGATGAAAATAAAGAAATCTCAGGAGTTAGTTGTCTACTGTGCTGGCATTAAAGTTGACGAACTAATCTAGTCATTTCCAGCTTGCTTTTATGAAGCAAGCTATGGAAGTTCAGTACTTGAAATTCATTGTCCAAATCATATGGTCCTGAGGACAAATACAGTTGGTATATTTTCATCCTTTTGTATGCTCTGAAATATCTTTTGGAGAGAAGATTCAAATCTCCATGCAGCCCTGTTGCTTCATAAGAACCTGGGTAACCAAAGTATGGGCATATTAGAACCTCAAAGTTTGCTAAATACTTGTAGTTGCAGGAGATGACCAAGGGAGGAATCAAATGTATCATCAGTTATGAGTCTCTACGTGCCCACAAGAGATCTAAGTCCAGCTCATCTCAAATTCCTTTCTGTTCTTAACTACCACTAATTTCCCTTGACCTTTAGCAATTTAGATTCTTGTAGAGAGCTTAAGTTTACAATAAAACTTTATACTAATTTGAACTAGCTGTATCTCCTGATTTCCCTGGCGCTTGTCGATTCTGAAATGTACCAATAAAGGAAAATATTTGCAGCCGAGGGTTGAAATGAGGTGTAGCACTGATCATGTTACCTTAGTTTGGTTAATGAAACCTCTGCAAGAAATCAAGCAGGCCGAGAGAGCACCAAGGACCCTACTAAAATGTTCTTAGTTATAGTTATGTTGGCATAGTTTTATTTAAAATCATTATAATCTCAAGCATATGTAGTCCTTTTAAAATGTAATTTGAAACTGAGGGGAGCTGTGATGAATTGCATAGTATAGTGATATGTGAACAATTGGAGAAGGGTGTCATCTAAGAAAAAGAACCAAGTCTTAATCCACGCATTAAAGCCATAGGTTCGTGTCAGTTAGTTTAATTTTTTGAAATATTATATTCTCCATGTTTTTAAAAATAATATACTTCCAACACTTCTTTCTGGAATTCAAAGAGGGATATTTTCCATACTTCCAAAGCAGAGTTGGTATTCAGCAGGTTCTGGTTAGTTATGGAGAACCAGTAGTGGAAATTTGGAGTAGTTCGGAGAACCGGCAAATACTCCCTCTGACTGCCCCCCCCCACATCTATTCTCTGCCTCCCAATGAATCCCAGCTGATCGGCTGGCTCTTCTTTAGTTGCCCTGTATAGGAGAACAGAGCTGGAAAGCAGGTTAATGAGGTGGGGAAGGAATGGGATTTTGAAGTATCCTTTTCCTGCCACGCCCACCAAAACACATCACACCCACCAAGTCACACCGACAGAACCAGTAGTAAATTTTTTTGAATCTCACCACTGTTCCAAACTTGTGCTTGTTTTTTTTTTCAAAATTTTGGTGACAAATGGTTCTTGGATCTAGTCTTTCTCCATTCTGCATTCTTCTTTTTAAAGAAAAGAATATTTGTGTATGCATATGAACACAACCCCCACACATAGAGCCCAGAAGGGTATTTTGTCTTCAGCAAAAGTAAATCATTTTCTTAATACACAGCAGGCTTTAAAACCCCAGATAAAATGTTTTGTACCTTCCCGAGCCGTAGCTGTTTATCTCAGTCACCTAGTAGCATGCCCTCTCTGGTTGGCAATGCTGAGATACAGTGATTTACAGTATCAATATTGTGATTCACGTCTCAGCAGGAAAAAGCTGAAAGGCTGGGAAGGTTCAGATTTGGTTGTAAAGCTTTAATTTGCATCAATACAAAACAGCATTCCGGTGGAAATGAATATCCGCAAGGAGGTAGAGTTACATTCAAATCCATATTTCTGAACCATCAACTGAAGAAATGTGGCTCGCCATCTACTCCCTCCAAACTCAGTTTTCGCATGCAGCCACCACTACTCAATAAACTGTGGCATCACTGAAGCAATTTCAAAAGCTATTAATTAGTAAGCGATTCTTTCCATCCCCTTCCTCCATTTGATAAAAATGTTCCTTCATATGTTGCTTAGATGTTTGACAATATCCTCATTAAAAAGAACGGTACTATCATATAATTACCAAAACCGTTGTACGTGATATATACAGTATATATTGGTCTGAAATCAAAGGAAGAAAGCTTTTTCTTCCCGCCAACCTATAAACTGGCTTTGTTTTTTAGGAAAAAAAAACTTTTTAATACAATTTGATCTCACAAAGAGATTGTTGAAAATCAATGTGCAAAATTTCACAAATCTCCAGTTTTGCTTCTGTTTAAAGAGCTATGGGGATTATAACTTAAAATTAT
Source organism: Pseudonaja textilis (assembly GCF_900518735.1). Next base: position 4,101,335 of record NW_020769375.1, on the reverse strand, counting down.
TTATGTTACTAAATAAAATTGATTGAAAATATGACTTTTTGCTCCAGATGTAAATCGGAGTTCATCATTTTAATGGAAGGGTTGCCTATTTAGTGCTCATTAGAAAGATTTAGTGATCTTTCTAAATATGTGTTCTTTAATCATTCAAAAATCTATCTGATGGGGCTTAAGTTGAACTGAACAGTGAACAGAAGGAAATCCTGCTTTGTTTTGTCTTCAGAAAGCTTGCAATTTAACTGGTATACTTAACAATCAAACCACAGTTTCATGAATATTTGGAAATTTCATCCATCCATCCCTCCGTACAGGACGTTCAGACAATGTCAAATTGCTTATATATAGATAGCTCAGGGATCATAAGACATAGGGGGTGCTTTGTTATTGCATTAGGCATTTCTGATTTCATGAAATAGTTTGATCTTTTGATCTTTTCCATTATCCCTGGGGATTCCTCAGGTTCACTGTTTGGGACCCTCTTTGATTTTATCTTTCAAGTTCAATTATTGCATCCATATTGATGGTTTTTGGATTTATTCTTTTGTCACTGCTCTGAATGATTTGACATTCAATGTCCAAGCAGAATTTCTGATTGGATGAGTCTTAAATAGAACATGAAAGCAAACAGAGGACAGACATTATTGTAGCCCAATCTTGAATATATCATCTCCGTTCCTTCACTTTTCTTTCTCCCTTTTGTTCAAGGCTTTAGCTACAGGTTTCTTTTAAAACATTCCATTTAAAAAAAAAAATGAAAAGTGCTCATTTCCATTTCATAAATATTCAAAGGATCCATCAGTTCCTCACTACCAAGATGGCTAAGCAGTTGGTTCATGCCCTGGTTATCTCTCTTTTGAATTATTATGGAAGCTGTTGGCTGAATTACCTAAGACTCATGCCAACATTTCATCTCTGTACAGATTGCTGCTATTTGTAAGCAATCTGCACAAGAAGGAAGGCAGAACCTTCCTTCTTTCAGGTCTACCTCTTCTTTTTGCCTGGCATAATGTTGCTACAGTTGACACAAAGTATTTTGCATAAGGGTCCACCCAGCAATTTAAAAGAGCTTCTGTTGGCTCATCAATTCACAAAGCCCAACCCCCTGCCCAAATGAAGTGTCCTTATTCTTTGAAAACCTCCAGCAATGGAATATTTCTATACTAGAAGAGGCAGGTTATGGTTGCAAAACTTTTCATGCCTGTCTCCATTTTTTTTTAAAAAAAAATGAATACCCTCTCAAACTACATTTTACAGTCAGATCACCTAAGGTTTAAAAGCACTAAAACACTATTCCTCTTGAAATTCTGTGAAGCCATTTAAATCAGGGGTCCTCAAACTTTAAGACTTGTGGACTTCAACTCCCAGAATCCCTCCTCCAATCATGTTAGCTCAGGAATTCTGGGAGTTGAAGTCCACAGGTCTTAAACTTGCCAAGTTTGAAGACCCTTGATTTAAATGAATTAATTTATGCTTATTAATTTGCACATTCTAATTATTATTATTATTATTATTATTATTATTATTATTATTATTATTAT
>NW_020769375.1:4083562-4099790 GCF_900518735.1 Pseudonaja textilis | reverse complement strand
ATTATTATTATTATTATTATTATTATTATTATTATTATTATTATTATTATTATTATTATTATTATTATTATCGAAGGTTCTTATGGCCTTGAAGTTCCATATTTATTCCCCAATTTTACAACGTTACAGGATGAAATGTGGGCTTTATCCTGCATGGTATTTAGTTATAGGGGCATGGTACATTTACAATTGCTGCTATTCCTTTTCCTCTTTTTCCTTTATGTATGACAAATATATAGTTTGGATATATAACCAAGTTTTAATACAATGCATTTTTTTTCAAATCAGGTCCAAATCAGGTCAAAACAAAATTTGTAGAGAAAAAAACATTTTTAAAGATTCCTCAAGTATTCAACAGCCTGAGTCGTGGTATGAGATAGCTAATTCTAATTAATAGATGCAAATGGGTTAGTGTGATGTTTGGAGATGTCACACTTTAGAATGATACTAAATATGCTTCTGTATTTAAATTCTCCGTTCTCCGGATTTAGTAGAACCATAAAAGCTGTGGTTGCTGGTACTAATATCATTTTTTTCCCCCTCCAATCCTTTGCCTACTTGCTTTCTCTTTTGCTCTCTGCATAACCTGTCAGAAATCTAAAGGTTTAATTTCCCAGTTTGGTTTCTTTTACAAGTAATGCATTAATAAAACAATTCCATGAAAATGGGCTGGCGTAAAAGCTTTCTTGAAAATTTTTTAGGGAGTTCTAAATCACCATTTTATTCAATGCACCATTTGAACAATTTACCACCGAAATATTTTGCTTTGTCAAATTGGCTTTCTGCGTTTAGGCTGCATAATGTACCTTCTTGTTTGCTCTGCTATCAGATCAAAGTTGTTTTGTGAGACACCAATGAGATCAGTTCACAAAATGGTAATTTTTTTTTTTCAGTTTTTAAAAGTATTTTACCCATGAAAAGATTTTGTTTTTAAAAAAGCAGATATTGTCTTGAGAATTGGTTTACAGCATACAGCGATGACATATTTATCTAATTACTGTAAAGTCATTTTTGTTAGAATGCTTGCTGCATCTTTAAAACACACAGACATGTACAAAACAACCTCCTCTCTTAATGTATTGACAGAATTATCAGCAGTGGTGATGAAATACAACAGGAATTGTCCAATAAAATTGATGGATCATCTAATTAACTCTTGATTCGCAGTAGTTTTTTAAAAGACTGCTACTGACTGATCTTAGTGTCGGCTCCTAACCTTCACGCTGAGATCATATTGCTAATTACTCCATGGATTATAATTCTGTTTCCTGATCCTCTGTCTATCTTTATTTATTTATTTATTGGGCCTTTTGAATTATATCATTATTGAGCTCTGTTTAATCCATGGACGCTACATAACTGCTATTCAACCAAAAACAGATGTGTCAGCTTATGAGAGCTGTGCTATTCAGATCAGGCACAAGTATTTAAGTTGAATAATTTAATAAGGATCTTTGTTCTCTAGGTTTTCCATTGATCGGAACACTGACCTTGAGCGACAATTCAACATTAATACTCAAGATGGAAAGATAACATTGGCCACACCGCTGGACAGAGAAACTAGCACATGGCATAATATAACCATTGTAGCAATGGAAGAAAGTAAGTAATTGTTCATTTTTATTTGGTCTATTTGGTCTTTGGCCACTCTGTTGTGTGTTTCCTATTTTCTTGGAAAGGTTCAATGAGCTAAGGCTACCAACAATTGTAATTTATCACTTAGTCTTCCGAAAAGTGGGATGGGAGAAGAGAGAAAGAGAGAGAAAGAGAGAAAGGGAAATCATTGTTTATAGTGAGTAATCTGCATGTATTCTTGTTTATTGTGGTTCTTTTTAATCAGATATGCCACCAGAGTAAAATTATGCCAGCCAGGAATGGAACAGCATGGGAAATGCTCCAAGTAATGCTTTTAATGAATACACTGCAGCAGCATGTGTGAAATGACATTTTTATGGCACGTAGATGTCTCTCTCTCTCTCTCTTTCCCTTTGAAATAATACCTAGATGCTTGGACCAACCTCCTTTTCCTTTCATGAGATATAAACATTATACAAAATTTAACAGCCTCCTGAAAAAGCATTGCCAGAAATCCCTTTACTTAGTTACTTGGTTTAGTTTGCTAAAAAGCATTGGCTACCCCGCCTTTCCTTTTAAGGTTTTGCCAAGTAAATGGATACATTTTCAAATCAGAAATGAGTGTTGGCAATGGAATGCAGACATTTCTATAGAGATTTTACCAGGTTTGTGTACTCTAGGTCTAGATTTTTTTTTTTTTTAAATATTTGGTTCCAAAATACCAGCTTCAATATGAATGAAGCACACAGCAAATCCACCCTCACTTGTTCTGATTACGTTGCCTAGTTGGGTGATGAAGCATCTGAACAACCAATCTCAAAAAGTATCAAAAACTACATTGAATTGTTTAAAATATATTTATTGAGTTTTAAAGATGTTTGTATGTTCAAAATTAATTTAAAGGGAATGAAGGGCAATGGGTCTACTATAACAATTCCAAGCCAAAAGTAATACAAACAATTCAGGCTGGTGATGTAGGAGATACATAATGAATTGCAAAGTGTCTCAAAATCATTAATTGAGACAGGCAGTTATAAAAATTGAACAAATAAATAAATTACTGAAAGAAGTCTGATGGATACAACAATACAATATATTCAGTTTGCACAATAAAACTCAGTAAATATTAATACTTCTAGCAATGGGGCACTGAATCGACCTAATTCCAGCTAATAGATTTGATGTGTGTTACACAATTCTGAGCCATTAAATAATGTAAGGTAGATTTTTGGTTTGGTTTGTTTTCATGGCCGAAAGAGGTCCTGAAACTTGTTCTCTAGTTTGCAACACTTAAATACATTTTTTTTAACATACTCAGATTGTTTGTAACCTCATAAACCTGCTGTAAGGAATGTTCAGCAGAATTATAACATGCAAATCGAGAAAATTCTGGTTTTTTTTTTTTTACAAAAAAATGCTAGATGGTGAATTCCTAGCACAAGTAAGAAAAAACAATATTTTGTGGAGTTTGACAATTAACAAGCCTATTGCAAGACCAGTTCATATCCAGAACACATATCCTGTTCTGGGTGACATTTGCAGCAGACCATATAGGAAATAAGTTGCGTTAGTCTATCATGGCAATAAATCAAAAGCCTGATAAATTATTTTTCTTACTAACATTTTATAGAAAGCATAAGCCACATCTTTATTGGATGCATAGAGTGTAGAGGTGGGTATTCAGCAGGTTCTGACCAGTTCTGGAGAACCGGTAGTGGAAATTTTGAGTAGTTTGGAGAACCAGCAAATACCACCTCTGACTGGAAATTTTACAGTATCCTTCCCCTGCCACACCCACCAAGCCATTCCCACAGAACTGGTAGTAAAAAAAAAAATTGAACCCCACCACTGACAGAATAGTAAGATTTAAGAAAATGAATGGTAGGGGAGGAAGAAAGTTAAGCTACTTATGCAGATGAAGGTTACATGTGAGACAGATTACAAATACTTAACTGATTAGCAATTGCAATGCATTAAAATCAATTGTGTTTGTTAAGCCCTTCTGAGATAGCCCAAAACATTTAGATGTTTCTCACTTGATGGTATTCTTAAAGTCCCAATTTGCTAAAGTCACTTTGAATCCTGAAAAGTTAAAGTGCTTTGATGTTATGGTATCCTCCTTTTGAGTTCTGATGTCAATCTTGTGTCTGTTAATTATTTTATGCAAAGTTTCTCTTGTTTATTCTATGTAGAATCTAGAGGATCATTACTGGAAGATGATGACATATGTCACATTGGAGAAAGAACTTGTGAAGAAGGTGTTTCTTGTCTGGTGTATAGGTTTTATGGGTCCTTAGTAAAGATATGAGTAGATAGCTAGTTTGTTGCAAGAACATAGCTAGTTTGTTGCAGGAACTGGCTGCCATGTTGGTGTTACTGACCTGTTGTTTCCTGTTGTTTGTAAGAATTCAGGTTGAGCAGTGAACTGTATATTATTATGGATCTGCTACTCAATGTGTGAGAAAATGTAGTGCCATTGTCCAGTATGGGCTATAGCTTATTAATAATGAACTTGAGTGCATTTGAGATTATTGACATCTGACATGATTTCATTTTTAGTATCTGTGTATTATATATGTATATATATAATAGTACATTCCACAAACATACCATATTCTCTCATTTTCAGAAGAGATTAATCTAATTTTTGGCATAGAAAATTGTAGTCTTCTGGAAGCTGAGAATTCAAACCAGAGGGAGAAGAACATTTAGAAATGCTTCTGGCAAATGAGGTCATAGAAGGATCTCACAGAACAGTCAAAACATGAAAGTTTATTTTCAGTTGGAAAAATTGTGACCTTTGCAGAACAGAAGAAAAATGAACTGTGTAGACCTTTTAGACATTAGGGGAAATAGCAGTTTGAACAGATGCCATCCCCTTCCTGACTCTTTCTGCATGGAACAAAAATTTGTTAGACTGAGCTGTGATTCTATACTCCCAAATTTTACTCACTCCCCCATAATAAACCCAACCAACAAGTCCAGATTGGGCAAATAAAATCTATCTGTCTGTCTGTCTATCTTATCTATCTATCATCTATGTATGTATGTATTTGTTTAAATTACTAAAACTATAAATTTTAAACTGTGACCAGGCAGTTTTCTGTTTTCTTGCTATTGCTGGTTTGGGGGTGGGGGGGGGGGTTAATGTTTACTTGTTGCAAACATGTAAAGTAAAACAACAGTGGTACTAATAATTAAAGCAAATGGTTCAAAACAACAATCATTCAGATACATAAAGCAAAAGCACATTAGCAACAGCAGGGGTTGCACAAAGCATGGGGGGCGGAAATTCTGTTCCATTAAAGTAAAATAGACATCATGTATTTCTTTTAAAGGCTTTTGTAAATTAAAATAAATGTTCAAGTGCTGTTGAAAAGATGACAACTTCATTACTGAATGAATTTTCTCTAGCAAAGAGGCTGCAATGACATTTTTATTTAAAGAGACACTTTCTACTTAAGATGGAGGACCTGAAATCAAAGTCAAGATTAGCTATTGGAAGTAAGCATAGATAAGTTTTCAGATGCAAGAAACCAGGAATTACAGAGTTCAGAAAGCACTGTGGATTTATTCTGTGTAACCTACACATAAGAATCTAATCTACTAATGGTCAGGGCAAATAGGTGCCAGATCAGAGTCAATGGATCTAAAAGACTGGACTGGACTTTTATCTCTTTCAGGGATGCCAGACTAATGATGCATTTGACCCCATGCTCAGGTTCAGTTTGGTTGTCTCCCACATTTTATTTTGCTTATTAAAATTCAAATTCTTTCAAACCCACTGATCTAGAAATGTGTTGGTCTTCAGCTCTTAAATTTATTCTAGAGTAGTTCATAGAAACCTTTTCTCCAAGGTTATCACTCTGCCAATTTCATGATGCAGATTGAAGAGAAAGTGATGGGTCCTAAATTATTTACTGAATTCCCAAGGTTGAGTAAGATCAGTGGGCTTTGCAGGTCCTACTCTAATTCCATAATCATTATATTATCAGTCTGGTAGATTCTTATTAAAAAGATACATACATACATACATACATACATACATACATACATACATATAATTTTTCTTCATCATGTAAGAGGATCTGTCAGGTAAAAAGAAAGGAGAAAAGATGTATGTTTGTGAACATCTAGTATCTAATGATGCTTCAAGCCAAATGTTCAAGCCCTTAAGTAGATGTAAAATTTTATTTTTATTTTTTATCACATCACTTGTTTGGATTTTTTAAAAAAATCTAAATGAATTGTAGCCAGCTGAATTTAGAGCTGACCTCAATGTTTGATAATTACATGGATAGACACATACAGGGTTCTTGGCAATAGTTTTGAAGCTGTATGTTGTTGTTTTTACTTTCTGGACAATAATTTTAATTTCGAAGTCTTGGGAATTCCTTGGCTATCTCTCCTTCAACTTTGAATCACATCTGGTTAGTATCAATAATCCCACTAAATAGACAGGAAGAATATGATGCTACTGAATCCAACAGAAGGAATTTAGAAACACAATTGATCTTAAGCTTTTTTTTTTAGATAATCCCTACCAACTTGCATCAATGCAGCATTTATCACCATAGAAAGCCTATTCTTAGTAGAATTGCAATGAAACAAAGACCAAGCTGTGTAGCATTCTGTGGGGAAGAAAAACTTGGCTTTGTAGAAATGATTTGGAAAAAGAAAATTAATGTTAGAGAAAGAAAATATGGAGTCTCCCCTCCCCCCGCCCCTGTATGTGTGTCTCTGTGCATGAAAACTATATCTAAGAGAAGTAGAATAAATTCTTCTTGCTGCATATGTGAGAAACATAATGATTGAAACAGATAAATGGTAACGTCCCGAAATCATGACTGAATATTTATCAAGGGTTCTAATTACTGGAAAATTAGAAAGATCCCTATTTGGAGCCTGGGAGTCAATTTCATGTTTGTCATAAACCAATTATTTCTGCTCCTAAACTGTATGGACTTTCCAAGCCAAATTAGGCCTTGGAATTATTCTAAAGAATTAAAGGCACTGAGATTTCAATCCCCAAAGTCACTGAACAGAAAAAGAAAAAAAAATTCTAGATGCAACCAGCCCCATCTTTTGAAGACCAAATTGTTTGTGTGGTTTTAATGAACTAAGCAACAATAATACATTTGAAATAGATTGGACAAAAGGCACCAATGTTCACTACAAAAAGTTTTTAACAGCATCTTCTTTGGAAAAAAAAAGAGTTATTGCAAAAGATACAGTGGCTATAATTTCTACTTAGGACAAATACTTCTTTTGTCATCTTGTTTCTCATAGATTTCCCTTAAGTTTATATGTTCAAAAAATATAAAAGTTTCAGGAAAACTACAGACAGATAACCTACATTCTGAATTGTCCCCTGCCTGTTCACAAGCATTAGCCCAGTCTAAAACAACTCACTTGCTCCTGAGGTCCTTAGCTCTTAGGACTTCTGGAGAAGGGAAGAAAATCTAGGATGGTCCATTCCATACCTGTAACTCTTCTCATGACAAGAACAGAACAGAACGGAACAGAACAGAACAGAAATTTTGAAAGGGTCCTCGGAGATCTAATCCAACCAGATGAAACAGGAAACCTTGTATTATTTTAATAGATTAACAGATTTGGAAGGAACCTTGTAGGTCATCTAGTCCAACCCCCCACCCAAGCAGAAGACCTTACACCATTTCTGTTAACTGGCAGTCCAATCTCTTTTTGAAAGTCTCAAGTGATGGTGCTTCCACAACTTCCAAGGGCAACTTCTGTTCCATAGGTTGATTATTCTCACTATCAGAAAGTTTTTCCTTATTTCCAGGTTAAATCTCTCCTTGTTAAATTCCCATCCATTATTTCTTGTCTGGCCTACAGGCACTTTAGAAAATAGCTTGACCCTTTCCTCTCTGTGTCAGCCTCTCAAATACTGGAAGACTGCTATCATGTCTCCCCTGGTCCTTCTCTTCACCAGACTAGCCAAGACCAGTTCCTGTAATCGTTCTTTATATGTTTTAGTCTCCAGTCCCCTAATCAATTTCATACAATTACTTTCTAGTCTAAAAAGAGATAAAGCTTTCAGAGATAGTGGTTTTAACTGTCATATGAAGTTGTATGAATAGATCCATCATGAATGAGAGCAAGTGATCCACCTTTGTCCAATGGAGTTGATGACTTAGGGTGGATATGAAGGCAAATCTTCTCAGTGCAGATTCCCTAAAGTGTTCACATTAGAAAATGGTGAATGGAATGTGGAATATTTTGCAATTGTTTGCACTAAATAGACACATATAAAGACATGAGAGATAGAATCCCAGAAGCATGAAAGAATTCAATATATAATATGCAGTTGGTTTCGGGCTTTGGATTTATGAAAAACTGCATTCTGATGTGTAGCTTTTAGTCAAGCAATTTGCCAATAAAATATAAAGCCAGTCGAACCCAGAGGTGGTATTCAGCAGGTTCTGACCAGTTCTGGAGAACTGGTAGTGGACATTTTGAGTAGTCCAGAGAACTAGCAATTTTTAGTAAAATTTTTTGAATCCCACCACTGGTCCAACCTTTGTACAATTTGTTACTATATGGAATACAATTTTCCCTTTTCCCTTCCTTTCCCTTTATTCAACCATTGCTAGGTAAGAAACGAAACAAAAATCACATTGATAACAGGACTTTTAACTTCACTTCCAAGGGGCTAAGTAGATATTTTATAGGGGAAAAAAAAATCAGCTACTCAGTTTCATCAAAATGGAACCATGGAAATGATTAATGCCATTGTTGATTTGTTTTCTTCTCTCTCTCCCTTTTAATGCTGTTTCACACTTGATGGTAGAAAGTCCTTTGTGAATCAGGAGCAATGTTAAATTAAGACACAGAGTAAATCACGATCAAAACAGGCCAAGCCAGCTCTTCAGGTCTAGAAATGTACAGTCCAATCTTAGAGTACATATTAAAGAAGTGAAATTGGTTTCATGGGATTGGTCTTTGCTCTCTCATCCAGGAATTTCCTCTAACTGTAAATGCATGACTCAGAAGTAACAAACATCATATAGCAAGTTGAACTTGAAGACTTTGTTGTTGTTTCATACTTTATCCAGCTAACAAGAGCGCTTTGCAAAATGGATTGGCTATTTTTGTGCTCTAACATGTAATAGAGAACTTGAGTGAAAGTCAACTTTACCCTGGAAGCCAATTTTACTGCAGGAAGATTCAAAGCCAAATCAATATGTTTATAACATCAGAGATGGTGACTGTTCTGCAGCAGCATCTTGCAAAAATATGACAAGGCTTCCCACAATTTATTTTCCTTGTATTGGGTGAGAAGCGGTAAAGAAGGTCCAGAAGAAAAAAGCTCAGCCTATCATTTATACAGTTACACAACAGGATTAAGGCTGTGCAAGGAAGGGATCAACTTGTAGCCCTTGTTTTGATGTTAGGTTAATGTGGTCAGAGGTTTTCATCCAAATGATAAAAGTGTTTTATATGCATGGCATCACAGTCACATATCAATGGGACCAAGCTTACAAGAAGATGTTGCTTTTGCCATTTTCTCCAGATCTCCCTTTGCAGGTGCCTCCATCCTCAGCCTTAATTTAAAGGCCTAATGAAGAAAAAAAATCAGATATCCCACAAGATCTAGAAATCCTTTCTCTGCAGCTTGGGGAAAGAAAGATACAGACATCCAAAGGGAAGGGAGAAAGAATAGGTGAGAACACTTCAAGCCTGCCAACTGTATGGCTTCCAGGGGATTATACTTTGACAGAAAATGGATTGTGCAACAGTGCTATACAAGCTGCTCTTGAAATTGATCTCACTCAGTTCAGTGGCATTTTCTTGCCATGATCTCCCTGGACCATCTCCAAAAAGAAGAGTTGTCAGAAGGTGAACACAGGGATTCTGTGAATTGAATTATGCCTGAAGCATGTAATTCTGTCTCATAGGATGCAATCTAGAAAGAAGTCATTCTCTTTCATGTCTTGGAACCTGCATTTCTCAATCGCTGGAGGAATCCCCTAATTTATTATCCCAAAAGAATGTCACTGGAACTGGATTAAAGAGCAAAGAACCAAGAGAAGGAAAATGCCAGATTGCAGGGCCAGGCTTATAAAGGAATTGTGGCCTCTTCCAGAATCAGAACTGTAACTGGAAGGGGTCTATCAGCTTTGAGTTAAAGAAGCCATTCTAGAATGAACGAGTTGTGGGAAACCTCTGTTAGAATTTCTGTCTGTACTCCTATGTACAAAACTCTGTTTTGACTTTGTTCAGACAGATTTCTGTGCCTCAGCCTCAAGTTCAATTTCATGGAACCCTTGGAATTATTACATTATTTTCATCATTTCAAAAGGCAACTGGACTTTCTTGGCTTTTTTCCTTGAGAACATTTTGCTTCTCATCCAAGAAGCTTCTTCAGGACAACTAAGAAAGTCCGATTGGCTTTTGAAAAGCACCTTTGGAACAACCAAGAGCCGGATGAGTGAGAATCTCAGTAGACATGGACTGGACTTCCAACATATTTTACTGTCACCTCTTCATTATAAAGACTTACAATGGACTTGTTAAATTATGCTCTGCTGCTTGCTTGTTTTTTCAAAAGAATACTTCAGTGAACAGGATTTAGCTGTAAATTTACTTTCATACTGTATTATGAATGTACAAAACCCCAAAGAAGTCCAAAAGTAGGTTTCAGATCCACTGATTTAAAAGGAATTATATTACACTTCTTTCTCTGGATTGAATTGCAGGATTTGCTATGGAAAATCCTAACAGAACAGCCAAAACTTGACAGTTGTTAGCAGTTTTAACTTCTCCTGTTTTTTTTCCTCAGGCTTGACAAATAACACATTAGTGGGTTTTATGATTCTGCTTTAAGTGCACAATTAATATTTCTATTGATGGCTGTTTTAGGTTGTAACAAAATCAAATGTTGTGGGTATTTAAATTTATTTTTAACTTCCATAACATCCACTTCACTATGCTTGCTCTCTGTAATATATGGAGAACAATGGAATTCCTTAAGACTTGAGATTGGATTATTCAAGTTTACACAGTGCTATGCAGTTGTACCCATATCACAATTACAATGCTTCTTTCTGTGCTTATAGTGCATAGACTTCATTTCAATCTTATTAGTGCAAGGGAATCTTATTAGTGCAAGAAAGCTTCAGTTTCGCAGGAGGTAGGGCAGGAAAGATAAATCTCCTAAATCACCTGATATTATCTACCCTGTTACACAACTGGTATAAAATACACTATTTATTTCAGTTGACTGTTGATGACATGAGATGGCATGTGTGACATGTGACATCATTATAGTTTCTCCCAGATGCCATTGCTGACAAGCAAATCATTGGCATTGCCACTAATCACATATTTTGAAACTTGGTGTAGATATTTTCACAAATCAGCTATCAAATCAGCCTGTAGCGATGTTTCGGCAGAATCTCACCTGCCATCATCAGGCTCATGTATTGTGTTCATCTGTAAGTCAGACTTTCACAGCCATTTCTGTTTTAAATTTGGGGCTAGCCTACTGCTGTGACAGAATGTTTTTTTCTTCATCCTGATTGGTTGGGATTCTTGGTCTGTGTTTATTGGTCTTGGAGTTTGCTGTGTTCTGCTTGATTGGTGTTTCTAATCTCTTCTGTATGTTTTATAGCTTTTTTTGTCTTGATTGGCTGGCAGCATAGTGTTCCTTGTATTGGAGGCTTTTAGTGTGGCTCTGAGTAAATGGACAGGTATCATTTATTAGGAAGCTGGGTTTCTTCTGGGTGGCTGGTTGGGGTGTGTTTGAGCTGGAGGTATCAGGGTTTGTGGCCAGGTGTTTGTCTGGCTTGTGGTGTGGAGATTTTTTGTTTGTGAGTGCAGGCTTCCAAATAATTGACAGTCTGGTGGAATCATCTCTTTTATTCATGCTTTCAGGTCTTTTTTTTTCAATCTCTATGGCTTATCTGATAATTCTGTAGCTGGGGTTTTCTATAGTGGCTAGGGTTTTGGTGCCATTGAAGTCGATGCTATGACCTATTGCTTTCATGTGTTGGACTAGTGAGGAAGTGTGTTCCAGCTTTTTTACTGCATTTTTGTGTTCATCCAGGCGGGTACATTTTCTTCTATTGGTCTCTCCAATGTATGTGGCAGGGCATGATGCACAGGGGACTTCATGTATGCCTTGGTTTTCCAGGTCAATTTTATCTTTGGGGTTTCTTAGGATGGCTGCTATTTTTCTGTCTGGTTTGAAGGCAGTCTTGATGTGATGGCTGTGTAGTATCTTACTGATTTTGTCTGTCGTACCTCTTATGTTGGGCAGGACAGCTGTTCCATAGGTCTGTTCATCTTCTTGGTCTCCATTATGTCTCAGTGTGTTTTTGTGGATCAAGCCAGTGATTTTGCTTTTGTGGAAGCCGTTATCTGTCAGTACTTTAGTCAGGGTGCATAGTTCAGTCTTTATGTGTGTCTTGTCTACCAGGCATTTGGTTCTGGCAATTAGTGTTTTGGCCAACTCTGTGGCCAAAGGTTATAGTCATACAGTCATAAGTAGGAGGAGATGGGTGATAGGAACGATGAGAAGATGAATAGTCATAGTAATGCAGACTTTGTAAATAGTTTGACAGTTTTGAGGGAATTATTTGTTTAGCAGAGTGATGGTATTCAGGGAAACCTGCTCTTGTGTCTAGTTGTTCTGGTGTGCAGTGTCCTATAGCATCATTTTGAGGGTAGGAGTTGAAACAGTTCATGTCCGGGATGTGAGGGGTCTGTAAATATTTTCACATACACATATAGATACTGAGATGGGGTCTTTTCCAAAATTGAACAATTAAGTAAAATGCTTTCCCCAAAAATGACTTTCCTACCCACTGAGAAAGCATTGGAATTCTGTGATTCATGTCACCAAAGTTAGAGAATCCCTATGATATATCTACTAAACATAACTGTTTGTACTATAAATCCATCACTTATTTTAAGTAATAGGCATGGACAATGGCTATTTCTGATTAAAGCAAAGATTTTTCAAATCAAGGTAATTGTTCTTTTATTACCTTCAAACTAAATCATTAGATTAAAAAGAAATAAGTGCTTCATTTTCTTGTCACAGTTTATTTTCCTGATTTGGGGGCGTGAGCAGAGGAAGTAATACCAATATGTTTGAGATATGACTCTAATACTTTCTGACATTTTGTTGTGTATTAAACAATCATTTTTATTCTTCGGAAAATAAAAGTTTCAGGGAAACAAAGCTGTATATTGTATGATCTCTTTAAGTGTGAGACCATCTAAATGTCATTGATTTCAGTGAGAGAATTTGGCACATTCTCCTTCTTTCTCCTTTTGAGATCAATAGATATAAAAATGTTCAGGTTTGGCTGGTTTCCTCCTGCAGTTCTTAAAGCACATACAGAAGAGATAACAAAGGATGAATTCAACAGATATAGTACTTCATTTTCCAAGCAATTTGTCTGCAGAAGACTTTACCCTTGTCTTGGATTTAACATTTTGCATTTTTCCCCCTTAATGTATTTTTTAATCAACACTTTCATATTTTTAGATCATTTCAAAATCTGCTTCGCTTTCTGATATTGTTCCAAAAGGCAACTGGAGTTTCTTCATGTTTTCTTTGAAAATGTTTCACTTCTCATCCAAGAAGTTTCTTCAGTAGTTTGTCCTTCTAGATTTTTGTGATATAAATCTCCACTTCTCTTGGGTATCATAACCATGCACATTTGATAAAAAAAAAAAAAAACCTCTCTGTCTATGCTGCCTGCCAACAAGCAAATCAGTTAAGGAATATTAACTATGCAGAGAACTGAAAAGAGAACTGAAAAGGTTCCACTCACCTAACATCTTCTGATAAGGATGATAGAGAAGTTTTCCTAAAACCCTGAGATTTCAGCAGAGGTCAGAATAAACCTAAGAAATGTGAATCTGAATTGATCCAAGCACTGATGCATTTGCAGATATGAGATTCTTTATCCAGCTAATAGTGTTCGTGCATGCAGTAACCACTACCTGAGTCAGCAGGATAGATGTATATACAAATAGGAATATTACCTTCACTCAGAAACCTCTCTTTTCTCTTGACTGAACAACTTTGGTTGCTCTGCAACCAAACAAGGCAGACATAGACTTCAATGAATAATTAGAACAGCAGAAAAAAACATTTGCTACCAACCTGCCTTCCATTGAGGACTGTATACTGCATGAGTCAAAAAGAGTGCTGTGAAAATATCTACAGACCCCTGACATCCTGGAGATGTTATAGATAGAGCATTGCACATCAGAATAACTAGACACAAGGACAGCTTTTCCCAAATGCCATCACTCTTCTAAACAACTAATTCCCACAACACATTCAAACTATTTACTAAGACTGTATTACTATTCTTCTTCTCATCCTTCCTATTACCTTTCTTCTCCCACTTATGACTATAACCTTGTTGCTTGTATCTTTACAATATATATTGTCTTATTTAGTTTCCTAGAATGATTTGATTGCTTATTTAGTATCTTATGACTATCACTAAGTATTGTATCTCATGATTCTCGATGAATGCATTTTTTTATGTACACTGAGAGCTTATGCACTGAAGACAAATTCCTTGTGTGTCCACTCACACCTGGTCAATAAAGAATTCTATTCTATTCTGTTCTGTCCAATTCTACTCTACTCTACTCTACTCTACTCTATTCTTAAACTTTGCAGGAGCTATTTTGGTTTGATGTGTTTCCAGGAAACTGCACATGGATGACTACTTTGCCTTACATGCTCTGGACTTCATATCTGGTGGGGAAACTTGAGACTGGGCCTGGTAGCTTTTTTTTAATTAATGGCACCTCAGCATTGATGTGATTATAAATCCTAAATCCTTTGTGACTTCAGGAAATGAAGAATGAAAATTCACCTTTGCCTGTATATCTCCAGATCACCTATTGATCCTTCACATAGTAAATGACCTTGGCAGATATATGTCACCTGATGAAGGTGAATCAAGAAAAACTCGGAGAGTCACTAATCAGACTTGTAGATTGCTCAATGCCACTGTTTATAGATTTTCAGCTGCTTGTCTTTTGAAAGCTATCCAAAATCATTTACACTGGAGGCAGTGTGCCCACTGAGCACTTATTAAACGAAGTAGGTATTAAATGTCAGAAATGCAATAACCATTCTTTTAAATTCCACCTATTCCAGTCCCAAATGAGGTCTGTATTAGTGCATTTTAAATACAATTTCAGTATTTGGATAGCTTACAATTTGACCACAAATGCAGTTAGTTACTGAGTTTTGGGTGAATATACATAGGATTGATTTCACATGTAGCTAGTTATAAACATCTATGAAAAGCCTGGAATATGTAGGAGTGAGAGACTGGTTTTGCCCCTTTCCTCTTTTTGACAATTTCACTGTGACCTCTGTCTTATTCTTTGTGCATTCTGAGACCAGTAGCACAATCTTTAGAACACTGGTTTTCAATATTTTTAGATTTGTAGTATTTTTTAGACTTTTCAGTATTTTTTTTTTAGTTTTTACAAAAGTAAAGTTTTCATCTCTGTGATTTTCAACATTTCACTTTCATTTGCTTTTCCAATCACCCTTTGCATTACCAAAGCCAAGGGATGTATTAAACACTGCTGCCCTCCTACAAAAGACATTTGTAGAAATACACAAGTTTTTTTGTTCTATACAAATGCAGCTCTGTGCATTGTTAAAACAACATAAGAAAGAGAGTTTGATGGATAAAAACCTGTCAGTATACCTAATCTTGTATTGTTTTCTTGTATAAATGAGAAAAAGGATAATAGTGGTATTAAGTTCACTGAAGAAGTAAATAAATGTAGGAAATTCTGAATGCAGAGTGCTTTTCCTAGGGCATGAAAATGTATTATGATTTATCTTTTTTATATGTTTTTTAAAGACAATAATGTTGTCTCTCAATACAGTTTATCATTGTTAGTAAACTATGTGACAAGCACATATTATAAAGAAAGGTATCCTATGAAACAATCAAAAATAGCAATGTTGACCACTTGTGACAGTACTCTAGAAGCTGTTTGCCATTGTCTGTTTCTGTTTTCTCTTGTTCTACCTTAAAATGAGAGTGGAAATGAATAGGCAAATAAGGATAGTGCTTAAAATACCATATAGGATACATTGCCAAGCAGTCTTAATCCCACCATCTGTTCTACTCCATACCGTTCCACTTCAGAAGTGTCTTCCAGAATGCAACTTCTATTCAAATCTCTCTCTCCCTCCCTCCCTCCCTCCCTCTCTCCCCTGCTCTCTCTGGGGGAGTGGGTGTAGCAGTTGACAGGAGGGGGTGTTGACTCCTGACAACTGCCTGAACAAGTCCATGCAGTTTTCTTAGCAAGTTCTTCAGAAGTGCCTTGTCATTACTTTCTTCTATGGCTCAGAGAAAGTGACTGGTCCAATGGCACCCAGCTGACTAGATCTCATAGACTCCCATTTCTAGCCTGGTGCTTTAACTGTTACACCAGACTGGCTTTCAGAATGTATTTCTTGAACACCAAGCTATTCAAAACTGGAACTGTGTAAGCTTTTCCATTTCTTTCTTTCCTTCTTTCTTTCTTTCTTTCTTTCTTTCTTTCTTTCTTTCTTTCTTTCTTTCTTTCTTTCTTTCCTTCCTTCCTTCCTTCCTTCCTTCCTTCCTTCCTTCCTTCCTTC
>NW_020769375.1:4040576-4083552 GCF_900518735.1 Pseudonaja textilis | reverse complement strand
TTCCTTCCTTCCTTCCTTCCTTCCTTCCTTCCTTCCTTCCTTCCTTCCTTCCTTCCTCCCTCTACATTGTTCACGTCACATCAGATATTAAAGATAACAATGAGAGAAGCAGGAGGAAGGAGGAGAAAAGGATTAAAACAACACAGAGTAAAAACAAGTGATTGGGAAATAGATTATCTTGATATGTTATACAACTAGATACAATCTTGATCAGTGTGAATATAAATGTGAAGGGCTTTAGCTCTGCAAACCTTAGGGTTGGGGAGAAGTGATATGAAGCCAAATAATGGATATAATTAAATTTTGTTTGCTTTCAACACTTCGAGCTTAATAAAATCAAGTTTGGCCCATATTAGCTTGCCTTGATTAGTGTGGCATAGTTGCATTTGCACTTGAAATTCCAGAACAGAACAATAACAGAAAGTAATTCCCACTGTTCTCCAGGCAACGTAAAAGGGACTTGTTCTGTCCCTTGGGGTAAGAGTATCCTCTAAAGGCTTGTGTAAATCAATGGAAAGGAAGTTGCTTGTCAAGGATGGGCACAATGAAATAGGCACAAGGAATGTCCCACTCTTGGGAGCCAGCAATATAGCCATGAGTGACTGGGGCCTTGGATCACAGAGAGAAATATGGAATCACTTACCAGGAGTAAGGAATGAAAGTTGCTGGAAGGGATGAGACAGAACCTGGTGATATCCTATAAAGGTACAGGGGTAGAATGTGGAGACTGAAAGTGTAAGTGTTCCATTCAGTGGCATCCTTCTCGTGTAGTGGATGGACCGTGAAGTTGAGGGTGAAGATATAAGGCATCTGCTAATCCAATCTGGACACAAATCTGAATAACATGGACCACATTGTACCATATAGGCTTATTCAGTTTATTGCAGGCATAGACCGGTACAAGCAGAACAGTCTGTAAATGAATGAATGAATGAATGGATGAACAAACAAATGAACAAATGAATGAATGAATGAATGAATGAATGAATGAATGAATGAATGAATGAATGAATGAATGTAGTATATTAATGGGTGATAAAATAAAGTTTAAGGCAGAGTTAAAATATGTTTGTAAAACAACCTAATTGGTATCTATGAGGTTTAGGAGGCAGCCTATATTAAAGTATCAGTATAATGTAAATACTAAAATTCTGTTAAATGTGATAACATTTAAAATTACAACAAAGTAATAGTATCTAACATGTAAATGAATTATAGTAACATAGAATACATTGAAGAAAATTGGTCCACCAGGGTTTGATGAATCTTCCATGCTGTTGCATAAAACCTTGTTATATATGCTGCTATCTGGGCTACAATGATAAACCTCTTAAGAGAATAACAGAGTTAGAAGAGTTCAACCCTATACCCTTTCAGACAAATGGTTGTCCAATCTCTTTTTGAAAAGGGTTCATGCTTAAGAACTATCCAGGCCTTTGTATTGAATATGTCGATATCAGTTTAATTGTGTATTATAAGTTCTATTGCTGCTGGGCACTGCCAAATGAGGTGGTATTGCACAAGGATGAAGATGACCTATTGAATTTTTTCTGCTTGTCTGTGCTTATGAAGGCTGATTTAGCATAATGCCAATACAGCTATGTAGCATGTTGAGGATACAAATCAGGAATGGCATAAAGAGTTTCTTGCTCTTCTGGAGGATCTCTTTTCGAGGAGTAACTCATGACATACTAAACCATGTTGTTTTTTGTTAAAAAAAGATCCTAATACAAGTGCACAATTAAATATCCTAATTAAAATACACAATACAACCTTTACAAGCAAGAACTAGAGTAGTTCAGAAGTTTCTAAGTGGTATGCATGCTTAACATTAGTTCATGCATTGATTAAACTGTCTGATAAAATAAAATAAATTTGGCTGATACCAAAAAGACAATCAACTCAACTCCGAATATATATCAGGGATGACATTAACAAATCAGAAGGCTATCACTGAAAGGACTAGTTCCATGTAGCATCTTACAACTTCTCATCATGGGACGACATTCAGTGTAGGGTTTCTGATGATCTTCGACTCTGAAATAAAAGTAGTTGTATTTCAGGAGCAAAACTTGGAATGAGACTTAGACCCTCCCATGCTATGTAACATATCAGGCAGCAGTGAATCAAACTTTCATGAGCAACAGGAGCAAAGAAATAGGAAAAAATAATTTTCTAGCTGTGTCTTAAGTAATCTTCTTGGTCTGTCCATCTTGACAATTTCTGTATTCAGTAAGTTTTTCTCCAGTGAGTTTTGCAAATTATATAGATTGTTTAATGTTATATAGATTGTCATATAGATTGTTTTCCAGTTTCTAAGAATAATAACTGTAGGTTTCATGTTTGTGGCTCAGATGAAAGACAAACATTTGGGACCAGCCACAAGAGACATAAATAATTTCTTCAGAAGCTTATCTAATTAATTGCATTTCAGTATAATGTCTCTAAAATTTGAACTGCCATTGTTCTGTTAATTTAGATAAAAGGAAATCTTGAGTGCTTAAATGTGACACTTGGCACTGAAAATTCAATGTGTTCTCTCTCTCTCTCTCTCTCTCTCTCTCTCTCTCTCTCTCTCTCTCTTTCTCTCTCTCTGTGTGTGCGCACATATTTGTGAGTTCTGAATGTTCAGCATGTAATAAGAATGTACCCTGATATGATTCTCACCCTGATAAGAACTTACATTGTTTTTTTCATGTTCAACGTATACCATACATCAGTGAATGACAAAGTGATTCTCACTGTTCTTCTTTATATAGTTTCTTGGCAGCTAGTGAGCAGTTGACATACTGACAAAGGCTGGCTGGTTTAGTCTTATGGAATTGCACAATGTAGCCTTAACTTGCATTCAAATATATGGAACAAATGTATATCATTCTATTCTATCTTCAGCAAATTGTCACCTTCAAAGCCTGATATGTCAAGGAGAAGACTGCAAATGTTATTTATAAGCAACAATTATAAACTGTATCTTTGGATTGGGTCTTTGTTTTGAAAATTAACTGTATGAAACAAAACAGGATATATAAAAGCAAACACACATAGGAACCAGGCAATGAATTAAGAGAAGTATGATAAATTGTAGTTATAAATGTGGGTCAGACTTTTTCCCCCTCTGTGCATAATTTTCATGAGTTCAAAAGCCCACTTCTGTATCAAATAAATCAACCCAAGAATATTCCGACTATCTTGAATAAGTAGCAGATATTCTTTGTCCTTTTCTTTTTAATGATTCCTCTCAACTTCTATTATTTATGCTTTTCATATTTTAGAACACTTCTGTTGGATTTGTTTTAACCCTTCTGTCTCCTCTCTCTCTCTCTTTCCCTCCCCCATCTCTCCCTTCCTTTCTTTTCTCCTTTCCTTTTTACTAAGTTGAAATAATAGAAGTGTAGTCCAGATTGGCTAATAGGGTAAACTGAGAAAGATAAGAATAAAAATAAATCTTGGTTGCTTACAGCCTCTCTTCCTCCATGCAGAATTCTCTTGATCAATAAGACAATGCAAACTTCATCAGAAATAAGACATCTACCAATTTAATCCAAGGTCTTCATCAACTTAATCTCTAGCAAAAGCTGTTTTCAGTAGTGATTTATTTGTCCTCCCTTCTCCCCTTTGTTAAATGCTACCCTTTTCTGTATCTTCATTTACTTCTCCCTCCAATTTGAAATCAATCAGCCCAATTATTAGAACTAGAAAAGGGTCACTGAGCTTTCAGCACAAAAAAAAAAAAATATGTATATCTACTTTGGGCCCTGGATGTTCATTAGTAGTATGGTACGAAGTATGCTTACCTTTCTCTTTTCTCTTTTCTTTTTGTCCTCCCCTCCGCTGTGTTTTTCTTCTCTTAGGAAATCCCAGTCAAATATCTCGAGTACCTGTTGCTATCAAAGTTCTTGATGTAAATGACAACGCTCCTGAACTTGTATCCGGGAATGAAGCGTATTTATGCGAAAATGGAAAAACGGGAAAAGTAAATATGCCTTGGTTCTTCACCCTGAGCAGTTTTCTCTCTCTCTTTCCCCCTCTTCTCCTGCTCTCCTCCCCCGCCCTCACCTCTTGATTGCCTGTCTGTTGATCTGGTTTGATGTGAAACTGGCCCTGTTCCATTGAAAGTTCAACTCCATTTAGTAACACCAACCCCTGGCCGTTTGTGTCACTCAACAGTATAGAAAGCCAGTGTGAAATATCTATGGAAATTCTCAGTCATCCAGGTCAAGGTGCTTTTTCAAAAGGCATCTGGACTTTCTTTGTTTTTTTCTTGAAGATGTTTCACTTCTCAAGCTTCTTCGGTTCTGACAGAACTTCAGAACTGTAGATGTTTCTTAGTTGAGAAGTGAAATATCTTCAAGGAAAAACAAAGAAAGTCCAAATGCCTTTTGAAAAAGCATATTTGGGCCAATGTGGAATAGTGTATTAAAAATTACAATCTTGGACCTAAAATATTCAAGATTCATCCTTCAGTCAGGAAAGCTGAACAGGGTGAGTTTTGTTCTCTACCCTATCTCACAGAGGACTTGTGAAAAGCTTGGGGAAGTGATTACTCTATAAGTCACTTTAAGCTCACAGAACAGGGGTGTCAAAGTCCATTTCATTGAGGGTCGCTTGAGAGTTGTGTTTGACCTCAGAGGGCTGGGGTGGGCATGGCCATATGATGTCACTTTTGTCAGGTGTACTTGTGGTGGCGCAAGCACCCTGCCAGCAAAAACAGGCTCCCGAGCTCCATTTTCGGCTGCAATGGTATCCTGCAACCCTCTGCGAGTGAAAACGGAACTGGGGAGGTACACATGGCCCTCACAAGCTCTGTTTTCAGCTGGGGTGGCATCCTGCAACCCTCTGCCAGTGAAAAACTTGGGAGAGCCACGACCTCCATTTTTGTTCGCAGAGGCACCATGGGCCTGTCCTTCACTGTTTCCAGGGCAGCCCCAAATGCATATCTAAGCACCCCATGGGCTGGATCTGGCCCTCGGGCCTTGAATTTGGCACCTCTGTCCTAGAGGAAGGCCAGAATATAAATCTAATAAATAAACTCTATAAACTCTCTTTTCCCATCTTGGAATTCCCTAGTGTGTTAGATTCCTAATCCCATCACTTTAAGACTGCAGCTGTCTTGGAATTATGGAAGTTCATGTTCAACATAAGTGATGGAGAAAATTGTTCTTTCCAGTTGTTTGATCCGATGACCATCCAAACACTCACCAAATGTCTACACTTCCATCATCCAGGAAGACCCATAATGTTGAAATGTGTTGAATGATATAATTTACCCTTATCTCCTAGAAAGTGACACAGGACAAATAATTTTATAATCCATGGGTGACAGAAATCCCCAGCTTTCTGTATACCTGATTTACTTTTGAGCAGTGACCTTTTGATTTAAATAAACAACAACTGACAGCATGTCACTTAAGTTGTTAATCCAACTAATTTTATGCCTTGTGGGGTTTGTCATTAAAATCACCATTTACCAAAACAGCTTGCCTGATAATAGAGTCTGAATTTCCAGGCAGTTAAAACAAACAAACAACTACTACATTGAATAATAAGAGTAGTGAAATATGGCTTCCACAATTGATCTGAATTATATAATGATGGGCACTTGTTTTTATCCCTGTGATATCCTTCCTTCCCTCCCTTCATCCTTTCCTCCCTCCCTCCCTATTCCCTCCCTCCCTTAATTCCTTCCTTCTGATAGTATACCATTTTTTGAAGTGAGGAAGGCAAGAAATTGAACCTTACTATTATTTCACACTAGACAGGTACAAATGCTGTTATTTCTTACAAAAAACCCTTGAACAAATGTAAATACCTCTTCCAATTATCTTGCATGTATTTAGAAAGTGAGAGAGACAAAGCAAAAAAACTCCTTCAATTGGAACTTAACATTTAAAGCAATTGTCTATGGAAATTCTCAATCATCCAGGTCATGGTTATCCCAAAGGTGCTTTTCAAAAGACAGCTGGACTTTCTTGGGGTTTTTACTTTCAAAGCCTTTTGCTTCTCATCCAAGAAGCTTCTTTAGAACTTGCACTCTCATTCAGGTTAGAAATACCAAGGTGCTTCCAGTTTGAAAAGATTGCCCAGTGACATCACCATTGCCCAGAGCAGGGGTCACCAACCTTTTGAACCTCAGGGACCACCAAACTCATAATTTTAAATCCCAGGGACCACTAACTGGTTCTGTGGGCATGACCTAATTTTTGGATGTGGCTTAGTGGTCATGTGACTGGCTGGGCATGGCTTGTATGTAAATATTTTAAATATTTATATAAATATTGATTTTTTTTTATAAACAAAAGAGCAACTTTTACCCAAAATCAAGCAAAGCAGGCAGGCAGATTGAGGTGCTCACAGAATCATTCAGTGATCTATCTATCTGCCAGCTCAATCTCTCAAATTTGCTTGCCATGAGTCTGCACTGAATAATAGAATCTTCAGTCCTAATGGAGGTACAGCTGTGCTTAAAAGCAGAGCCAAAGATCTAAAAACTAGCTAGAAAGCAAGAAATCCAACCATTTCCTGCTTCCTAGCTAATTGAAATCTCCTGGCGCAGCAGAACAGATGATGGTCGGAAAAAGGAAAAATAGCAATTTAGGAGGCAAGTTTGTCGGGTAAGGAGTGAGTGGGCAGGGAGGGTTCCCGTGGGCCATGTGGGCTGTGCAGCCTTGTGTTTCTGCACAGCCTGGATTAATTGCTTTGGGGGGGGTGCTATGGGGGTGAGATTTCTGTGCAGTCCACATCAATTGGGCTGCACACCGGTTGGTAACCGCTGGCACAGAGAATGCTCAGTTGGGAGCTCCTTTCATGTCCCTTTTAATGTGCCCATGGAAGTGGTACCTATTTATCTACTCACATTTGCATGTATTCAAATCGGTTGGCTGGCAGGAATTGGAGCAAATGAGGAAAACTCATATCATCGCACAGCAGTACTTAGGTCTCAAACACAAGCTTAGATATTGTCAACTCAACTAATCATGTGCGCCACCACATTCTTTTTCTTCAGAACTAAAGAAGATTCTTGGATGAAAAGCGAAATGTTGTCATGGAAAAAAGTCAACAAAATACAGTTGCCTTTTGAAAAATGCCATTGGGACAATCTAGCACAATTCTTTTTTTTTTTTAATTTCCTATTTAATATGCATTATGTGGGAGAAATCATCATTGCTTGATCTTTCATATCGCTGAATGATTGAACACCTGACTTTCCTAGTGACCCTAAGATGAGGATTTTTCAAAGAATTATCTTTAGCATGCAAAGAAATATTGTAAATTGGAAGAATCAGTGATTGATTGCTGCCCTATTAGGGCAAGCGGCCAATCCCATTCCAGTCCCCTTCCCTGATTATACTTTCTGATTAGAAAGCTACAACAAATTTTGTCTGTCAAACTGCTAAAAGACTGTGGCCAAGGACATACTTAGTGAGCTTCCTTAGGATGGAATATTTGTGATGGTTCTAACTTCTTCAAGAGTTAGAAGTAATGGTAATAAGATGTTGACTAACAACGTATCTTACTAGTAAAAGAGGATATAGGTAACTCAGGCTTGAACTGTGGGGCCTTGGTGCACTCAGAGCTTTGTCCATTTCTTGATGACCTTTCCTTACCCAACAAAGTAACATCATTAATACTAGAAGTGAATGGGGAGTGACCAAGCCCCATTCCATTCTAGCACTGATGGCATTACGTATTTGGGTAATAAAATGTCTGCAGGAAAGCAATCTAGCTCAGCAAGAAGCAAGGACCCCCACAAGTAATAGATTTGGAAGAAGGAAATAACTCCAATTGGTGATGATAGGCTGAGAATTTCCGTGTATAATTTTATGTGGCATGATGAAAGGAAAACATAGCTGAGAAAAGGCAGATAATGGAGAGAGAGTTGCTGAAGGAAAGGCAGGTATATAACTACTAGACTAGGGCTTCCTAAAACTTCAACTTCATTATCTGTTACAGACATCAGATTGGGCTTGGATTACATGCATTGATACCCAATGAAAAAACACTTTTACCCGATTTGGGGTAATTTATCCAGATTCGAAAAGCATTGCATTAAGATAAAAAGAACAGGTGAATTTCTTAGAAGAATGGATGGGAAAAGGAGATGGAGGTGGATGGAAACCAAAAAGAAAACCACACAACTTCTTAGGATAGAACACATCTTGATAAACCATTTAATATTTAATTATGCATACCAATTTCAGTAAATCTCATAATACCAATGCTGGCTTTACAAGGCAAGAATCCCTTCTTAACCCATCTCATCAATTAAAACCACAACACTGATAAACTGAAATCACAACCTTAAAAGGCAGTTGAAATTATGCAAATTCAGTATGTAAAAAAAATTCAACTTTCATGTGAAAGAAGTAAAAGTATTGAACTTTTTAACTTATCTCTTCTTCACTATAATTAACCCTGCCTTCTTTTGTAGTTTTCCTGCTACTCTTTTGGATCATTAAAAAAAAAAAGAATTTGGAAATGACAGGGTTATGATTACTATAATCTAGCAAACCAGGATGTGACCATTTATGTTCCAGCCTCGTGAATCGGGAACCCAAGCTATACATATCTGGGATTCAATACTGAACAATAATTCAGAACGACACAAGTTTTTTTTAGGACTATGAATGTATTTCTGAGGGCTTTTTTTAAAAAAGTCAATTATATTCTCCAAAGCACCTTAGGGCAGGACAAGAAGCAATGGGTGGAAACTAATCAAGGAGAGAAGCAACCTAAAACTAAGAAGAAACTTCTGATGGTTAGAACAATGAATCAGTGGTACAACTCCATAGATTGTGAATGCTCCCAACACTGGAAGTTTTTAAAAAGATGTTGGATAACCATTTGTCTGAAGTGGTGTAGGGTTTCCTGCCTAAGCAGGGGGTTGGACTAGAAGGTCCCTTCCAACTCTGTTATTCTATTCTATAATAAACTACCCTTGGAAGATACTTATTAAATTATAGGTGCTTTCCTTTAATCTAAAACTGAATTCCTCAGATTTTCTGAAGTTAAATCTCTATCTTATAACATGAAGGACAAATGCACTCACTGAATACATTTACACATTTGCAGGTTAACTTACAGCTAAGTTAAATTGAGTTTGAATCACCTCAAGGGAGCTGATTACATCTCAACCTCTTAGAAAACCTGATTTGCAGTCTGTAAATATACGGGGTAAACTATCTGGTGCAGTTCATTTCTCCATGTGTTCTATTTTGAATCCTGCTATAATTGAGAACGGCAACAACGGCTGCCAATGATATGAATGAATACATTAAAAACTGTTGATATACAACATTGCAAGATAAATTCTTTACACTTTTATTCCAAATTTGTAACAGTTGACTGCTAAACTCGAATCTGCTGAAAAAGCATATTGTGTTGCATTGGGTGTTCTTTACACAACTTTGAGGACTTAGGCACCCCCCCTCCTTTTTTCTACTCAACAGTCTAATATTAATTAATTTAATTAGTCACCAGTTGGGAAAGAAAACTCCTATAGAAGAGTCATCATACCCGCTATCTGAATAAGGAGAGAAATTGGACTGAGCCAAAAATATCCTTTATTCAAGAGCACTCACTTGTATAAAATGTTATTTCCTATCTCCTAAGGCATTGTACTCTATTTCAACTCAATTCCATTTTAAAGGATTTCAAATAATGTTTATTATGGCATTCCTTTCAACTGGGGGGAGGCTGCTTGATATAAAATATTCTTATCTCACAATAAAGGGGAGGATAAGTTTTACACATGCTCATTCTGGTGTCTAGAGATTTATTTATTATTTATTAATTTTATATGTATGCCACCCATCTTGCTGTTGTAGTAAGTCTTGGTAGCTTACAGAAAGACAACTACAGGTCCTCTAATGTCCTTTTGTATTAGTTGCTATATCAGATTTTTTTTAAAAAAATAATTCATAATATAAAACACAAAAATACAAGAGAAAATAGAAGGAAAACAGGAGAGGGAAAGGGGAAGGAAAAAGAGGATAAGAAAGAAAAGGCATTGAGTTCCAACTACCTTCAGTGCAGTAGAAAAAGACAATAGCATCAACTTCAATTTATTACTTTTACATAATAGTATAAACTAGTCATTTCTATAACAACAAACCTATCTAATCAGTAAAACCCAACATCAAAAGTTTTCTCTCCCCCCCCCTTCTCCCAGAATTTTGGACAGTTTTTTTCTGGAAGTACATAAGTGTTTTCAAAGTAGAAAAAAAAAGCAACTGTGGTTTTTTTCTTTAATCAAAGCAGTCAGTTTAGCCATCTCTGCTAACTCCATCACCTTTGCAGCCATTCATCCATTGTGGGAATCAAAATGTAGTTGTTATATCAGATTTTGACTGGAACAACTCTTACAATTCAGCAAGAATGCTGAGGCCTCATTTTGCTTTGAGCAGCACAATAGGGTTTGACTTCCCCAAAGTGGGTGGTAAAGGAACAAGGAATTGATCTAGACTCAACCCCAAACTAAGTTTCTTTCAGTTTACATTAAATTTTTTCATAAAGCTAATTCAGTTTGAAAGTAATATTAAGAGATGCTCTGAATGCTGCAAAAAGAGGGTTGTGTGAATTGTCCTGATCAGGCTAGCAGATCCTCAATTCTATACTAAAGTATAGATCTTCAAAAGTAGGCCATGCATTATTTGATCTTGACCCAATTGCTGGCTTCTTTACTTGTCCAAGTCTCCTTCCATCTGTTTCATGCCCTCTTCTCAAGCTTAACATTGCTTCTTCTCATTTACCCCCTTCTATATGTTGGCTAGTGGTGGGAATGCCCAAATTCTGATGGGTAATCTAATTCAAACACAGAAGATTACCTGCCACTTTGTCACTAGTTAATTTCACTGGACTTTTGAAAATGCTATGATTACCATCTTAGGAGACATAAATCAGAAAAGTAAATAGAACAAAACAGATACCAGCCATTTAAACCTCTACAAATTATCAAACATGCAAACCCATTCTTTGAAAATAGAAGCTGTGATATACATTTATCTACATGGATGGTTTGTTCTTTGCTTTTAGGAAAATATCACTCTCAATGTGATCCATTAAGATTTAAGATATGCTTGAGTATTTCCCTTTGTGAGGGGAAATATATTGCAAAGAAAAGACATTTTCAGTACAGAAATTAACCCAGTGCTGGAATTTGCCTTGAAATTTCTGAAAAGAAATTGTCCCATCCCACCCAATGAGAGAGTCTTCAGTACTTTCTTTTCAGAATACTTGAAAATATCATTTGAATTTCTCATAGAAAGCCTAGAACTTATTTATGTCTTGGAACTGGGGGAAGATGCTACTACAATGGTGTGGTTTTTCTGTTACATAACTTTTCAACATTATGATGCCTGTGTTTGCCCACACTTAGTGATACAATGTGTCATACGAATGGGGATGGTTGAGTATCTCAACTACGTTTTGAATCACTTTTGAAAATCAGACATGTGAAGGACATTTTGTAGGTTTAACTAGTTCTTCTTCAGAAAAAAAAAAAACCTTCTTCAGAAAAACTTATTCCGTTTTTTCAAATGTTTTGCAAAAGAAAAGAGGAAATTCTCAAGGATAGAGTATGGGTATTCTTGCATTTATTTAAGTATCTGGCCTACATTTTTTTATATGGTTATCTCTGTACAATAAAAACAAGTGTGCCTTCATTGGCCAAGTACTGTCTGTGCACTTACATTTTGATCGAGGAACAACCCACAGCCAATGTGATTCCTTCCTTAGAAGTGATACAATATAGGGCTTTGTAAAGGGACACCAGAGACATTTTGCCCATGCCTTCATTAAAGCAAAGCTGTACAACCATTAAAATTTCCTATAATAAATAAAGTGCTAGGCTGGGATCAGGGAAAACCAACATTTGGTCATAGAGAATGCTGGGTGACAGCCGTTCCTTTTTCTCAGCCTAAACTATCTCATCAGATTGTTTTTAGGATAAAATTAGATGATAGATAGATAGATAGATAGATAGATAGATAGATAGATAGATAGATAGATAGATAGATAGATAGATAGAATATAGATCTTTCCATTTCTAATGTTGTAATTTCCAAGGTTAAAAAGTGACAACTCATTATTATACTGTATTCATTATTATACTCATTATTATACTGTAATCAGTTATTAAGCAATCCCTCAGCACTGAGATAGGTGAGAAGGAAGATGCAATAATGAGAACTTGATAGTGTAGAGAGAACTGGTCAATGAAAAATTGTTCGGACGCTGTAAATTCAAAATACAAACAGCTCAGGGGTGGGATTCAACCGGTGTTACTACTGGTTCGGTGAGAGTGTGTTCGGTTCAGTGAAAATGTTTGTGGAGATTCTCTGTCATCCAGATCATAGTTGTCTTCAAGGTCCTTTTCCAAAAGGCAACTGGACTATTTTTTTCTTGGAGGAACAAGACAAACATGTTACACTTCTCATCCCCCGCCCCCACAAAAAAAAAAAAAACCCTTCAGTGGTTCTGGCAGGATGGTGGGGGCTATGAAGTAATAAGAACTAATCCCTCCTTGGCCCCACCATCCTGCCAGAACCGATGAAGCTTCTTATATGTTGTGGGATGAGAAGCAAAAAGTGTCCTCCTTCCTCTTCAAGGAAAAAGCTATCGAGTTACCTTTTGGGGAAAAAACACATTTGTGACAAGGCAGGTTGCAGAATGCTACAGGCAGATCATGAGAAGCTTTTGGTGTGTTGAATTGTGAGTCTGACCAGACTCCCAATAAAGTCATCATGGCACAAATTTTAAAACAGTCTTGGTATAGAGTTAAGTGAATTTCTTTCTGTCCTTCACAACATTAGAGAACACCAAAAAGGAGAAATAAGATTTACTTGAAGAAAACATATTCAGGTTTTTCTTGTGGACAATCTCGAGGGAAACCCATTTTCTTCCACTTTCACAATTTATAAGTGAGTTAGAAAAAATGCAGGATGTTTCTTATATATTTCTAGTTTGTATTCCACTGGAGTTATTATTTTTTTTAAAAAAAATGTTATTTTTTAAAAATTCTCTATCATTATTTCATTTGCCCCATGAGCCAAATTATCAGTAAAAATGTAGTATTATTACCGATTCCCAAACTTTTTCTTCAAAAAGATTGCTAGACAAGATCTGAGGGACTGTAGATAAGTCAGATATTGGACATGTAGCATTTAGGGTACTAATGTATGACAACATTGTAGTCACCCTAATTTAGCATGGACAAAATTTTGATAAATGCTTAGTTTATCAAAGGAAGAGAGCACTAGAGAACTTAACTAAATATATTCTAACATACAACATAATGTAGCTCAAATTACACATCCTAAGTATAGTCTTAAAAACACTTTAAAAAGTTATCTTTATATCAAAAGGAATTACTTTGAAGTCAAACAGTAAAACTGAGAACTATTTAACTCCATAGGATAATTAAGCATCTGCCTATCTTTCCATCACTGAAATCAACGCCAATTAGTGTCACTATTTCTGTGTTTCCATCATTCTCCAAAGCTTGGAAAAATAACACCTTAGAGTAAAATTTTTATCTCCTAAATTTAACACATTTTATTGGAAAAAAAGTTCCCTGATCCCTAGGAAAAATGTTATATCCCTTGAATGTTAATAAGAGAAAGTTCTGACATTAGAGGAGATGAATTGTCTTGCATTCCTCTTACTGTACCTAAATTTTGGTCAGTTTCTAGCCAGTATTATATTGAACATTTCAGAATTACATGTAAATATATTTGTTTTTCTGTTTTAGGTCATTCATACCATGAGAGTAATTGACAAGGATGATCCCAAAAATGGACATTATTTTGTTTATAACCTTCCATCTGAAATGGCCAACAACCCGAATTTTACAATTAAGGAAAATGAAGGTAAATAGAACTGGCGGTTGTACTTTTTACTGTGTTCATTACTAATGTTCTTAATGTCCTTCTCTCTTTTACTATGAGCATTTGCCTTTAATTTTTATGACACGGTCAATGTTTGCTTTCAAGGTATCTGGATGAGAAATGGATGGATGGATGGGTGAGTGGTTGGGTGGGAGGGTGGATGGATGGATGGATGGATGGATAGATGTGTATGTGTATGTGAGAGAAAGAGAGAGGGACACACACACACACACACACACACACACACACACACATATATATCTTTGGTTATTCGGGTTTTCTCCTGTGTAAAATTGGAAGTATCTAGGTGACATTTCGATGAAGTCTCATTCATCATCATTCATCAAGTTTTTGGGGCTTGGGGAAGAAACCACAGAGTCAGGTAGAGTGTTCCAGACATTGACCAGTCTGTTGCTGAAGTCGTATTTCCTGCAATCAAGTTTGGTGCGGTTAACCTTGAGTTTGTATCTATTGTGTGCTCTTGTATTGTTATGGTTGAAGCTGAAGTATTCATTGACAGGTAGGACATTGCAATGTATGATTTTATATACTATACTTAGATCGGACTGAAGGCGGCATAGTTTTAGGTTTTCTAGGTCTAGAATTTCGAGTCTGGTGGCATAAGGTATTCTGCAATGAGTAGATATTCTAGTAGCTTGCCTGTCTACAGGCTTACTTGTCCCCTAATGATATATTTATTCTCAGGCTTATCCTCTGTTAAATAACAACAGCAGACTTTGGATAGGGAAGAGAACTGTACTTATGTGTTCAAAAATTTTAACTGCTATTCACAATCAGTGATTTTCCCAGAGCTCATTAATGGCCATGTCAAAGGAAGAGATGGAGTCTTTAAGGTTATATCAATAGCCTAGAGACCTGTTGGCTATGAATTACAGTGTGATAGAACTGCATAGTAATGTAGTTTTAGTCTGCACATCCATCATTTCGAAGTCCTCAGAATACTGGGAATTCTTGGGAATACTTGGGAGCATCTACTGCAGAATGTTGTGGATGATTTTGGATATTATGCTTTGGTTACAAATTATTGCATTTCCATAAAGGAACTACTCAGGAAACAACCTGCAATGAAAAATTAAAGAATTTAGTGTATTGACACAGGAGAAAACAAGACCGATGAAAGACATGAGATAAATTTTCATTAATGTTGAATCAATTGCTATATATAAAACCAAAGACCTTGTTTCCAATAAATGGGTTTACACCTCGTAATTGTATGTTAGACAGGGGATATAATTCATTTAGACTTTAGAATAAAATTAACGTAAAGGCCAACTCAGTAACAGAATCAATCAGTGGTGGAATTCATTTTTTTTTTTTTTACTGCCGTTTCTGTAGGCTTGGTGGGCATAGCATGGCTTGGTGGGCATGGAAGGGGAAGGATTCTGCAAAATCCCATTCCCAACCCACTCCACTAACCTGCCTTGCAGCTCTGTTTTCCTGTGCAAGGCAACAAAAGAAGACCCAGCTAATCAGCTGGGACTTGGGAGGCAGAGAATAGTTTGGGGCAGGGCCAGTCAGGTGGCATTTGCTGGTTTTCCAAACTACTCAAAATTTCTGCTACTGGTTCTCCAGAACTGGCCAGAACCTGCTGAATACCCCCTTCTGGAACCAATTATCTGGAGAGATCAAAGATCTTGGCCAAAAATAAAATAAAAAAGAAGATAGGACAACCATCTGTATTCATGCTCTACTTCGGACTTTCTTGCATCAAACATGGATCAGACCCCTCCTCCTTTTAATTAAAAATGGCAATAATGTAACTCATAACTGTGGGAAAGCAACACACCCATGCATTTTTAAAGCTTAGGCATGCTAAATAATCCTTAACTCTCCCCTCCAATCAGTTTCTTTTCTGAAACTTTCTGCTCCTCTAAATTCAGTTGCCCAACGGCATAGGAACACTTTATCCTTAAATAGATATGATGCTATTTCTGTATGACTTGATGACATTGCATTAAGTAAATAACCTTTATTCTGGGGAAGCAATGCCAAGACTTGTTTGCAATTTTTTTTAAGTAATCATTATCTCCTATTTAATAGATTTTGAAATACATGCATTCAAACTTACTCATTAAATCAGCATCCTGGCAGCTGAATTATTGAAGAATCTTTTCACTTCAAATAAATAATGAATTATTGGAGAGTAGAGGCAAAAGCAAGCTAACCATTTGTTCAAGTTTAGTGATGTGAGATTTTATAAAGGGTCCAGCTGATTACAGAGCCAGGATCTAATGATCATACAAGGGCCTTCCTTATATTGCCTTGTAATAGTGTTCTAATTGTGAAAGGCACAGTCATTAACATTTCTATTTCTGCTCTTAATACTGTAAAAAGATTGATGATGAAGAAGGTGATTTTTTTCCTGTTCTGCTCAAAGAATCCCTGAACAGTATACAAGGAAAAAGTCACAGTTAAAAAAAGCCTGCTTCAAAACATAAAACAGGAATAAAGCAATCATCCCTAAAGTAAGTCAGAACAAAAATTCTGAAAGTGCCAAACTTCAGTTAATTTGAAAGCAGTCTAAAACGTAAACTGTAAAACTTCGCTGTAGAACAAAAATATCTGGGTAAAAAAGGACATAAGGGAGTAGGTGGATGGGTGGATGGATGCAGGGGTGGGATTCAACTGGTGTTCCTGTATTATTGTTCTGTTCTGTATTATTGTCTTCACTTTTTTTTTTCTGGTAATCACAAGATTATTGTGGTCCATGTTTCCATTGTTTATTCATTTGATTTGCTGTTGTATTAAGCATAAACATTTCAATGGAGTTTATGCTTCCCAGGATTTTATGTTCATTTTTCTCAACATTTTTTTTTTTTTGGGGGGGGGGAGTACAAAACATTTGCATATATTTGAATTTTGGTTTGGAAACAACTCAAACATCACTCTGGATGTACTTTAGCAATAGTGGTGTAAACTGCATAAATTCCTGTTAAACTTCAATGGGAAAAATATTACCTTCATTATTAACCACATTGATATTCCACAATGTAATTAAAAAAAAAAATTACACAGAAGAATAAATTGTGTTCTGTTAGGAAAAAAAAATATAGCAAAGGCATATACTGTATTAAGGAATGGTGCTTGCAAACACATAGGCAAGTATTTACTCACAGGAAAACACACACGTACTATGCAACTGCTTTCCTTTTTTTTTTTAAAAAAGAAAGAAATTTATTAACTGATGTATTAGAAAATGAACCTTTGCTTGGAAAAGGGGTGCACTGCATGAGAAAGAGAGAGGGAGAATGAAAAGAAACTATTAAATTTGCCAGTTTTATATCATTCCTATCTATGTGCCAATCATTTGTTCTTCCTCTGGAGTATTGCTGTATTTAGTATTCTCCAACTGTGGATTGCTGGGGAGAATATGAATTAATTTCTCCTCAACCTGTCTAGCTATACTTCTTCTTTTTTATTATTAACCATTGGGATCCAGTAGATGATAAATCAATGGATATTCCTGCAGATAAGCCTTCATTTGAAGTCATGGAAAGCTGGCAAACATTCTTTTGATACAGCTATTATCCAACCTGGGAGGAGGAACGTGTGATCTAAAGGCATTTAAATTGGTCACCTGCCTTGTCACCTTTTAGCTGTTAAAAATCCCCCTACACAGTGAGGTTCTTTGGTGAATGATTTAATCCATGTCTGGTGGCATTTATGATGAGATGGATGCTTGTAGCCCTGAAGATAAAATTGCCAAGGAAGCTGGTCATTATGTGGGGTGGACTTTGACAGATTTTATTCAATAGCTGAATGACAAATTAAATCAATGTAAATGTTTCAAGAATACTAAATTCAGGCTTTACTAAGAAATAATCTTCTCTTTCGAGCACATTTTTCTGGTATTGAACTCAAAAATAACTTTTCTCCAGGGAAGGAAAAATTCACTTCTATGGTTCTAGACATTTTCCTCCTCCTTTCCATAATTATTAAGCATAGCTCTCCTTTCCATAATTATTAAGTATAGCACAAACAAGTACAAGTAAAAGAGAAGATCTGATTTATTCATATCCAATTATTCTTATGTCTTCAAGTTGATTCCAGTTCCTAGTGATCCTATGGATTGAGGCTTAACCAGCATTTAATTGTAACCCATAGTTTTTTCTAAGGACATTCAAGTAATCTCTTTAATCCTATTTATACATTTTCTTCATTGTTTTCTCCTTCTACTTGCCACAAAGCATAATTATTTCTGGTCATTTTCTCTTTACATTGTATGCACAAAATATGTCAGTTTTGGGTTCCTCTTAGTATAAAGGCAGTTTTAACACAGTCTACAAAACCATAATGTGAATGGTTCTGTTTTTCTGTTACTTCATCTAAACATCCAGGATATCAGTTGGCCAAGTGCCTCTAGAAAGCTCACAAAACCAAATAAATGTTTTATTTCTTATATTATCAGAAACACTAGGTATTCATTAACATGCTACCTCTGTTATGTAATTTCATAAAAATGTCATGCCTAATGGTCATTTTCTTTCATTAATCACTTTTTAATTAAAATTAATGCTACAGATCAAACTATTTGAAAGGCTTTCAATTTTATCTTGTTTGATAACCTTATCTGAATTATTGATCAGAGTTCAGGAGATTTCACACTTCAGTTGAATGAACTTTGAATCAAATTGTCAAAGCAAAATTTTGCAAAGCTTTAGTCTCTTCTATTGAGTTACAAGAAATCAAAACAGCAATTATTGACATAAAACTGGTTTTGTTTTTGTTTTTATTTATGGGAGGCTTTTTGGATCACTAAGGGTTGGAAGAAAATGAACAACATTTACCACGGATTATTCCTGGCAATATGTCAAATTTAAATGGTTATCCGTCATCAGTTATCCAGTTAATCAGTCTTGGTCTAGTAAAACACTTCAGAATTCCATTTGATCAGAGAACTCAGTAATTGACTTTGAATCTGTTATTATCTCTTGGGTCCTTCAATCTGAAGGTTTCAGTGTTGTTAGTATAAAATAAAGGGAAGTCTCTTTCTCTGTTTCCTTGAGTTCCTTAGAGAAATATAAAGAAAAGAAAAGAATACTTTGGTTCTGATGTAGGAAAAAGACAGAGGATGGCCTAGACAACTTTCTCCCTTTCAAGTATTTTATTAAAGATAACCATCTTTTATCATTGACTATGCTAATAAAAGTTAAAATACTTTGAAATCTAAAACTTCTAGAGAGCACTATGTTGAATTCCAGTAAAATAGAGTTTGTAGGAGCTTATAGCCTTCTTTTGATTTTATGGCCATTGGATGGTGACTTTGGGATTGTGTGAAATGGAGTGCATTATAGTATGTGTTGGAAAACCAGGGCAAATACAGACTGCTTTCCATGAAGTTAATGATTTTCTCTACTATATGATTTCAGAATCATCTGAAGAGGTTCATGGTTAAGGCTTTGGAAGACTGTGAACAGTGCGAAAGCCCCTAGTTAAATACCTGCTGTGCTCGGAACATGAAAGAATCTTCCAAGCCAATGTTATATAGAAAACAAAGCTCTTGACTTTCTTAATAGATGATGATAAGACGATGACGATGACGATGATGATGATGATGAAGATGATGATTTTATCCATTCAATCATGTCTGATTCTTAGAGATTTTATGGGCCAGTTCTTTCCACATCTTCTGAACTTGCACTACTTTTGAGTTTTTCTATGCTTTGGCTGGTGTCATCTTTGATTGTTTACAGCCATCATGTTCTTTGGTGGCCTGGTTTCCTTTTACCACTAACTCTTCCAAATATCATTGCTTTCTGTAGTGAATTCCCTTGCACGACATGGCCAAGAGATACAATTTTGTGTTTTTTTCTAAATATATATACTTTATTAAATTTATGCATAAGATAAAATATAAAAAGAAAAGAGAAATTGAGAAAGAAAGAAAAAGAACACTGAACGGACAGATTAGGGTTAGAGTTCCTAAGTTTTGTGAAATTTCCTAGAAAAAAAGAAAAAAAAATCAAAAGTTCTAGGAATACAGCCTGGAACTGATCCTATAAGGATATTATTCTCTTGTCAGAAAATAATAATGAAATAATGAAAAATATCAGAGAAAAGTTTTGGCATGCTTTAGAGACAATTATCTGCATGAATCTAAAGTTCAGACATTTTGAAAGGAACAGAACTGGAAATTAAACACATAATTATTTAAAGTTCATTTTGTTCCAAAGGGGATGGTTAAAGAGGAAAGGGCAGAAAAGA
This sequence comes from Pseudonaja textilis, assembly GCF_900518735.1. The sequence continues at coordinate 4,063,444 of NW_020769375.1, read as the reverse complement.
AACATTCAACATGTCATTATTTTCTATCTGTTTAGGATCGGCTACCCAGAGTCAAAGATTTAAAATATTTGATTATCTCCATGTCATATTTCATTATGGGGAATAGTGGTGTCATTTGAAGGGCCAAAAGCTCATTGTTGTTCTTTTCTACCTGTTTTCATCACTCATGTGAATGCTATTATTTGTTCTTTGAACATGATTATAAACCCATTAGCCTATTATATATTTTTATACCAAGAGATGATCCAGGATTCTTTTAAAAAAATGATATCTAAGATTTGAAGGGGTAAGCTTATTTTTCTCATATGCTACCACTTACAATAAATGTAATATGACTGTATTTTCTGCTGTTTCATTTACAAATAATTCCAGTATTGTTGAATGGTGTTGTATAGACTTTAAATTATTGCAGGACAAGAAAGACCCTTTAAAAAAATAATATTTCTGGGCAAGGAATAGTGAGATTTGGCATTCAAGGTGGCTAAGACATTGGCTACGACATTGACTAATTGTCCCTGAAAGCTGAATTTATTTTATCTTTTTTAGACTTACATGGCTGCTGAAATTATGAACTCCAATCCAGAGTGGATCACAAAACTATGCCAACATCAAAATTAAAGTTAAAAAGAAAACCATTACACTCTCCATCAGAATAGCAATAACACTTAGACTTATATTTTACATCCCTCTCTAAGCAGTTTACAGAGTCACCATACTGGCCCCAGCAATCTGGGTCATAATTTTACCAACCTCAGAAAGATGAAAGGCTGAGCCAACCTTGAGCCTATCTGGATCAAATACCAGAATCCAGCTTCCCAACAGAGAATTCTATGTGGAAATTGTAGATTCTTAAATGTTGTTCCTATTAAATATCAGTATCATCATCATTTCAGATCAAATGGTTCCAGTGAACCAAGTCAAGGTGATTTTTTGGCTGAAAATTCAGGATACTTTGTAGTAATATTTGTTTCCGGTGTATCAGATGATGTTATAAGATGCAAAACAAAATGAGTAATCTGGAATTATAAAATAGTTTCTGCATTTGTAGTTCTATAAGATTTATAACATAAAATGTTATGGTGGCTATCAATTTGATTTTTCCAGAACATACATTGTAAATTCTTGATGTTTATGGAAAATTTATCATTTTACATTAATGAAAATGTCTACATGTATACAGCTTGGTTACCACAACATTACCCTTTAAAACAGCTTATAAAAAGACTCTTTATATGAGCTTGACAATAAAAGTGATAATATCAAGTAGCATAATTTATTTTAATCAGCCTTCTGGCTAAATAGGACAATTCTGTCTTTATTGTCAAGCTCACATAAAGAGTCTTTTATATTGTGCTTGGTGTCTGTAACCTGCTGTATTGTACTCTTTAAAAAATGTGATCCTTTCTAAGCTATTTGGTCAATCTTTTTTTCCCCTTTTCATTGCTTCTGCTGTTAGTTGCTCCAGATTCCTTGAAAAGAAACGTGAGGCCAGATAGACCTCCAGTAAAAAGACTCAAAAGTGTTTAAATGTCCCCTGGAGCTAAAATTACTTTTGAGTCATGATATTCTTTGTGAATTATATGCATGTGATTTGGAAGCAAGTCAGTGCTGAAAACAAAATTCATATGCTGTTATTAGAATAGTAACTTTACCCTAGACTCCTGGTATTAATTTCTTGGATTTTGAACTGGTTTGTACGTTGTCTTAGTGTTTTCCATACTTTCTACCTTGGTTAACAATTTGGCTACCTCCGTTACCTAGCCAATTCTCTGGTTACACATTATTTAGGAAATGCCTCAGCCCATTCCAGGACATTTTATCTTGATTTAGAAGCTTTATATTATCTTTGTGGCTAAATCTGGATAGTATAGGCTGGAGCCTTGCCATTGATTCCAAATTCCAAATGATCTAAGAAGGTGGAATACAACCTATGAAAAAAAAATCTACAAAATATACTAGGCTGTAACTCTCAGGATCCTTTGGCTTTAATGATGGTGGCCAGGACAAAATGTATGGAATGATGAAAATGGGAAACTGTACAGCATAGTTAAAGGTGCCCCAAACTAATCAGGAGATCTAAGCTATTCCAACTGCTGGCTAGTACTATGGAATTTCTAATGGAAGAAAGTGAAGAGGAACTAAAGAGCCTCTTGATGTGGGTGAAGAAAGAGAGTATAAAAGTTGGCTTGAAATTCAACATTAAGAAAACTAAGATCATGACATCCAGCCATCTGAATTCCTGGCAAATAGATGGGGAAGAAATGGGGGTAGTAACAGATTTTATCTCCCTGGGCTCCAAGATCACTGCAGATGGGAACTGCAGTGAAGAAATTAAGAGACCCTTGCTCCTGGGGAGGAAATCTATGGCAAATCTAGACAGCATACTAAAAAGCAGAGACATCACCCTACCAACAAAAGTGTGTACAATCCAGGCTATGGTTTTCCCAGTTGCAATGTATGGCTGTGAAAGTTGGACCATAAGGAAGGCTAAGCACCAAAGAATTGAGGCCTTTGAACTAGGGTCCTGGAAAAGACTCCTGTGAGTCCCTTGGACTGCAAGGCAATTAAACCGGTCAGTCCTAGAGGAGATCAACCCTGACTGCTCTTTATAAAGCCAGATCCTGAAGATGAAATTCAAAGACTTTGGCCATCTGATGAGAAGGAAGGACTCACTGGAGAAGAGCCTAATGCGGGGAAAGATTGAGGGCAATTAGAAGAAGGGGATGACAGAGAAGGAGGTGGCTGGATGGAGTCACTGGAGCAGTAGGCATGAACTTAAATGGACTCCAGAAGATGGTAGAGGACAGGAAGGCCTGGAGGAACGTTGTCCATAGGTTGCAATGGGACAGACACGACTTCGAAACTAACAAACACACCACTATGGAATTCCAAAAAAACTCCTACTTCAAATCCCACTTAATGCCCCTCTTAGTATAGCATATTGTAATTCCTAACCAAGTACACAGAAGGACTCGGAACATCACAATTTTCAATTGAGACTGGCTAACTTTTATCTAAACATAAAGAAATGTTCTTTGCCAAAGCTGCTCAAGTCTCCAGCTGTAAAAGTTCCCAATTAAAAATTCTTTTCTTTCCTTTCAAAGGCAACCTATCCAGCACAGATAACTTATAATAAAATCTTTAATGTTGTTAATGATTTGATATTTCTAAACAGTTATTTTAAAAAAAATGGAAAGAAGAAAAGTAAGCTGTCTAGTTGGAAAGTTGCACAGCAGGGAAACTTGCAGATGTCTACTTATTAAAGAAAGTTTCATGAAGTAAAGGAACATCAGGTGCTCTCAGAAAAGCATGGCTTAGAGACATTTAACATGTAGGCTGTTTATCCTTTTCCTCTTTTAAATCAGTCTACAAATGTAGCCTGACATGAAAGCACCTTTTTTTTTTTGTTTCTGTTGACCTGCTGCTTTAAGTCAACTGTAATATTGGCTCAAGTCTGCTTAAAATCTTCCTTCCCTTCATATGCCACACAAACCAGCTTGTTCTTTTTCAATATTATACTCTTCTCATTAACCAAGAGATCTCATGGTTGATCACCCAACAAAGGGATGAAAGATCATTTCAATGGTTTGTGAATGTTTTTTTTGTGTGTGTGTGTGGGTGGGGAAAGGCCACCAATCTCAATCATGGATGGTACATGAGCTTCTGGACAAGTTCTCACATTGCTGAATATCATAGATAAGAAGGTCTTCTGTAACTTTTTTTGAGGCAAGAAAACCAAACTTTCCAAGGGGGTCCTGAAATAGACAAGTTTTGAAGAAGGACAAATTTTTGTAACTTCCACCAAAAATATGATTTAATTCTATCCACTTTGCTTCATCCATTACATTCCTTTAAAAAGAGGTGGGATTAAATGCCATCCCTACCATTCAAAAAGTGTCCTAAACTGATCACAGTGGAATAAATTAATTTTAAATAGAAAAACTGAAGCAATCAGAGGTGTTGCAGACTTCAGAAAAGATATTTTTACATATATTTAAGGATGATGTAACCAAGTCAGAGAGAAGAAAGGAGAATATAGGAAGTCCTTCATAAGTGAACAGACTATCTTTTTTGACCATTTCTCTGAACTACCTAAGTACATGTAGTCCTTGACTTATGACCACAATGGAGCCCAACATTTCTGTTGCTAAGTGAGACACTTGTTAAGTGAATTTTGCCTCATATAATGATCTTTGTGGCCACAGTTTTAAGTGAATCACTGCCATTGTTAAGTTAGTAGCATGGCTGTTAAGTGAATCTGGTTTCCCCCATTGACTTTGGTTGTCAGACGGTCGCAAAAAGGGATCATATCACCCTGGGACACTGCAACCATCCTAAATATGAATAAGTTGCCAAGCATCCAATTTGTGATCATGTGACCATGGGGATTCTGCAACTGTCATGTGAAAAAATATCTAGGACACTTTTTTTCAGTGCCGTTGTAACTTTGCATGACCCCTAAATGAAACGTTGTAAATAGAGGACTGTCTGTACAATCCTAAACTATGAAGGCCTTCAAATTGTCTTTCCAAATTATAAATTTTAATGTACCTGGAGAAGAAATCATTAGGTACATGGGAAATAAATAGTATTAACTGCAGCTTATTGTTTGATTCAATTTATATGAACTCCAATTCAATTTTTGTCCTGACCCTATCTAGTTCTTTTTTTTTTTTAAGTGTGGCTCTTGCCATATCCCTCAAAGGCAGATGTAGCTCTTGGCCTTGGAAAAAAAATCCATTTTCAGAACACCAGAGAAAGAAGAGGGAGGGGATGGAAGAAGTAAGATACAATTATTTATCTTTCCCCCATATGTTGGCTCTTCTATTATTGCTGAGTTTTATCTAAATAAGTATTGAAGAACATAGCAATACATAGAGCCAGTATTAATCACTGACTTATTTCCACATGGAAAGTGCTTTACTTTGTTAAGGAAGGCACAGGTAAATAAAATACATGAAAAGCAAGATAATGACGGATGAGGAGGTTAATTGGGAAGATGAGTGGAGAGCAAGACACCCACTATCCTCTTGCACACCTGTTTCCAAGCTAATTCATGCAGTAGCCTTGGTGTCTACAGCTCAAAAAGCCACCTGCTGTTTTCTCAGCTTTCAAGTGCTATTTTTAAAGTGTTTGCCAGGAAGGGAAAGTCAGTCAGATAAAGTGATTTTATCTAGTAAGTCAGGAAGATGGGTGGCCTGTAAGTCTCAAGTTGGAGAAACTCAATAAAAAGTGCCTAAACCCCTTGGTAGCACCCTGTAACCTCAAGGCAATATGTCAAATCAAAGGATAGATGAATCTGTCAGTTTTGCTTTCTCCTCTATTTGGTCTTTCTTCTTGTTAATGTTTTAAATCTAATTTATGAAAACATTTGTTAAGTTTGACCATTAAACTCCCTTGAATTCTTACCTCCCTGCATTGGTCCAGTTTAATAAATAAAACTATCCTTGATTAAAATTAAAATAATCATGCTGTAATAATGCTAAGGATTTCCAATCACTATTGGACACAGATTCAGAACTAGACCATAAGAACTGAATATTGGAAATGGTTGCTTATATACATCGATCTGTCAGTCTCCACTGCCTTCAATATTTTTCACTAATTCTCCCATTATTTCTATTCCATTTATAAATGAAATTTAAAGTTGTTTCTAAATCCATATTTTAAATAACCAAATAAAACATTCCTGGGTCAAAAAAACTTGTTTACTGGAGTCCTTGGTGCTCTCTGATCTTGATCTCAAACAGCACCTTCACTAATTGCTAAGATATCACCCAGTTGGGTAATAAAACATTTGCAAGAAAACAACCAAACTCGGAGAACACCAATGACTCTACAGTTCAATCCTAAACTACAAATATTCTACTCTAATAATATGCTTATTAACATGGGAATATTGCACAAAAATATGGTACAGAAGGGTTTTAAAAACCCAACCACAGGCAACTTTTATATACTCTGAACTACAACTTTAACCCACCATATTTTAGAATGTTGCATCTTTATTTATTTTATTTATTTATTTATTATTTATTTATTTTATTTTGTCAAGTGATTATAAGATTACAGGTATAAGTATAGACATAGTTATGAGTACATGAAATGGGTACATATAAGAAAAATAAAAAGAAACAATAGGACAGGGATGGTAGGCACATTGGTGCGCTTATGCACGCCCCCTATAGACCTCTTAGGAAAGAGGTGAGATCAATAGTAGACAGTCTAAGGTTAAAGTTTTTGGGGTTTGGGGAAGAAACCAAAGAGTCAGGTAGAATATTCCAAACATTGACCACTCTGTTGCTGAAGTTATTATTTCCTGAAATCAAGTTTGGTGCAGTTAGTCTTGAGTTTGTATCTGTTGTGTGCTCTTGTATCGTTATGGTTGAAGCTGAACCATAGGTAGGACATTGCAATGTATGATTTTATATTCTATACTTAGATCGGACCGAAGGCAGCATAGTTCTAGGGTTTCTAGGTCTAGAATTTCAAGTCTGGTGGCATAAGGTATTCTGCAATGAGCAGAGGAGTTGAGAACTCTTCTTGTGAAATATTTCTGGACTTTCTCAACTGTATTAATATCAGGTACATAATGCGGGTTCCAGACTGATGAGCTGTATTCAAGTATTGGTTTAGCAAATGTTTTGTATGCTCTAGTTAGTTGTGTGTAAGTAGTAGTTAGTAGTGTATCAACCTTCTCTTTGTTTAATTAATAGTTTAGCTTGTTTTGAGATCTCATGGAATTCAAGATTAGTGGGAGAGTGAATCTGGTCTATGATTGTAATAAAAAATTGATGGATTGAACCTGAAAAAAAAAAAAATCACCATCAGATAAGAAGGTTCCATAGAAGTCTCAATGGATCTAAGACCTCAATGGGTCTGCTTTATGTCAAACTATTTTGGTATCTACCAGATTTTTAAAAAAAAAAAATCTTCAGAGCTGCTATAAGTCTGGCCCATTATTTGCTTTTCTTCTGTTTTTCTTTCTACTAAAAAGAAATCAAAAAATATTTGAATCTGTAGAAATTCAGGCAAGCAAGCAATCAAGAAGACAGATCTATTATTGTAGTTACATTTTCCCCTTTATGCAAGCTACTCCACTTATACTAAAAGATTTTAAAGTCACCAAGATCAAAAGTTGGCAGTCTGAAAATTGCCAGTTGGGATTAATAAATGATACTCGTACAGATGGTGTCCATTAAATAACCGTGCTTATTTTTTTAAAAAAATGACTAGAATCTATTAGTATCATGTAAGAATATTAAATCTTCTGAGATTGGATGAGAGACAGCAAGAGAGAAATTCACACCAAAGACTTTTTATGCAGGTAGTCCTCAACTTTCGACCACAGTTGGGACCAGAATTTCTGTTGTTAAGCAAGATAGCTATTAATGAGTCGCATGCAATGTTACTGCCTCTTTTGCCACAATTGTTATGTGAATCACAGCAGTTGAGTGAATCAGAATTCGTTAAATACTTAACTGAGGTTTCCCCGATTGGCTTTCCTTGGCAGAAGATGTTTGAGAAGGTCACAAATGGTGATCAGATAACTCCAGGATGCTGCAACTATCATAAATATATGCCAGTTCCTAAATGCTCAAACTTTGATCACATGACTATGGGGTTGCTCTGGTAGTTGTAAGTGTTTGGACCAGTTGTAAGCTACTTTTTCAGTTCTGTTGTAACTTTGAACTGTCAGTAAATGAATGGTTGTACTCCTTGATGTATGATCCAAAATTTCTTTTGCTAAGTAAGCCCTTTGTGTGAGTTTTGCCGCATTTTACAACCTTTCCTGCCACATCTGTTAAGTGAATCAGTGCAGTTGTTAATTTTGTAACATAATTGTTCAATGAATCTGACTTCCACATTGACTTACTTCTTAGAAACTCGCAAAAGGTGATCACATGAGCTCAGGACATTGCAACTATCATAAATATGAAGCAGTTGTTGTGCATCCAAATTGTGACCATGAGGATGTTGCAATAATGATAAGGGTGGAAACAAAGTCATAAGTCACTTTTTTCAGTGACATTGTAACTTCGAACATTCACTAAACAAATGGTTGTAAATAGACTACCTGTACCGGTGGTAGATTTGGTGAACATTAATAACCACTGATCCAAGAACCATTGATGCTGGATAATATAGATAATAGAATATCACCCATGTGGCTTTATGCATAAGTATGGCTTGATGGAGAAATGGGAAGAAAGCTTGGGATTTCCTGAAATTAAAAAAAGTCTAGACAAAACCTGTAGTCCATATTGAGGGTGGGGGGGAGTTACTAAAAAAGTTTAATTGGATAGTATCTGCAAATTAACTTCTAAAAGAAAATGAAAAATTGTGTTTGAGTGGGGAGGGAACCAAATTGAAGTGTGCGGACTTCTGAGTAGGAACATTCCAACATCCGTCATTGTGCTCTTTATAATTCTGCAACTAAAAGCAATAAAGAGCTAATGTGAAATGCATCAAATAACGTTACATTTCTGAAATGTTTTCTGCCTCTCCCAGAGATGCTAATAGGTGAGAAATAGTGGGCAAGCTGTTGCCTGCCAATAATGTAGAGTTCCCTAATGCAATAGAAAAATCTCATGCATTCAGGAATAAAATGAATTCAATAATTACTTGAGGGATCCTTAGCTATTTGATTTAATATACTCATAATACCTGCTATTAAATAAAGGCACCATTTACTTCACCTGAGCATTTGCAGCATGGGCTATATTTTACATGTTAAATGAAAGAAAGGACTCAGTAAATTCAGCAAATACACAAGCTAAATGACCAGTGCTTTACTGATGACAACTGGGCCCAAAGCTGTTAAAAATAAACATAATATCACTTTGGGAAAACATAATGATTTGTACTGAAGCCATTGCTTGTCCCATTTATCCAAATGAATACAATGGGTGAGGGATCCTGGGTGCTCTTTGATTCTTGGCTGTTTTTTGCAGATGTTCCATTACCCATCGCTGATGATATTACTTAGTTTGGGCAATATTTTCTTCAAGAAAGCAACCAAGCTTAGAGAACACCAAAAAACAAACAAACCTTCATTTCAGCTCTGAGCAACAAATTTTCTCCTTTATTGGATTACAATGGATCTTCTAAATCCATGGTCAAATTTCTGCCTTTCTCCCTTGTGTGCCTTTTCTCTGCCTTTTCTCCCTTGTGTGCCTTTTCTCATCTCCAGGACCTGTATGGGACACCTTACCCATAGATTAAAACAAGGGTTCCCAGCCCTGACCCACAGCCCATTACTGGGCTGTGGCTGATACACAACTGGGCCACACAAGCAATGTGTGGTACACACAGATGTGCACAGCTCAACTTGTGCAAGCAGTGGACTGGCGTGCATGCAAGTACATGAGCAGTTCAACTCACACAGCCCTGTTCTCCTCTCCCTCCCTCCCTCCACCGGGATGCCAAAGTGCCAATGTTGGGCACTGCTGAACTAAGAGAAGGCATAGGTGTTAATGCTGATGTTTCATTATTTCTCTTTTTGATTAAAATATATCTCAAATGGAAAGTTTGTTCAAAAGAGGGCTGCACTTCTAATGAATGAATGTTCACATTGCTACTGTGAAGCTATAAATTTAAGGTAGAGGTACAGGGTTGTATTCAAATACTTTGGCCACCTAATGAGAAGGAAGGACTCACTGGAGAAGAGCGTAATGCTGAGAACAATTGAGGGCAAAAGAAGAAGAAGGGGACAACAGAGAATGAGATGGCTGGATGAAGTCACTGAAGCAGTTGGCATGAGCTTAAATGAACTCTGGGGGGAAGGTAGAGGAGAGGAAGGCCTGGAGGAATATTGTCCATGGGTTGGACACAACTTTGCAACTAACAACAACACAGGGTTGCATTACACAAAGAGTAAAGAAAGACCACAAGAACTTGATTATCCTATTTTAAAGGGAAAACCAACACTTACAAATGCAAATGTCTCAACAGTACAAAACCAGGAGAAGGGAGATCAAGCAAGGTAAGTAAACCCATATTTTGGGTAAATGAACATTTAAAAAATAGGCAGCATATATTATAACACTACCATGTTGGCCCTTCCATTAATAACAGATATTTAGAATCTTGCACAGAAAACAAACCAGGAAGGTACCACAAGACTAATACTTTTAGGAAAGCTGAAAATAATATTTTCTGTCCATCTCATCCCTTCCAGATAATACGTTCAACATTTTGACCAAACGCAATGGATTCAGCCGGCAGAAACAAGAAGTCTATTTTTTACCCATCATCATCAGTGACAGTGGGAATCCTCCAATGAGTAGCACTAGTACTCTTACCATTAAAGTATGTGGCTGTAGCAATGATGGCATTGCCCAGTCCTGCAATGCTGAAGCTTATGTTCTCCCAATCGGTCTCAGCATGGGTGCTTTAATAGCAATTCTGGCCTGCATCATTTTGCTTTTAGGTACGTATGGATATATTGCTGGGAAAGACACAAATGTTGCAGTGATTAGGATGTTAAACTGGGATGACAAGTATTGAAATTCATTTTAGGCCATAAAAGGTCATAGGGTGACTTGGGTCTGTTCTCTCTTTGGGTGTTCCCACTTCAAAAATGATTCAGAAGATAGACATCTTTCTTATGGTCCCTAAATCATCTTTTTTTGGGGGGGGTGGGGGGTGTTTGTGTGAGCTTTAAAAATGTTGTTTCAGCTCATTCATTGAATCCTTGAAATGAGGCCCTTAAAGTAGCCGCAACTTTTTTTCAAGCTCTTGAGCCTGAAGAAAATCTGCATCTCTTTTAATGAAAGCAGAGGGGTTCTGTGGTTAGACTTGTGTGAAATTCAAAGCATTTCTTCTAAATCATATTCATATCCCTACCATACCAAAGGCTAATTATGATAGAAGAAAAAAACACCAACAGAAGGAAATGTATGCTGCCTTGATTATCTGGATCAGAGAGATATAAATCTCATGAATAAACAAATGCACTTCTCAGGGAAAACTTCTGGGAAAGAAATATGAGTATAGATTGATTTAACCTAACCCCTGCTGTTTTTTATATGCCAATTCAAGTCATTCATTCATTTAATTTCTTCCAATTATGTCCACTTTTCTGTCAATGGCAACCCAGATGCCTAACAGCATTAATACAAATTTAACCCAATGTGAGAGATGCAAAAAGTATAAAATAGTGACATAAAAAGAAAGGAAACATTCTTGAAAATGAGTTGACATTCCATTAAAATATTTTTATCAGGCAAACTTTCCGGCTCAAATACTTATCTCTGTCTAGTTTCAAAACATCTTAGTATAAATGAAGTTTTTTTTTTTTTAGAAAAGCCGAGTCTGGAGGTGCAAAGCTTAAAAATAGAACTAAAATAACAACGCCATAGAGTTAAAATTCTAGAATTCCCCAATCAGCTAAGAGCTTTGAGAACTGAAGTTCATACATCTGGAGAGAACCCAAGTTGGGGAAAGCTGATTTAGTACATAGGTGATTTAGTACATTTTTTCACTTTTGTGTATGATTATTTTTCTAAAAAAAACACATCCTGTCATTTATAGATTCACTGGCTCTCAGATTTCAAATAGACTTTTTCAAAGCAGGACTCGTAGAGACCAACAGAAGCTCGAAAATAAATTTGGCTAAAAATAAGAACGAAATATATTGAAAAAGCATTCTTAGTAACGAATGAAAATAAAGCAGAATCACCCAAAATTTATTTTGTCAATATCTGTAGAAGACTTCACTGGTCTTCAATTTTCTTTTCCAAACTGCCCTTGTTATTATAATAAACTAAATAAAAATAAAATACCCTGTATTTTAATCTAGATGTTCATTTTAGGAAATAAATTTGTTTTTGTTTTCCAAAGGACAAGAGAATTGTGGGAACATTCTCCCAAGTAGAGTTGTTGTTTTATTGTATTTATTTAATTTTAAGATAACCAAAGATGCGTATGAATACCCCTTCTTCTCTCCTTGATTTTTCATACTTAATCGTCAGGCTGGAGGAAAGACCACAGGAAGACACTTTTCTGGGAGTTTTGTTATTGTGCTTTTTTGTTTCAGATTGGTTGATCTGGACAACTGGGGGCTTTCAGGTTTATACAATCCTTACAAGAAATGTAACAACAACAAACTCTCCCTACAAAAATACCTTTTCTGATACCAATAAACTTAAAACAAGAGAGCGAAGAAAAAGTTTCCAAGTGGTATCTTTTTTGCAGGGGAATAAAGTTTTTGAGAAATTTTGGCGAAGCATAAATCTTTCTCCAACCATTTTTAAAGAAAGCAAAATATTAATTCCACAGTACACATAAACACACCTCAAGTGTGCATCTATATTTTAAAGATATTTAAAGATATTTTAATATTTTATTTTGTATGCTAAATTTCTCACTTTTTCTGGAGGGGAAGGAAATACAATTTGTCTCCAAATAACTGAACTTGGAATTAAATCCTGATGGAAGTAAATCTATGCTAAGAGAACACAGATAAAAAGTGTTAGTGTCCTCCAGGTATTTTAAGCTTCAACTCTCAAAAGCTCCACATAAATAATTAAGTGGCACATAAATAATTACAACTAATAATTACAATAATTAATAATTATAACTAATAATAATTAAAATCGGAACTTCTTGATAGCCAAAGGCCACACTTGACACACTTGACACACTTGACAGTGTATGTAGCTGTGTTCCCGTGTTACGCATGTCGCCCGTACTACAATTTCTTGGAGCTTTAGATAGTGTGTGGGATTTATTTCTTTGGATGTTCTTATACCTATATTAACATTTCTTGTAAGGATTGTGTCACATTTTATCTATGTAAGAGAGAAAACAGCTTCAGGTTGGGCCATTGATTCCAGCAATTGTGGTTGAAGGGCTATAGTAAATTTTAGAGAAGTATAAGTATAAACTTAAGTCCCATGAAGGCAAGCTAAAGAGAAAGCCTGAAAAATTGTCAACCTTTCTACAATGTGGGATGTAGGGTGATTAGAGGAAGTAATAGCATTTAGACTTATATACTGCTTCACAGTGCTTTACAGTCCTCTCTAAGCAGTTTTCAGAGTCAGCCTATTGCCCCCAACAATCTGGGTCCTCATTTTACCGACTTCAGAAGGATGGAAGACTGAGTCCACCTTGAGCCTGGTGAGATTCAAACTACCAAATTGCAGGCAGACGGCAGTCAGCAGAAGTAGCCTGCAGTACTGCATTCTAACCACCACACCACCATGGCTCTTAACCTAAGAGCCTCTTACAACCTAAGTATATAAGCATAAACCTAAGTCCTATGAAGAGCAACCTTGAAGAATTTTCAGCTTTTCCAGAATGTAGGATGATCCAGAGGAAGGCAAATGTTGGGCGGGAGGAGTAAGAAGTAGTTGATCAATTATTTAGAGTGGGAAAAGCTCATTTTTGCTAGACGGATTCAAATGGAGGGTCAATAGTTTGGTGCTTGGGATGTTTTCATTTCTTCTCACTTCCATTCATTATGATTCCAGACTTTGTATTAGAAACTGTTGTCTGGGCTCACCATTTTGTGATATTTCCTTTGCAGTCATTGTGGTGCTTTTTGTAACATTAAGGAGACATAAGAATGAACCTCTGATTATTAAAGATGATGAAGACGTGAGAGAAAACATCATCCGGTACGATGACGAAGGGGGTGGTGAAGAGGACACCGAGGCATTCGACATCGCGACGTTGCAGAACCCAGACGGAATAAATGGATTTTTACCCCGTAAGGATATTAAACCTGATCTTCAATTTATGCCCAGGCAGGGCCTGGCACCAGTCCCTAATGGGGTTGACGTTGATGAATTTATCAACGTTAGACTCCACGAGGCTGATAATGACCCCACAGCTCCTCCGTATGACTCAATCCAGATATATGGTTATGAGGGAAGAGGATCGGTGGCTGGTTCCTTAAGTTCTTTAGAGTCATCAACTTCAGACTCAGATCAAAATTTTGACTACCTCAGTGAATGGGGACCCCGTTTTAAAAGACTTGGGGAATTATATTCAGTGGGGGAAAGTGACAAAGAAACTTGACAGTGGATTACAAATGTTCACTATTTTTCCCAGTCTTTGACTTAAAACTCTCATGTAATATTCTAGGGCCACCACAGTTCACTATGACTTATGTGGCTTTTTGTTTAGGGGCAACTTTAGCACCAGTCATCTTTTAAAATCAACTACATTGTAATGTTGAACCAAAAAAACAAAACAAAAAACAAAGTGCATAAATCAAAAAATATATATGTTAGGAGGTCGAGTCTCGTGGAGTGTGGCGTTAAGTATGTAGAGTGTCTAGAAGTCTTTGGATATTCTATATTCACATGACCACTCTGAAGATGGGGTTTAGAGCTTTCATCATCTTTGGCAACAGGAACCAGTAATGCAATGGAGAAGGTATTTTGCTTCCTAATGGACTTCTGTAGGACTTTTGGGGGGAGGGGTAGAGAAGATTATCTTCTGAGAGTCCATTAAGAACAAAGAGTTTATCTCCCTACTACCCACCAAGATTTCACAAGGGAAAAAGAAAAAAACATAAAAATTTAAAGCAATATCAGTCGTCTTTCCAATGCTGATTTTTTCTTTTCTTAAAGACAGGATTGATTAAAAAAAAAAAAAAAACCTCTTGGCCTCAACTGTGCAGTGACTCAGAGTTGTACATAGGATAATTGTTGGCTGCAAAAAAAAAAACAAAAAAAAAACAACCACCACAGACCGAACAATAACATCTTTAAATATTGTGTCAAGCCTTAAAATATTCACATGTTCTTAATCCATTCCAGGGACAGGATTCAAAATCCACAGTTGTGGGGAGGAAATCTGACAATATGGATTGTTTTCTAGACGGGTTGATCATTTTTTGACTTTCATAAGGGAAAAAAAAAAGAAAGGAATCAGTGAAGGATGGACTCACATATATGAAACTGAAGCTGGTTTTATTGCTAAAGAATGCATTTATTTGTTTAATCCTTGAAATAAATATTTTATTGATGTCCATTACTGCTTTTATTTATTAAGGTTGGGTTTTGGAAGTGTATAAGGAAAAAAAAATAACCATCTAAAGTATTGTATTCCATCCACTGACAAAAGTTTTAGAGTGATTTCTTCTATATATAGTGAATGTTATTTGAAACATGCTTTTTCAAAAACAAAACACAAGGATTGTTAGCTGTAGAGGAGTAAAAAAATGAATGCTAGAGAGTGAAAAAAAAAATGTCCCTAGAGGAAATTAACTTTGGATGTTTTTATATTTATATCATAAGCCTTCTAACTATGTTCAATACAAGCACAAACAGGTGGAAGTAAACCAGTTCATGTGAATATTAAAACAAAGAAACAAAAATGACTCTAAATTTTAAAAATTCCACACAAAGTATCATACGGTTTTTCTGCTGTGCTAGAAAAGGATCCAGTGTGTATATATATATATATTTTCTGCTAATGTTCTTAGCTTTTATTTCTTTTTTTCCTTAGAATATTCATAGTTCTGTATGAAAATCTTGTTCAGAGAAAACCACCTATGGAAGCTGTCAGCATCCTCAATTTGTAATGGAAACTTATCATTTAGAAGTAGCGTCTGTGTAATAAAATTAAATGGTATATAAAAATCATTTTACTTTTTTTCCCTATTTCTGTTTGGAAGCTTTCTTTTTTTAAAAAAAAATTCTCAATGTATTGTATTCAGAAAAAGAAAAGGGAAAAAAAAAGCAAAATACCTGTATTGTTTCCTACTTTATGGAAATATATTTTTTTATAAATACCTTCTTTGTGATCACGGTTTCTTTTGGTGTTACCTGCATCTTGAAGAGAGTTGTAATTTCTTTTAAAGTCTTTTAAATTATAAGTACATTATGTGGATATCAGCCAATATATGAATTTCCTGCCCTTCAAGTAGAATGACTGTGATGAAAGAAACCAAAGAAGGAATTTGAATACCATCCACCAGTCAATTGCAAAAGGCAGCTTTACTTGAATATCTTACATCTTGTGACAGTGCCTTTAATACTGTTAAACAACAACAACTGCTTATGCCAGGTCCTTGAGAAAGGCTCAATAGATGGACAAATGGCAATCCAGTCTAAACAACTGACTGTGTGACCAACCATAATAATAAAAGATGCAGAAGTGAATTAGATTTTATGAAGACCTGTACATGTTTCAAATTCATCATGCCCAAAATTTCTAGGTTGATGCAATGTCAAAACAATTAAACCATAGCATGATTTAACACAGTGGCCTTTACACACACCCTCATTTGGTTTGATTAAGTGCCATCAAGTCATTTTCAACTTTTAGCAACCACATAGAGAGTTTTTCTTCGTGTTGATTTATCCCTAACCTAGTCTTTCTCATCTTCCAACAGTGCACCCATCGCTACTGTAACTGAGTCCATCCAACTTGCTGCTGGTCATCCTCTTATTCTCTTTCCTTCTACTTTTCCCAGCATTACAGCCTTCTCCAGAGAGCTGGGACTTCACATAATGTGTCCGAAGTAGGATAATTTGAGACTGGTCATCTGTGCCTTGAGTGAGAACTCTGGGTTGACTTGTTTAATGATTCACTGGTTTGTTTTCTTCAATGTTCATGTTAATCTCAGGATTCATCTTCAACACCAAATTTCAAAAGTATTAATACTCTTTCTATCTTATCTTTTCTATGTTCAATTCACAAGCATACACAAGGGCAGTACATGCCAAACCAAGAGTTTTTGCAGCGGAGACAAATTCCTTGTGTGTCTAATAATCTGATCTGTAATTTGCAGATCAGCCACTAAGCATTAGGACTCATAAAATAAATGTGGGAAGGAGGTTTTCCTCAATGTTCATTTCTCTGATATCCTTGAAAGCCACTAAATAAAGTTGAATTATTGATCTCAAAACATTCTGCTCAATATATTAAAATGAGAATGCAGTACTATAGAGTATCAATGTAAGTGAGCAAATGACTGTGTGATACAAGTAATAACAGCAATGTTACAATTTATTTAAAAATGTCACTTCCCTCCCACATTCTTAAGAACATAAATACATTGAAAAATGTACTATAAACAGGATCATTTATAGCTGTTTATTAAAGTTAAGCATAACAGCATGAAGGGTGCGTGCAGAAGGGTGAAATAGTGTTCCAGTATGGCACTTAATGTTTTCATGTTTACTTCAAAAGAAGATTATTTTGTTATTTAACAAGCAGTTATAATTTCATGGGGTAGAGAGTTCCATATGATGGCATGACGTTCAGATTAAAATCTTTCATGTAAATAACTAACAAAAAATGTTGCAGTATAAAGGGTTCCTCTTGAAGATTTCACTCCACATCTATATTCTTTTCTTGGACCTTATATTTCCCCCCCCCCCACCCTCAAAAAAAATCACATTTTCCCCTACAGCTCCTTCCATTTAGCATTCAATGCTTAACAAACAAATTCATCGCAATATTTACTTTTTCTGAAAAGACCCCATTTCTTTAGGGAATTTTATTTTCCTTCTTTCTATCCTTCCAAGAACTATGGTGGTGCAGTGGTTAGAATGCAATATTTCAGGCTAACTCTGCCCACAGCCATGAGACCAGTCCTGACCAGCTAGATTTCAGATAAATACAGCCATTCTGAACCTTTTGAAATAACACAACTGCTGGGTTTTTTTGAAAATAATTTCAGGCGCACTGGTTAGAATGCAATACTGCAGGCTACTTCTCTGATTGCCAGCTGCCAGCAGTATGACCATTTGAGTCTTACCGGCTCAAGGTTGACTCAGCCTTCCATCCTTCTGAGGTTAGTAAAATAAGAACCCATATTGTTGGGGCCAACGCGCTGATTCTGTAAACTGCTTAGAGAGAGGGCTGTAAAGCACTGTGAAGCGGTATATAAGTCTAATCGCTATTGCTATTTTTCCTTTAATTTTTTGGGGTGGGTGGGGGGTACAGCACCTGGAGAACTGAATCTAATGTTAGTATCTATAATGCTCATACAATTACGGCTACTGGAAGCTCTTGCAAGTTCTTCCTCACTCATGTTCTTCTCTCAGCAGATTGAGATCCCAAAAACATATGATGGTTAATCCCATCTCTCCCCTCCCCCCCCCCCACACACACACTAAAAATAAATAATGCCTATTTTTAATATAGTTCTCCATAAGCCATATACAATTATTTAATCTGGGAAAATTCCTAGAAATGTTATTTCTCTGCAATTTTTTTTTAATCTCCTTCTCAGGATGTTTCTGTAAGGGGGGGTGGGGTGTTATAGTAATTTGGAATCTATTCCTTACTGTTGTCAATGTTGATACCATTTAATTAAGTAGTTGTTAATTATAATAATATAATTAATTAATTGTCAATAGATCCTGGAGAGATTCATTAACTGACTTGTTTTTTTAGTTACCCAACTTTCCTTACTCTGTAAGCTTCCTGTCTGAGCTGAGAAAGCCTTGATAGAAGGAGTTCTATCTTCTGATGTCTTCCCTTTTGATTGAATATAGGCCTGCAAGATTTCAGGCCACTGAGGGAATAATTGTCCTATGAAAGATACAGAAGCCACCTTGGCCAACTCCTATCTCAGGAAAACAACAGAGAATGGAAGGGACATTTCTGTACTTCGTGAAAATGAATAAGAACAGTTGATAAATACAAAATGAATGTAAAATGATCTCCAAAGCATTGATAGTAAGCTGGCTTAGAGAAAAATATTGGTTTTTTTTAAAAAAAACTATGGATAGAGTTTCACATCCTTGAAAGAGCAAACATGGTGCCTGAATGCCTCTATTGCTCAGTGCCCAACTATCCATCACCTAGGACAGGTTCCCCAGCCCCTGGGTTATGGCCAATTACCAGGCTGTGGCCTATTTACAACTGGGCCACACCAGCTGCACATGCACATCAGCCTGCCACTCACATGGCCTCGTTCCCCTCTCTCCCTACCACCAGGCCACTAAACCACAAAAATTGGTTTAGGAGCTGACATGGGAGCTTCTCTGGATGGGAGACTGGGATAGAATAGTTTTCTGGTAACCTCCCAGGTAGACTATTGCAATGCTTTTTATATGGATGACAAAAAAAAAAAAAAAAACCCTTGAAACTAAGGCAGAATGTAGTAGTAAGATCATCAGCTGGAATAATGTTGCAAGAGGAACTCCATTGTCTTCTTGTATATTCAAGACTGGGTTATTGAAGAAGACCTTTCCTAGTATTTAACAGTCAAATTACTTTCATTTCTTTGGAATCTCATTCTTTGGATGTTCTGCCTGTCCTTTCTTGCATTTGGACATAACAGCTACAAACCTGGTTGTCTGCTCTTTTCCTTTCTAAAAAATAATAATAATAATCTTTACTTCTCTATTACTATGGGTCCTGAAATATGGTTTCTTTTTATTTCATTTCAGGATGTTATCCTGTGGATTTTATGGCTTGTAATTGGCCCTGAGATCCTTAGGGCAGGTGGCAGGCTATAAATGGTGTAATATTGCAAGCCACATTGGGTACTTCAATAAGCTGTAAAGCACAGGATGGATTTAATAGTAAATAAGAAACAATAAAATATTTTAATGAGCGGATAAAATAGTTGTGCTCAATGGAAAATCCGGGTGTTTGTGATAATGTTATCTGATGATGCACAGATAATTTGAACTTCAGCTGACTAATGAAACTATGATTTGCATTCTAATTTTTATGTGCTCACACACACACGCACAAACTCACAGAGACTTAAATATGGTTTGCTTTTATAGATGAAATTTGGGGTTTATGTCAATGTTCCAATCCAAAATACAAGTATTCCAATATGTGGGTCGAATTACCTTTCTAAGTTGCCCAGAAATTTAAGCCAAGTAGTTCCTCCCTGTGATTACATTTCTTCATGTTATGTCTAACAGGTTTCTTTGCAGAGAAGCTCTCAAGTATATGACCTTCCAATTGCCTTTTTTTGATTGAAACTGCAACAGAGACCACAGCAGTAATAAGATTCCCTCCCTCCTTTCCTAAAATGCTATTGTCTCCACTGTAGGAGAATCAAAGCATGTCACAAATCTCATTGGCATCAGTCAAAAAGGCAGCAATAACCTATATCATGGGGTGCTTCTTTAAATTATGTTTCTGTGCAATTTTAAAGCACAAAATGAATCTGAAGAAAGATGGGAGCTAATCAGACTTCTATCTGTGGTAAATGTTAAGGTGCCTGTGAAAATGGTCTCATCTAATAGCGTTTAGTGGGTGAAATCAACAGAAATTCTGCTGTGGAGTGGAAAGGGTTCAAAGCAAATACCTTTTTTATTATTATTTAGCTATTCCACATTTCAAGGATCAGTAACCTTTTCAGAGCTAGATACCATTGCACAATATCCTCCAAATTACATTTGCTAATCTTCCATGGAAAAGCACCAAATGCTCCAGAGAATTCATAAGTGGTCACAAAACCTTTGCATTCTTTTGAAGTCTGGATATTCTGGGATATTTGAGAGAGATCTAAGAAACATTTGACATTCTCAAAGCTCTGTATTGTCAAAATTTCAGGAAACCTCAGGATTCATAAAGAGGGACCATCATTTTAAGCTGGGCCATTTTTTTTTGTTCTTTTTATATAAAGAAGCCACATCATTCTTACAACCTGGAGTCTGCAATGTGAAATTCAAAGACTCTACAGTTTCTTTGTCCTCCCCTCTCCCCTCTCTCCTTAGCAAAAAATCCCCTGATAGCTATATACAAATACTAGCTGGATACCTTTGCTTCGCTACAAAACTATGTGATCGGGCTTAGTTTTTGGGAAGAAAAATAAGGAGAAAAAAATTCTGCCTCTACCTACCAGCAACCATTGGTATTCGTTTGGCTAGCGTCCTGTCAGTGTCTCAGAGAGTTGAGGGCTATTTGGAAACTAAAACAGTATTTGCTGTGTGAGCAAGAAGGAGACAGCAAGAAGCCTGTGCATGGCTTAGCTCAACTGTTCTTACTAAAGCTGTTGCTGCTGTGAAACTGAAACTCCTCTCCTCCGCTTGTGTTTTCTTTTCAGATGGGGAGGGGGAGTAGAACTCCTTAGCATCAGAGCATGTTAATAATAATAACTAATGCTCTGATGGTCATTTCGAAAAATCCTTCCTTAGTGAGCACCTAGAAGCCAAGAGGAACATACATGTCAAATTTCAAGTTTGTAGGCTTTACGGTTCTGGAGATTTTGTGATGATGCGTGAGTGGTATTTAGCAGATGGATGGATGGATGGAAGAATGGATAGATAGATAGATAGATAGATAGATAGATAGATAGATAGATAGATAGATAGATAGATAGATAGATAGAGATAGATAGATAGATAGATGATAGATAGATAGATAGATCTTTTTTTGCCGATATGGAAGACAGAGCATTTATTTGTTGAGATTTGAAGTTGCCATTTGTTTGACCATTCTGATACATAGTCAAGATCTTTTTGAAGGGTAGCAGTATTGTCTGTGGTATTGAACAGTTTTACATCATCAGCAAAGAGAACATAGTTGCTCTTAATATGATCACAGAGGTCATTTATGTAGAGTATGAAGAGAGTTGGTCCTAGAACACTGCCTTGGGGGACACCACTATTGACAGGTACAGAATTTGATAGGACACTCCCAATTTTGACCATTTGTTGCCTGTTTGACAGGAATGCTTCTATCCAGTTATGCAGTTGTCCAGAGATACCATAAGATTTTAGTTTTAGGAGTAGTTTGTCATGTACCACTGAATCAAAGGCTTTACAAAAGTCTATGTAGATTGCGTCTATTGCTTTGCCCTGATTGAGTTATGTAGTCCATATGTTTTTGCAGTGTAAGAGTTGCAGATTACATGATAGTTTTTTCCTGAAACCAAACTGTTTATTAGAGAGTAGGTTGTTTGTTTCTAAGTGGAGGATGATGGATTGGTTAATAATTGATTCCATGATTCATTTATTTGTTTGTTTGCCAAACATGTACAAGATAACAAGTATAAGTATGAACATCAGCAAGAACAAAGGGAGTAAGTACAGATAAATTGGGACAGTGAGACAAGGATGGTAGGCATGCTGGTGTGTTTATGCACACCCCCTTTAAGGACCTCTTAGGAACGGGGTGACGTCCATGGTAGACAGTTTGAGGTTGAAGCTGTGAGGGTTTGAGACTCTAACAATGGAGTTGGATAGAGCATTCGAGGCATTTACTACTCTGTTGCTGAAGTTATATTTTCTGCAATCGAGTTTGGAGCAGTTTACCTTGAGTTTGTATCGGTTTTTTGCCCGTGTATTATTGTGGTTGAAGCTGAAGAAGTCATTGAAGAAGTCTTTACATCCATGTAGTTTTTTTAAGCAACAGTGACTTCTATTCTAGTACAGTATTAGCTACAAATCTCTGATCCAAGTTCTCACCAATCATTAGCTATTTTGCTCAGATTGGCCAGGGACAGTCATCCACAGAGCAGAAGCAGTACACACACAGACACAGACACAGACACACACACACACACACATATATACACACACACATACATATCTATATACATATACATATACATATACATATACATACATACATACATACATACATATATATATATATATATATATATATATATATATATATATATATATACATACATACATACATATTTCTTTTCTTAAGTTTTCACGGGTACTTACATGTATGGCATTCAGCTTTGTTCAGGTATTTTCCCACATCATTATAGTTGTAACACAATATTGAATTGTATTGTAACACAATACAGAAGCCTGATGATGGCAGATGAGATTCTGCTGAAACGTTGCTACAACTTTAAAAGCACAACTATAATGACGTGAGAAAATACCTGAACAAAACTGAAGGATATATATATATATATATATAAGACATATATGTATGCACACACACACACACACACACAAATATATATA